>OY856414.1:902677203-903282203 GCA_963693085.1 Alisma plantago-aquatica
CATGTCCCTTTTTCCACTCACTTAAGAACTTCTTTTCGGATTTCCTTTCTTTCTTTGCCTTGGTAGACCACAAGAGAAGCTCAGGAACAGGATGAGGACGACCCCCAACCTGTTGGTAAGTTCTTGACCTCCTTTCACCTTGATTCCATGGTGGAATTCACAAATCAATGCATGATTTCTTCTTATTTCGATCTCATCTTCAACCCTAGCCAATCTTTTCACCCAAAAGCTTGAGGACGATCTTAGGGGCAGTTGCAAAAGCTTCATCCACCATTTTTGCCGTGATATTGGAGCTTTGGAGCTCAATTTGAGGCGGGTTTTATAACTTGAACCCTTAATATTGTTATTTCAATCAATTCCTTATCACTTGATGATTCTTTTTACATTTCTGAAATTTGATTTGGTTGATTGATGCAATCACCATGGAAACCACATTATGTTTTGTGATTTTAGATCTTGAGTATGATAAGCACACACCTCTCCAAAATATCAAGTGCAAACAGTTTCAACAAAGATACTCAATCGGTTTCACAAACCGTTTGGGAGCAAACGGTTTCAAACTGTTTGAAAGGAAACAGTTTCATCAAACCGTTTGAGGGCAAACGGTTTCAAACTGCTTGGAGGTGTTGACCAGGGTTGACCATTTTGAAATTGGATGCTAATAGTGTTGGTTAATGACCCACCAATTATAATTGATTAGTTTCAATTGGTTCATTAGTTGAAGGTCCATCAATCACCAAACCCTAATCGGGTAAGTGCTGAATTCTTAATTGATTATTTTGGAAACTTGGGTTGATTGACCCAAACGGTTTCAAGACCGTTTGGGAATCACCCAAATGGTCCCAAGACCGTTTGGGGGTCACCCAAGACCGTTTGGTGGTCTAGGGTTAATTATGGTTGAGTATTTGAAGGTCTAGAGATACCATATTGAAATACAATTAAGTGTTGATTTGATGATCAATCCAATGGTCCAGACCCTAATTGGATGATATGGATTTTGATGATATGATGGGAAAACGGTCTCAAGACCATTTGGAGGTCTTCCAAACGACCTCAAGACTATTTGAGGTCAGGTCATGTCTAATATGAATGATGGTCCAATAGTTTCAAATTAATTGATAACATATTGATCAATATTGAAGGATCATCGATCCCAAACCCTAATCCAATTGATTCAAAACCCTAATTGGTGATCAAATGAGGGTTAAATTAGTTGAAGTATGACCTATTAATCTCACCTTAAGTATGGTGATAGGTCCAATTGATGAATGATTATATGAAATCAATGGTTGAAGGAATCAACATTGAGAACCCTAAATCGATTTGAGTGGTTGAGACCATTTTTGGTCCATGCGGTTTTGAGGAGGTTTGGGCCAAATGGTCCAAACGGTCTCAAGATCATTTGGGACCAAACGGTCTCAAGACCGTTTGGGACCAAACGATCCCAAACTGGTTGAGTCTCATGCGGTTTCAAAATTTCACTTTAGCAAACGATCTCAAGGGTAACTTTAGCAAACGGTTTCAAGTGTGTACCTTTAGCAAACGGTTTCAAGTGTGCACATTTAGAAAAAGATCTCAAGGGTCACCTTTAGTAAACGGTTTCAAGTGTGCACCTTTAGCAAACGGTTTCAAAGACTACCTTTGGCAAACGGTTTCAACCTCAACTTTACTAAATGATGTTGAGTATTCAACTAAGATCGTTTGAGGTCTGATTGGTCAAGACCGTTTGAGGTCTAAGAGTCCAAGATCATTTGGAAGGCAATCAACCAAATTATATGAACACTTAAAGTGAATAAAGGCCAATGGTTTAAGTGAACAACTACATGGTGTAAACCAAGGGTGATTATAATAATGGTACTCTTAATGAGATAGGGTGATTAGTGTGACGTCCCCGGATTTTGGCTTCTCCAAACCCTATTGGGAATGAGAGTTCAGATCCCAAAAACATCATCCAATCATATCAGAAAGCGATGCGGAAGCAATATGCGCATACATGAACATACAACCATAACATTTCTCAGCATTCAACATGTACATTATTACAACACGATTTACAATTATATATTGAAAGGGAATTTTTACACATCTATGAACATGTATGCTAACTAGGATCTTTACAATAGGTACAACCTGGACAATTTCTCACTTCCTGTCTTTTATCCCATGCTAGCTCTGAACCTAAAACATACGTGAAACAACGAATAAACACACAAGGTGTTGTGTACTTGGGTAGAAAGATACATACTAATACGTTTGCATAATTGAAATAACTTGAGAAAGAAAGAGTAAAAGAAAACATTATTTAAAGCGATAATCAGGTAAACATTCCTTTTATTGCTTTCACTTTGATGCGGTTGTACTACACATACTTGCACTTGACTTACATCTAGTGTGGGCAATATAGTATCATCATACATCTAACATGGGCCAAGGAATGATACATCCATGTTAGGCAACATACATCCACACCAGGCTATGTGCTCTAGTAGCTACAACCCATCATACTCATTTATGTTCTATTAGATTTGGTGAAGTATAACTCATACTAGTTCAACCAAGCAATCATATCCAAATATGAGCATTCAAGATATTACATATCATAGGCAACCAGAAAACTAGTCTTATACTTAATAAATCCCATGTACCTGAGTTCAGAGATTCCTATTTACATTCTGGATCATCTACATATCTGGTCATCACCTGATTAATAACAAATATTCATCATTAATACAAGGTTCACCATTATTAATGGTATTTAGGTCCAGTTAAGGGTTTGGCCAAATCTAGATCCAAATAGCCTAGAACTTGTGTCTAATATTTTTCTACTGATCCAGAGGTTATTATAGGGGTCTGGTTCAGATTTCATAATTTTAGGTCATCATTTACTATATATTATACATCAAACAACTATAATACAACTTACATGATATCACTGATATTAAAGCATCAAAAGTCTATTATTATCATTCCATGTTGTTCTACTCATTTTTCTAAGCAATTTGGTATATTATTTGTATTTTTTGAACATAAGAGCTATTTTCTAGGATTTATATAAGATTTGCATATGTTTAAGACATTCACCTCATTTTGGCCAATCATGTCTTGCCACGTGGCCTTGAGGCATTTCGGTCAGTTCGGTTGATTTGGCAGATTCTCAGTCTCTGACCCTGGTTCCAGTTTATTCGGCGGATTCACAGTTTTCTTCGCTCAGCTATCTCCTTCTCACACTCCACGTGTACCAAACGCAAGTCCGGAACAGAGCCGCCGCTGTTTGGGTTGGTGCCGATGTGAAATCAGAGCAACGGTGAGCTCCTCACCAGATTCCAATGCCACCACCAACTTTGGCGCCTTGGACTAGACCTTCACGGCTGCCCGAGCTCCCTATCTTGGACCACCTGCAAAAGCTACCGCTGCCCCGGGTCTACGAGCTCTGGTGAGAGATCGGAAGGGGTCTGACCTTCCTCCCTGATCTACTCAAGTCCAGAAGATCTGAGGTGGTTCTGATCCACTTGTCTACTGCTAGTTCATGGACGCCGTCGAGACTCGACCTCTCTTTCGATCCTTCTTCCCTTTCTCTCTTTCTGGACGTCCAACACACGACGCCGGTGTGCGTTGTTACCTGGCACACACTGCCTCCACCCTCCTGGGATCTGTGCGAGTGCTGCCGTGGGGTGTGGGGGTGCAGCAGGCGCTTGGAATCCATGGGGAGAAAGCAGGCAAGCAGCCTCCTCCTCACATGCTTGGGTGTCCGGTTGTAGCACCGCCACCGTAGCCTGATGCCTGCGGCTTTGCCCGTTGCTTGCGTGTGGCCCGTAACAGAGCCTTCATCACCGAGATCTCGGTCGCCTCCCCCTCCCGCTCGACCTGGGTGTCGTCTTGTCCAGGTCTGCTCCAGCGCTCCACCTTCGTGAGGTCACTGCCACCCATCACCGCCGCGGCCTCCATGCTCTTAAGCTCGCCGCTTCTCGCTCTGCCTAACGCAATGTGCGTTAGTTCACTTTGCTGACGTGGCTGGTTGAGACTAGGGCTTGGAAGAGCTCTGCACCGATCCCTCTCTTCCTCTATGTTAGGAGCAGCAGGTCAGTTGTAGGGCTGCCACTATGAGGTTGATTACCGGTGAGCGATCGATCTCCATTGGTGTCTCTAGGCCACCATCTACTACGGCCATGATCTTCGGTAGGTCACCTACTATTCCAGTGACCACAAGGCCTCGCCAGAGGTTCGTTGTCCTTCTATGGAAGGTTGGGTTTGAGGAGCAGTTCCCCACGGATCTGGAAAAACCTGGTTGGATAAGGGGAATGACAATAGAGGGTGAGGGATTGATGGGGGTCGATCTGCCTCCTCACTTCCTACTCCTTCCTTCTTCTTGCAGTAGTGGAGAGATGCAAAAATAGAGATGGGTGGATCTCTCTCCCCACTTCTGTATTGTTTACGAATAAAAGGTTGTTAAGCAGATCTTCAATTTTGGGAAGAGGACGGGTGATGAGTTGGGTTGTTTCCCTCAACCCTGTAGGATCTGGAGTTTAGAAACGAAGTCTTCATTTCCGATTCAACAGTACTCATGGTTTGGATTGGGCCAGGCTTGCTACCATGGGCCACGTGACATGTCAATGATACACCCATCATTATCTCCAACAACCATAATTTGAATGCAATGAGACTTTAACAAAACCCTAACAACCAATAGTTCTCTCTCGGCTAAGTATCATATAAACGGTCTAAGATTTTTTCACTAAACCCAGCTCATCACACATATTTTGAAATCAATGTGTAAACATTGAATATAACTAAACAAATCATTTAACACTGATCAAACAAGTTCTATCCACTTAAATTGATCGTGATGCATCCCAAGGTTCCTTATTCAGCCATTTAAATCTAGGTGTGCTTAATTTGGTACTTAACTCCAAATGTCCTCAAATCGACTAATGATTAGTATTAATCATCTCCATGTACATGAAAGGCCTTCGATAGCTACTATTGAACCTCTAACAGAATCTGGGTCATACTTGTGGGTCAAACGAAACCATTTTTGAATAAGAGTCACCCTGCCCTAGGATTAACCAACCAGGAATATCCTTGGACCTTAAATACTATATTGGTTTTAGAAATCTTGAAAATCAAGTCATCACAATTAGTACCCTTTGAATAATTAAGCTTTAATGATCATGGTAGTAATGATATAACTCATGGTGTCAATTCTTCTTTCAAGTTGAGTTAACTTAGTCTAATCAGGGCTGAATTAAGCATCATCTTATAGAAGATGAGAGAGAAGACTTCCTATATGAATGATAACCATGTAATGGTTAAGTCTTAACATTTTCATTACGGATGAATGTCTAATTAGGGTAGGATCCATGATAGTGAGAACGTGAAACCCTAATTATGAAGATTAATGAATCATAACCCTAATTGAGTGCATTGATAGGTGAAATCCTAATATATGATGATGATATGAACCTAATTCATGGTAATGATATGAGAAACCCTAATTCATGGTATTTTGACGATCATTCCTACTTGGGGTGAATAGTAAACCCTAATTATGGGTTGTTGATTATAAACCCTAAATCTAGGGTAATGTGATGTGAATAGTAAACCCTAATTATGGATTATGGAATGAGAAACCATGATCTAGAATAATGCCATAAGAAACCCTAAATTAGAATAATGTTATATGGAACCCTGATGCAATGAGGTGATGTAAGACTCCATTCAGGATGATGCCATGTAATGATGCTATGATATGTGAAACCCTAGTGATGGTATATCAGCCAATATACTAAAGTGGGGTGTGGCTAATATAATCAAATAAGATGAGAATGTTATAACCATGTAGGGTAAAATTGATGAACCATATGATTGGTAATGTGGTTACTATAATGAGTAAGGGTATAAGGGACAAGATGATGCTTAGATCATTATATATCTAATTTCATGTATGTGTAACAACCCTATAAATCTTACAATGATGAGGGTATGAAACTCTTAGGAGTGATGTATGCAATATTATATAATGGAGTGAATAACATCCTATGGGTTGAAATACCTAAAGTGGTTGATAATGATTTATTCTATATAAACAATGCCTAACCATTGGATAAGTCCATATCATTAAAGATAGTTGGACAATTCCAATGTGTAATATATGCACCATATGAAGAAAGTGACAAGTTATAGGATAAAGTATTATGAGGGAAATACCTTAATACATGGTTAGTTGATTAATTCAAGCAAGATGTAAATGAGAAGAGAGTGATACATCATGACATGATAGATATCACATTCAGCATTTCAGGGTAGACATTCCTTGATGAACCTCTAATCCAGTATTCTTGGATAAGAAACACATGGAGTGTGTGATATGTAATTATTACAATAAAGATGTAATGAACTCAATGTACTTTAATAAATGTTGACTAATATACCTTGAGAATGGGATAAGCCAAATCAATGAGTATGATGTAATCATACCATGACAAGGATGAGAAATGAACTTATACCTTGAATTGATGATCATTAATGATATATGATGAGAATGGTGATCATAAGCAAATATTTATGAAATCCTTGAACGCTCCTAGAGGTGTGGAGCAATATATTAGGGTAGAATTAATAATGTGAGCATGAAACCCTAAATAATGTAAGATGGGAAACCCTAACCCTAATTTTGAGTAGAGGGAATGAAAAGCCCTATTTGATAGATAACCCTAATCCTAATAAAGGATGGAGGTGTTACTATTACTTCATATGAGGTGATAAATGATTTACGTGACTGTTATCATGTATATTAATCATGCAGATATCATGAGATGATGAACATAGCCAGATTTGAGCTATGACATTCATATAATAAATATGTTGAATGGCCTTATGTGCCTAATGTTGATTGTTGCTTAGTAAAAGTAACAAAATGTGCATGAAACTTATGAGTTCCATGAGTAAGTTGTTGCCTAGTGAAAGGTGGCAAAACATTTAATAGGCTTTGTGAGCCATGTGAGATACTTGTGTAGCAAGTATTATGTATACCTCAGTCTGAGGACCTAGAGGTAATGGTTACCTAACAAGTGGTAACAGTGATAGTGATTAATTGAGGGTATGAATTCCCAAAGTTGATAAGTATGATAATGATGTTGTTAAGGGATGTGAACTTTCAAAAGAAATGAAATGAGGGACTGAGATCCCAATGTCTTATAAAGACTGAGAAGTGATTAATGAAAATAGTACATGTTTCCTTATATCATTTGTCTAAATAAGTTATGTTTGAGAACTTGATTGATGCTAAAAGAATATGCTAATGTACTTAATTAATTAAGTGAAATCACATCATGTAGAGCCCTAACCATAGATCCATCATCGTCAGCAATAGGTAATGGTGAAACGGGTGCTCTGCAGCAAAACTCAGAATGCATATTTTGAATATGTGGGGGTAATGGGCGAATATATCCTGACATCCTAATGAGGGAATTGATGAAAGGTAAACAACAAACCTCTCAATCCTTCATTACTTGCACCGGGATGGATGTATCACGAATTTCCCGAAGATTGGGACAGATGTAGTACACATCTCCCAATAATATTAATGCTGGATCGATGCAGATAAACATGAAATCTCATGATTGCGAAGAGAGTGCAACATGCCACTGTAACTCTAACAGTGAAGTTGCCAGTATACCCTGGAAAGCTATATATAGCAGAGACACAAGATGTCCTACATGTAATCTCACACTGACCGAGATATGGGAGGTCTTGGTAGCCGGCTCTACCATTGACCTTGTATGGTACCGATTTCGACTTTGCAATGGTCGGTTGGAGCATGAGCGGTATACCTCATCTCCTCAGGGCATAAGTGTGATTGTAAATTGTAATCATCCGAATAGCATGTTTGCTTAAGGATTGAATACGGAAATTCATTGGCTGACGTTATATTTCTTTTATGCATCTCTAATTGATAAATGTTATTATACCTCTTTCTATTTATTTCAAGTGGATGGATGAACTATGATTCTATCATTGATATATGCAATGCTCTCCTTGGGAAAGGAGATTACTTTACTCTGTTTATTCAATGATTAATATTGATGTTAATATATAAGAACTCCTGCTCAATTTTATTATAATAAACTGCTATAACAATATTTTGGCAGAGAGTTATATTTCCCGTTGGGACAATTTAGAATTGTCTCACCCCCGTGGGATCCAATGTTTTTAGGTAAACGCAGAAGAAGAAGCAGGAACCCTATAGCAAGGGAAAGGCTACAGTAGTATCAGAGACAGCAGTGATAACTCAGGTGGAGGCACTGGCTGACAAGTTTTGTATAGTTAGTAGTCCTATGTGTCATCTCTGTACTCTCGGGTCCTCGGAGTCAGTAGTCAGTGTTTTAATGAATCGATCTGAGATTTTGGCTTGATGCCTAGAGGTATTTATGTTGTCTGTATATAATGTTATAGGACAGCTGAAGTTGTAATCTCAAGAAGAGATAGTACGGGTCGTGTACTTTTGAACCAGGATGTAAATGTTATACTATGGTTCTTATTGAAAGAGTTTCCTATGTTTGGATCTCTTTGCAAAAAGTTTTAATTTTTAGTGATTTTCAGTAATCCACTGCAAATGATTCGCTTCCGCTTAAGTTAATCTTGTTTTCGTAAGTAGATCGTCACAAATACAAAGTATTGAGTATCCACTCTAGAATCAAACTGAAAACTAACTAAAAATGTTTCACACGTTGGTCTATGCTAAAGATAAATGTCTCCCCCACATGTCATATGATCTTTGGTGTGCTCAAGAACACATGTCACCCACTCATTTCGGACCTCGTCGATTTCTTCTTGGTTGAAGCGACGACCAATATACTTCAAATAATGCTGCAATCATATGACAAATGTATCAACATATTGTGATTTTTTTCAATTTATTTAGAAATTTGAACAAACTAAAAGAATATAATGTTAAGTAGCTTACACATTCAGGAATATTTCTAATTCTCGCATCAATGATGTCTTTCATATACTTCAGCACAGAATACCCACAATATGTATTGTTCGGTTGCTTTGGACACTGTACAAAATAAATATTAATTTGTTATCCAAATAATTGTGAGAACTTGTTAGCAAATAAAAGGATGGAAAAGTATAAATAGATAGAAAACTTAATAAAAGGTATGTGTATACATAATCAAAAATGTTATAACCAATATTCTATAACCCACAAACAAGAAAGTCTTTTTTTTGTTTAATATTATCTTGTGAAATGTTGTTCTCTTTAGCAGTTATATGCAAGTAGTACAGCATCCCGTCATGTAAGGGTCATAGATATCCAGAAATCTTATGATATTATATGGGTTTGCTAATATACATTTTGCACTCAGGCATCTGAGCCCACATAGAAAATCTAGACTACATAGATCTGAGTTCAGGAAAATCGAGATAATGATAGTTGTAGTAAAACAAAACAAGAATCTGACATCTAATTGAATGTATAAAGCAGACAACTATGATCAAGATAAGAGTAAGATGAACCATGTTTTGTTGCAGTACCTTGTGGAAGCATATGAGACAATAGGTGCTGAAAGAGAAAAACAAAAGCTTTTAGTACCAATACCAATGGACACAGACTTGAAGGCAAAGGTGTCATCACCGAAAAAAGAATGGAGGACAAGCTGGTGGCAACAATATAAGATCCTTTTTTGGAGAGGAATAAAAGAAAGGCGACATGATTACTTAAGTTGGATGAGGATCACACAAGTATTGGCAACTGCAGTTATCCTTGGCCTACTCTGGTGGCACTCAGACAACAACACAGCTAGTAACCAGCAAGATCAGGTAAAAACGTTTTCATCTATTTATCAACATCACAGTTAGAAAAAGAATTTTAACAGTTATTTTTCAAGAAAAAAAACTTCGATAGAACATATAGTAATCTTATAAACGTGATCATGTTTACCATTTGGATCATGCTCAACTAAACTCCTTTTACATAATTTGTCCTTAAGCATGTAGCTTGGACTTTCCACAGGAGTCCTAATACTCCTGAGTGATCCCGAATAGTAGGAATGCCTGAAACAATTCAGATCTGATACCAATCAACATACTCTTTACTTCATTAGAAATTAAGGTAGCATTTGAAAAATCAACCAAATAATGAAGAAGATAATCATCAATAATATGATATGACATCCAGACGATCTATCAGTTTCCATTTATCTTATTCCCCTCACAGTCCTTGATAAATGCAACAATTCCTACCATAATAATTTGTGGCTGCTGGTCTGCATCTCTGATATAAGAACAGTCAAATTTCAAAGATAAGTTCAAACTTGCAAATACTTTAATTCTGAAATGATAAGGTAGAACTAAAGATATCATTACCAATATAGGACACATTTCATCCTCGGTCATATTAAAAAACAATTATTATCACATTAATATTCGGCAACAAATCTTGAGCTTCCTAGCACGGAATACTACTGTGTATCCTTTAACATGACTTGCATATTTAACATACATATATCTTCCATTGTCTAGACTTCTATCATTCTTACTAGTCTACATGTTCCTTAATTGGAGTAAGGGTATTCTGTGTGCACACAAAATAATAAGATAAACATGCATGACTAGTAATATGGATAGATAATGGATGTAGAGGTATGATCCGTATGGAAAGCATAGTAAATTAGTAATGCTTGGAGAAACAAAGCCTGTGACAATTCTAAGCCAGATTCATACCAACTTTTGTGAGATACATATAAGCAAATGAAGGTCAGGGAACTAGTTGGTTCAAATGTCCAATAACAAGAGTATCAATTATCATTGTTACTTTTAGAAGAGTCTTTTATAAGGAAAAAGATGCATGTCATATTTCTTTCTATTTAAGAAACTCATAAAAGTTGATGCATTCTATCCTGAGGCACCATTACTCTCTTCTAGGTCTAACAGTTTCCAGATGTGTCTGTGCAGTAAAGGCACGACAACATCCTTGATATTTATGTACAATATATAACACAAAGAGTTGTGTTGTATATGTTTACCTAATCAAATTTAGAATTACTATGACATTATATCCGATGAGAATTCTTTACCTGTGATTTTCTTGGTATACATTTCATATGGCACCTTTAATCCATAATATATCCAAGTATAAAATAGAGAGTTTTGTTATAGATGTTTCCCTAATCCCATCTAGAATTACAACTTCATTCTATCGGATGAGTATTCTTTAGCTATGATTTTCTTGGTATAGCATTCATTCGGAACCTTTAATCACATACCTTAATTATGTATATGTAAGATAATCATTGATACACCCAGGTCATGCACTTAATATTGTTTACACCATAACTATGATACTCAAACTGAGAATCACGTGATGCAGGCAGGATTGCTCTTCTTCATTTCTGTATTCTGGGGCTTCTTCCCTGTGTTCACTGTCATCTTCACATTTCTGCAAGAAAGAGCCATGTTAAATAAAGAACGATCAGTGGACATGTATAGGTTGAGTTCATACTTCATGGCTAGGACAACAAGTGACATGCTACTAGACCTCTTTCTACCAGTAGTATTTTTCATGATCGTTTACTTCATGGCAGGACTGAGATTAAGTGTAGTTCCTTTCTTTCTTAGTATGCTAATAGTCTTTCTAAGCATAGTGGCAGCTCAGGTATTACTGAAGGTTTTTCCATTCATAACTATCATGGCCAAATATAGAATAGAAATCATCAAGTATACGTTGTGAATTGCAGGGACTATGCCTAGCAATTGGAGCTATTGTGATGGACATGAAGAAGGCAACATCTAGCTTCAGTAACAATCATGACATTCATGCTTGTTGGTGGATTCTTTGTAAAGGTAATCCATTAAACATGAAAAGACGATATTTCTCTGGTACTTTTAACAAATAATTACATTACAGATAATCTATATCCTTAGTGGAACTCATTAGGTATCTACTACTTTGTATCCTATGGTCTTGAAAGATAGTAACAATAACTTGCATTCTAGATAATCTGCTTTATACATATGAAGAATTGTTAATATTCGAAAATCTCATTAAAGATAGTAATAATGACTTGCATTCCAATAGCATATGCTATCAAGATTTTGAAATATCAGAGATCCAACATAAGGACGATCACAAAACAAGGCAATGGCCTTCATTAGTTTATTACATGAACAAAAAAGTTGAAAAAGACATTTTACAAAAACACTTTATAAAAATCATTAGATGAATCTATAAATATAGAATTATTACAAAAGTTATGAAAAAGTTCAAAGAATGTGCACGCCTATTTTTTTCCAGCATAATTTCGATTGGAGAAAGGGACTATGAAAATTCAGAACTTACTATGCCAAGTAGGATATCACCATTATCTATAGAAAACTAGGTTTGACCACCTGATGGTATAAATAACTCTACATTTGTTTGTATATAAATCATTAATGAATATTTTATATCCAGCTATATGAATGGTACAAATATGGTTTGAATTAGGTGTTGTTAAAAATAACATGAAATATCTCTTAGATCATACATATATCTTTAACACATTTGAATGCTATTTCTTGATTATAATAATTTCCCTTAATTTTTATGTGCATATAATCTTACAATATAATGCTTATGAAAATGCAACTATATATGAATCAACACACCATATATGTGAATTGGATCAAGGCAAAAATTTCTGTATTCGATCAACAAAGATTAGATATTAAAACTTCCAGTACTTTGATGCATGCACAGAAATCTCATACCATATCATGCAGTTTTTACTAATCACTTCTAGGTCCGTGGAAGCGACACAACTTCAAGTGGCATTAAAAATTATACAACTATATACTAACAAAAACATGAGCTGCTGGATGGAAGAGCAAGGGAGAAGATGCTCCATAGACTGTCTAAATAAACCTTCATTAAAATAGTTGCTCACAAATAGTAAACAATTTTCTCAGACATGTATAGCATTATACTACATGGAACATTCAACAATCTATAGTAGCATACTCCCAGCTATTCATTAAAACTAGGGATGGCGACTTATTTACCATGCAAGTAAAAATAATAGTAAGAAGTACTGTATTATCTAAACTGTCATTTGCTATCTTGCAGAGAGTGCCTATCTTTGTATCATGGACACGGTACATTTCTTTCAACTACCACACATATCGATTGCTACTGAAGATGCAGTACAGACAAGTACCTTTGTATGTATATAACAAGCATCTCGACAATGGATTTAAAGAGGTGATTGCAATGGTGGTTATGGTATTTGGTTATCGCATCTTATCATACCTCTCACTGAGGATAATGAAAGTCTCTAGTTGAAATTAACACAAGAAACAGCAAAACCAGGCACTAACACGTGGCTCGTCAATTAATACTTTAGGTTTTCACTCTTAAGAGATGTTGCTTGGTAAGATATGGTCTACAAAGCTTCGAAGTTCAACCAAGCCCATATCTCCTAATTGGAGTCTTGTGACAGGTTCTCTGACTATGAGTTGTAGAAAAGATGAGTTTGGGACAAAGATACCACAAGATGATCATTATCCTGAAAATTAACCGACCCAAGTTTAGTGCAAGAATCGTGCAATTTGTCTCTTAGATGGAAACACCTCCCATGTTACATATGTGAAAGTTTAGTCCCTAACATAAAAGGCCATTGGGGAAAAATGATGTCCTATGTTTACCTATTTCCGCCAAGTATCAAGTAACTTCCAGTATCAAGAAACATAAATACAATAATTTATCCAGCAGAGACCAAATAAAAATGACTCAGTAATTAGACATATATGTGATAGCGTGACAACCACAAAAACAAATGAAAGCCATCAAGTCAAATACAAGCATACTTGACTGGCTAAGGATATATATTCCATTCAGTACAGGTGTATTGGATTGGCTAAGACAGACATACAATCCAATGTTTGTACAAAATAAAAAATAAATGTAAAAATTAATCCACTCGACCAACATAGTGTAACCTATCAATATATGACCAGATAATCAAGGATGTGTTTTCAGTGACTCAATGTAATCAAGGCTTTCAGAGATGACTATTGCAGAAACAAAGATGGAAATAACCATTAAATAAATGATTGTTGGATGTCATTGGGGTTCCAAATGAAGACATAAAGCACCATGAAATAATGCATCAAACCATGTCAAACCGGGGCACACATGATTTGAAGAGGCAAGGTGGATAGTGATGGTGAGCACACATGTGTCTGGTTTTATTTCCATTTAGCGAAAACCAGCTTAAAAGATTCCATGTCCTACAAGGATCATACAGCTTTGGTCTCAACTCATAATTACCTAGCTCGTCTTTCAATAAAGTAGCAATATGAGACCAAAGATGATCAATAGTTTTTAAAATATTGCTAATAACAATGTAAGAACATATCACTACCCCCTGTATATTTTATATACTTCAAAATTTTATTAAAGATAAATTACATCTAAACATGTCTTTCAGCATAGGTAGCATGTTTCATTGGCCATTTTTTAATAAAAAATCATACAAATTTGGATTCATGGTGACCAATATCTTAAATAAAATCCCCTATCCACATTACAATAAAGTAAACAAATATAGAAAGATAATAGGGATGTGTTCATGTTAGGTTTGTATATTATGACCTTTATATGGAATATGTTTCATGAGTTCTTTAGTAAGAATACCTAACTCGCATGAACTCCCGTGTCTTGTACTCTGGTGCATATGATTTGAACCCCATTCAAAGCACATATCTTCATCTATTAGTATACCACCCACTACCAAAAAATAGACCATAGGAATCCATTATACAAAAAATATTGCCCACGTGGATGTCACATGACCTAAGAGATAGGGTGTCTATTTTGCAACTAACACTGTAAATGTTATCAATATTACCAGACAACTTGGACAATAACATTTATTGAAGGAAATAGTTCATACTAGGAAAAAAATATGAGTTGTAGTCTGGTTCCATTCAGGTTTAGGGACTAATTGTTATGTATTGACTCAATGCATAATATCATCGTAAAGTAGGGCCTAGGAAAAATAAGATTTATAGTGTCAAAATTCTCTACCAAATTGACATGGATCAGGGTCATATGGAGTTGAATTCTTTTGCAACATTTTGGCATGGATATAGTTTTGTAAGAAGGATGTATCGAATCAGTTTCTTATATCATTTTGATATATACTGGGTTTTCAATGATAAGGTCTAACCAATAGAGCATTTCAACCAATATTTTAAGAAATGATGTAATGAGAAATAAAATATTTGACAGTTTGATCTAAGCCATGTCCATAGAAAGAGATGTACTATTGAAAACTTCTAAAACAATCACATAATTTATATTATAAAAGTGGACTATAGGTACTTGGAATTTTTACAACATTTAGTTTTGAATCAAGTTTTGAGAGGGCATTTTAACTATGTATGTCAATGCTTGAGGATCTTTGAGCCGTGAGGCTAGTCGATTTCTGCATTAAGGTACGATCAATGTTACCACTTTGGATTCCTATTTGGGTAGATGTAGCCACAACTGACGGGGTTAGTAGTCGATGTCCCTAACTCTTTGTATCACTACTTAAATCATAACATGTTTTCTAATAGGATGGATACCCATTAGCGATTTGTGCAAGTAGATGAAGAGGAAGAGGTGCAGTTAGAATAGAGGATCTCCAGAGCCAATTTGTATAGGAAGAGGTGCAGTTAGAATAGAAACTTAGGCTTACCAAATTGGATTGAAGGAAGCTCGAGCTAAGCCTAGATAAGGTAGTTCTGGTGCCCTAAGAAAGTCAGAGGATCGATGCGGCCTTGCTGTCTTCGCACGCGGTCATCTCACTGGGTTAGCAGAGCGGCGTCGTAGGAGGAGGAGGCGAGGACACCTGGTGCACGAGCCGGCAGATGAAGGACGTGGATGTGACCCGCGGGAGGGGCAAGAATCGGTGGAGGATCACGCGGGGGAGACGAGGATCATGGAGGGGCAAAATCTATGGAGGATCACGTGCGGGAAACGAAGATCACGGAGGGGCAGGAATCGGTGGAGGAAGACGATGATCACGTGTTGGGGCAGGAACCGGCGGAGGATCGCGCAAGAGTGGACGATCGCACGCGGGGCAGGAATCGGCGGAGGGACAGGAACCGGCAGGAGATGAGGACGTACGCAAGGGATCGAGAACGCGCTCTTCCTTTTGGGCAACGGAAGGGCAGTGGCGGCCTTTCATATTTATTTTAGTATGTACGTATAATATGTAAATATATGTGTCTCATATATGTAGGTTAATTAAATTTTTTTTAAATAACATGTAAATATCTATACTACTATAAAAAAGAGTGAATCTTTTCAAAAAATTACAATCATGCCACTAGACAATCACAATGTACCTTTTTCAAAATCGTGTCCTCTCCTTCGTACTATCTCTTCTCTCCTTTTTTTGAGATTCTTTTACTGTTATTGCATTTTTCTTTTACTTCCTCAAAACTTGCACGAACCGTGCACCCCACTTCCTCTTCCGTAGTTGTTAGTTTTTTTCTCAAACACACGATTAGCATTTACTCTAACAAACTACCCATTATCTCTAACAAACTGTCCATATCTTCCTCTCCCACTATCTCAACTCAACAAAAGTCCCTCCCCAACCTCAACTTTCTCAAACCTCACACGTTCTCCTATATCAATTATCTATATTCTCGCACTTCTGTTTTCCCTAGCCATTAGTTCCACTTTTTTCTTAACTGAACCCCGTTGTTTTCACACATCCAAAATGCGCATGTGTTCATAGATCTATCTTCCTCTACCGTCTCTTCTATGGTAACCGAAGCGTGGAGAAGATAGAGTAGCAGTTCACGGTGTCGTGCAATGTGCTCATGGTACCAGTAACCAAAGGAGAAGGTTAGTATGTTTGCTTCCCATTGGAAAGGCAGCAAACCACTCACCAGCCTATCACAACCAAGATACCTGAAGGTCATTTCTTCTCTTTCCCTGCAACAGAGATCGTGGTTTGTCATCCTTGCATAATATGTGGCTGACTCTATTCTTTGGTGGCCACTGCAACTATATGTTCGACCTTTTTTCTCTTGATCCCATGATTCCTTCATTTCAGGACGAACCCTCCTCCCGCGCCCTCATCTACCCCTTCTCCGACTCAACTGCAAAAGTGGTAAGGTCAAGCAGTTCACGACTATGACTATTGACGTACGAGAAGGAGACACTCGAGGCTGACGTCTTAAAGACTGATGGAGGTGAACGTGGAGGTTAAGCAAAGTCGCTTGCTTCAGATCAACAGCCGGCAAAACAAGGCCGCCGAGGAGAAACATGACCGGTGAGATCTGATGGTGACATATTCGCAACCGCAGCAGAGTCCATTTGAAGTGATTGGCGGTTGTTATGTTCTCCATTAAGCTTCCATATTCTCCTCTTTTTATAGAATTCTCCTAGGGGACGTTTGGGTGCTCCATTTGTCACTACTGTAGTAGTTAGCAAATTATGGGATTTTGATTACTTACTTAACAAGTCTCGTAATTCTTTTTTACATTTTTTGGATAAGTGATGAGTCAGAAATGCAGTAAATGCCAGAAGTGGGGACGATTTGCGAAGTCCAGATCATGCATGCTCGACTACTTCGGCACTCCTCGGCCATGGCGAGGGAGGAGGACACGACAACAACAGGGCAGAAGGGCAGAGCAGAACATGGGAGCTGTGTTTGGCACAGAGGTGGACCAGAGTGCGGTGGAGCAGCTTCCCTTTTTTGAGGAGGTGGAGGTGGCCGATGATGGGCAAACACCATGGTGGGCTTGGTGGTTCCTCTAAGCCGCTGTTCCGGTTCTTCCTCCATGAGAAGCTCTGGCGAGGTACGACGAGGGATAAGGAGACGGAGACCATAGCCAACGAAAGGGAGAGAAATATCCATGGTGATGGTAGTGGAGATTGTGTCCTAATCCGACAACCTCGAACCAGCAAGCCACATTGAGAGATGGAGGGGGAGGAGGAAGAGGTGATGGTGGCACGAGAGAGAGCATGGGGGAAGGAGAAGAGAGGTGAGTGTATCGGCGGAGACAGGGTTCCATCCCTCTAGAATCCACGAATAGAGGAGTAGATCAGGAGGGGAGGAGGGAGAGATGGCAACGGAAGGAGGAGCAAGGGCGTCACAGATATGACGAAGGGGAGGAGCGATGGTGCTGTTGAACTGATGGGAAAGAAACCCTCAGAGCGAAAAGAGAGGGTATCGGGGGGTCGGGGGCTCGATCCTGGCTTTACAAAGCTCGCTAATTTTGGCGATCATTGGGAGAGCCGTCGAATGCAAGGGGGGCGGAATACCACATTCTAACTACTGAATTTGATAAAAACAGACACAGGCATCCAAACTCAGGAAGGGTAATAATTAATTAAATATGTGATATTATCACATAATAACTAATTAACCTACATACTAGTAAACCCACAAGTTCCAATGCACGTGTCACTAAAACATAATCTAGTTTTATGTGTTACACAAGGTGAATTAATTTTATTTGTATCTAACTTTACAAGAGATAAAAAAAACATTGCTGTGTGTTAAGGAAGTATATGAGTTACGTTCTATTGTATATGTATAAGATAAATACACACATATATGTATAAGTAGTTGTTAAATATGCTAAACTTATTTATAATGGAAGATAGATTAAAAAGTTGATGATATCAAGATGTTAAAATTTAAAATCCTAACAAATGCTTCAAATTGTTAAAAATTTAATGAAATATTTGCAGTTCAAACATCTTTTATAAAAAAGGTGTGTAGTGAATAATTGAGGAAACCTTCCAAAGATACAAAATTAGTTTTTTTTGCATGTAATTTGTATTTGACCTATTATTCAATACATGTAGAAGTAAGTATTTGTTAGTATTTCAATATTTAAATACTAAAAAAGACTATTTGTAGTTTCTTTTTGTATAGGTGATTTGTTGAAACCATTTCCCTCATGGTAAGTGTTTCAACATTGTATATTTGACTGAAAATTCTCTAATCTGCATGATACCTATTAGAAATAATAAGATAGGTAGATGTTCAGACTTATTACACTATTCAAAGATATTGGACAACAATGAAATACATGGGTGTCGTGTGAATTGTTTGTGTTGTTGTTTCCTTGTCAATGACACTTGTTAAGTAGATGATGTTTTGAACAATGTAGAGACCATATGTGTAGATATGGGTTTTTTTACTCATATAGACATGAGTAGCGAGTTGATAACTTAGAATAAATAAAGGATGTTGATTGTATAGTAGATGTGGTGTGTTTTAGATAGTTTTGGTGTCGTCAATGGTAAAATATACCAATAGATGTTGTTTATACTTTTTTATCTTAGGTGTTATGAGTTGTAATTGACATTATATGTGGGTGAAGACATGACTAAGGAGAACATAACGATAGCTCTTGGGGATAGCGATAATACAGTGATAATATGGGATTTCAGTTGTTTGTTTGTTCAAGATCATGGGGATAGCAAATACGGGCTATGTGAGGTGGCAAGAAAAAAATCTATGTTTGTTACAAGAGATGCGAAGATTGTGTGAGTTACAAGGGGATGGATAGCAGAGAGTGGGGTGAACACGAATGTTGAGGATCTGTTGTATTTTCGGGAAGCATTAGTTTTAAAAGCAGTAAACTCCTAAAGAAAAGGAGAGAAGAAAGAGAATTAAGGACGGTGGAGCATTTTGAAAATCATGAATTCTGATTGGCTGATGGTAATATGGTAATTAGAAGAAACTATTCACTATTTTTATAGTAGTATAGATATAGATATATGAACTATTTAATCAAATGGGAAAATATTTATTAGTCAAATGGGCAAATACTTTCATGTGAATATATCTCATGTATTCATGTTTCTCTTGTTAAATAGATACCATTCCTAGGTAGGGTCACATTTGGACCACCCATATATCTCAGCAAGGTACATCAAAATCTAGCAGTAGCATGGATACCAGAGAAGCCACGAAACCACACAAGGGATGGCTTAATGGCCAGCTCAAAAGGTTTTCAAGGAATGAAACATTGGACATTTCACTCGAAATGTTCGGTCCCTATCTATCATGCAACTCCTTACCGGCATCCATCTATTCGTCAATTTTGGCATATATTATAAATTAAATCACATAAAGGAGGTACGACTCAGCGCTTAATATATGAAATATAACTCTAAATATAATCTCTAATAGCGAACATCTCTGTATTTTAAAATATATCATCCAGATCAACTGACCATGTTAGTATTTTGGTTAGTGTTGGATGAGTATAAGAGGATTCTTGATCCTTGTATAGATTGAACCTTTGTAACTTATTTGTAATGGAGAAATTATGTACATGTTGTCACATCAGATAATGATTCCATTGTAGTCGGTGGGTTTGAGAGGGCTTCCTTCCCTTGGTAGATCCATGTTCGCAGAAGATGATTTTACTCACATGAGGTGATCACAATGCAGAATATCATGTACAGACGTAAATACTTTGCAAACAACAATGATTGAACGTGCTAGACATTGATAACTTCAACATATATATTTATTTACTCAAAGAAAAAAGTTGTCAAAGAAAAACATACATAATTATGTACTCCATTCAGAAAAAATTCTTTAAAGAGCCACTACTCGTTCTCCTACTTTGGAGATTTGGTCAAAAGACGCTTAGGCGAGCCTGGGCATCCAAATTGCTGACACCGTCCTTGCATATTGTTTCCAGAATAATTTTATAGTGGATTTTCTAACGTAGGTAACCCCTCGAGGGACATTGTTATGTTTCTAACATCCACTGCAATTAGTTCACTGTGAAAGAAAGCGATGAGAAGAGAGGTCAGACCTTGAAAGGTAAAAATGTTTTGTTGTAGTGGAAATATATGCAATAACCTTAAAAAGAACTTGCGTCATTAGTGGATTTTAGTTAGGAAGTCAGGATAATTGGTCGACTAATTCCACTTTCTGAAGGAAGTTCATAACAATTAAAGGGAATCTACATCAAATTATTGTGGAGGCATAGTCGACATTAGTTGATGCAGAGCCGTAGACTGTGATATTGCAGTTGGTAGGTTGCCTCAATGTTGTTGTTGTTGGCTAAATTGGACATTAGTATAATCCCTTTGTTTTGATGATAACAAACATTTCATTCTTGTCTATCTAACGTGCTACTTGAGTGTTGCAGGAATAAGGTGGATGACAAAGATTTGGGAAATCTATATGCTTGAATTATTGTTATTTCATGAATGTAATCAATTGTAAAACTTGTACAAATATATAATGTACAAGTACTTAGACATCATGTAAATCAAGCGTTAGATTTTCCTTAGCCAATCACAGCACTTAGATAGGTCATCTCCTACATTAGTGTCACAAATGCACACTCACACACACACTTAGTAATTAGTTTAAAATGTTGAAACAGGGTCAATCTCGGTCGACAAATTCCTCGACTGAGAATGACCCAAGTAGCCGTTAGACACTGCAGACAAATTAGTTGGGAGTTGGATTAGAACGTTATATACACTTAACTCCAGACAGTCCCTCGGTCGACAAAACTTCGACCGACTGGGATTTCAGTCGACAAATCTTCGACCGAGTCTATCTCTGTCTGCACTTTTCAAAATTAATTAAACTAGTCGTTGTTAAACCAACTAGTGGATACCTAACGGCTAATTGAGCACTTGGAACCCCCTAGAAAGTATCTAGAATGTCCTTCAGCATCCATAGGCCATTCCTATAAATAGGACAAGCCATAGGACATCTAAAGTACATTTGTGCTATACTTGAGCTTACATACTTGTAATTGGCAATCTGTTTTGAGCAATAGAGCAAATCCAACATTGGCTATTCATTCCCATTGCTCCAAATTCGTGTCTTATAGGCTAGCATCTCCTATCCACTGCACTATCACTTCTATATACATTGGTTAGGAGATCAATACGCTTGATATAGGCAAATCAAGCCTTGTGCTACAACGGTATTGTAATTTCTATTTTTCCTTCTTGTTCCTTGTTACCTTTTGTATTCTCCTTGCTACTCCTAGGGTTGGAGGCTATGGATTGGAGAAGGTTCTTCTCGGTGGAGAAGGTGGACTTCAGACTACTTCAAGAAGGCTGTTGCAATGGGAAGCTACTTCAAGAGGAAGGCTACTTCAAGGGGGAGCTTGAAGTTACTTCAAGAAGGCTGCTTCAAAGTTGGTGCAACTACTTCTAGGTGAAGGCTGTACAAAGGGTTTGGTGAAAGAATTGTAATTTTATGTAAAGTCCTTGCGAGGTAATAAAATTTGATTCTTTCAAAATCCCGGTTGGGTAAGCAACTGGGTAGTGGATTGACTGCCTTAGTATTTGCTAAGGTTGGAACCACTCTAAATCCTTGTCCCCTTGTCCAATATTTTTGTGGTTGCTTAATTTGGTTGAATTATTCTTAAAATAATCATAAAACCCTATTCACCCCCCTCTAGTGTTTTTTCAATTGGTATCAGAGCAGGCTTCAAGGAGCTCTAATCGAGTCTTGAAGAATGAAGGGTGGTGGTATCTACAACCGCAAGCAAAGGAAAAGTATGGACCAATCTTCAACAAGTTGCAATTGGTGCTTAGGAACAAGCCACACAACACTTAGTTGTCCATGGAGAGAAAAGAAGGAAGAGATGCACAAAAATTGCCTCATTGCTACAACCAATGAAGAAGAAGAAGAGGTAAGCCTTCTTGATTCATCAAAAGAAGAGCTAATTGCTAGTCTTGAAGAAACACATAATAAGTATATTGAGTGCAAGAAGAAATTAAAGAAGTCTAATAAAGCAAATGATGAGTTACATGCTAAACTTCTTGCTCTCACATCTGAAAATGAAGATTTGTATGCTAAATTAAATGATCTTGGATTTGAAAAGGATAGCATTATTTCTGGAAATAAAACTTTGAAATCATCTCTAAGTGATTGTAATGTGAAAATTTTTACTCTAGAAACAAATCACGATCTCCTATCTCAAGAAAAGGTTGGATTACTTGCAAAGATAAATGATCTTCAAAAACAACCTATTTTATGTACACATCTAGATTATGATATTATTGTCAAAGAAAGAGACTCTTTATTATCTAATCTAGATCAAGCAAAGTTAGATATCAAGAAGAGAATGGATGATATTGTTAAGCTGCAACAAGAAATTAGTAGTTTGAGTAACAATGATATCCTTGATCAAATCTTAAATGATCCTTATCGTCAAATTGGAAGGAGAGGACTAGGTTATAGGCCTAAAGGAAAATCTTATCAAAAACCTAGTTGGAGAAGGACACAAGTACTAGAGAGTCAATCTATGTATGTACCTAGAGGCAAATATACACATGTACCCAAGAACAACCTAGAACAAATCATATAAAGAGACTTGAGGTTGATTCTATATGTTGCCATTATTGTTTACGTCTTGGACATTATTCTTTCTCATGTCCCTACAAGAAAAAGGATGTTGAGTTAGAATGGGTTCCAAAACCCCCAAACTAAATGGATAAAATTAAGTTGAGATATGACCAAAGACTCTAAAGTTGTATATCTCTATTTCTATATCAACTTAACATAATAGGACACCAAGTTACTCCAAGAAATTAAAATTTCCAAATATACATCTTAAACTACTTGTTTTAGTTTGGATTCTCAAAATGTATATGATTAGTTGAGGTTTAACCTAAATGATGATTTGATCGAGCTTTAAACTTTCATATTCTTGATTTACTTGGAAACAATTACTGAAAACAATTCTGAAATAGTACAGAAACTTTTTCGGTTGAAAAACTGTTCGACCGAGAACAGTATCGGTCGAGAAATAGTCAATCGAGCAGGTTCCTGTTTTCAAGTTTGCAATAAATCTGAACATGTTTTAACTTAATTCAGTTTGCTATCAATTTGTTGTTGATGATTGATTTAATATGTCAATCAAAGAATGAATCTTGGAGACCATCTTTTTCATAAAGACATATTGATCTTTTTGTATCATGAATTAAGGTATCACATTATGAATATGAAATCCTTAAACATATTGCAAAAGTGTTATATGAAGACTGATTTTGAACAAATCTTATTCATTGATTAAAAAAGTTTATTAAGCATGATCATTTACATGGTTTGTCTTAAATTTGAACATCCATGAATCATGAATGAGATTATTTTGGTTTATCCTCTACATAGCTTGGCTTAAAACTAAAAATTATAAACCATGTTGATTTATTCAAGGACATTAGTGTTCTATCATACTCCACATGGTTTTTCCTAAGTATTTCTTGGTCTATCTATGAAGGAACCATGTGTATTAAAATTTAAATGGTCATAATCATTGTATTTCATGAAATTACATGCTTCTATCTTGATCATTGCATTGTGGATACACTTCTATTGTTCTATCATAATTATTGTGCCATGATCATTATGTTTCATTGGTTTGTCTAAAATAATCTTTGATCCATATATACAAACCATGAATATTGTTATTGATCATTGTGATTTAGGTCATATGAAGATGTCATTTTGCATAAATAGTAAAACTTCATAGCACAAATACATTTTCTGCAGAAATTGTACTTCACATATAAGTGTTCAAATTGGAAATCTACAGAAATTGCCTCTTGGTTGAAGTTAAAGTTTGACCAAGGGGCGCTATGGTCGTAGTCAAGGTCGACCTAAAATAAGCTTGACACAATGCTTATTTGAACATCATGCTACTGTACTAAATCTTAGTATCTTGATTCAAAATGTGCTTTTGATAAAAGGTCAAAATCAAATCTTAAAAACTAGTTATGACCTTAAGAGTTGCTCAAATATCCTAGACAATGATTATATTACATGCTCAACATTATTACATTATATGCTCAAATAATTCTCAAATGATTACTCCCCTAGAAGACATACATATGCTCTACAAATCCAGTCTATCACTTCCATTAAAAACCAGCTCAATATTCTATTCACAGCAACTTCGTCGGTCAGCAAAAATTTTCGACCGAGACAAACTCGGTCGACGAATTCGTTGACCGAAAACATCTCGGTTGGCTGTCCTTTTCGACCGATATTCACCAAGTAAATGTTGTACAGGCGAACTCAGACATGATTCCGGTCGACAAATTGTTCGACCGAGCCGACCTTGTGAACCCTCATTTACGAGAATTAAAAAGGCCATATTCTGATTATTAAAAAAAATCGTAACGGCTAGTTTTCGATCGACCGTTGGACGACCGAGAGGAGCGTCTGAAGAAATGACCGTTGCGGTCGTCAGTCGACAAATTGTCGACCGAAATAGGTTCTGTTTTTCTATAAATAGCGCCCAAAACGACCCATTTCTTCACACCTTCACATTATCACTTCTCTAGCTCCTCTCTAGTGCATTCTTGAGCAAATCTTTAGCTTCCCTACATCCAAGTCTTGCTTGCTACTTCTCCACTTCACAACAACAAGATGGCTTCCTCATCAACACGTGGAAAGAAGCAAGTTGCAGCAAGGAAAGGAAGGACGGTCTCTCCAGTGATGTCGATCATCAACGACATTCCATTCAAAGATGCATCTGCAGGAGATCGCTACCTCAGGCTATCCTCAAGAACTCCTCTTCCACGATGGCCATTCAACGTCATGGACTTCCACAATATTGTTGATCTGGAGGAACTTTTTGAGGTGCAACATTTGACTAATTTTCTAAATCCCTCCTTCCATTCCTACTCCTCAAAAGTAGTAAATGAATTCTATGCCAACTTAACCCCACATCCTGACCATGATTCCTTCTCTTCTATGGTTAATGGGTATGGATTTCATTTTACTGAGGAGGGCATTCTTAATATGCTTAACATAGACATAGAATACTATAAATATTTTATTGATCTCACCACAGGAAATCCATTAAATAAACTATCCCAAGATGACACCACCACTAGCCTTAGTGAGATCAAAAGAGCCATCTTTCTATCCAACACCACTTATCATAAAGATAGGGGTACCTATTATGCCATAAACTTAAAACCTGAAGCTAGGATCATAAATCTCATTGTTGCCACCAATATCCATCCTAGAGCAAACAAATCTGAAGTACCCACTTTTCGTATGTACCTTATCTATGCCATTCTACAAGGTATTCCCATAAATTTCATTCGTATCATCCTTAAGAATCTGCTTGAGTTTTCTGGCAATCCACCTTATGCTGACTTTGTGTGCCAAATCACTCAACATTTTCTTAAGAAGAATCTTGAGGACCTAGGTTACACATGGGATAGAAAACCTCAAAAGATAAGTAAAAATATGGTGGAGAAGATGGGAATCGATTTTGGCCACAAAAGGGATAGGACTGAAGGGGAGACATCCACCCAAGACATACCTCCACCACCCCCTCCCACTAACCTACCCCATGATCCTATTACAAACACCTTGACATACATAGTTGGATCCCAATATCACCTGAGTAGGCAATTAGATTACAATCACCATGCCATGACTTATTTAAACCAAAGAATGCAAGCCCTCTCTCCTGATCAACCTAATGAATATCCATATTCCCTTAATCCTGGCATGATAAATCCATACAATCCTTCCTACAACTACTATCAAATTCCATCTCCACCATCTCCTAATCTCACACATACTCAATTCTCCCCAATTCAACTTCAAGACATTGCTGCCCACTTTTGTTTTGATCGTGTTCCCACCTTCTTGGAGGCTTATGCCTTAACCAAGACAGGTGCCTTAGAGTGGCAGACACTGGTCAAATATTATGGAGCTGAGCCTTTTCTTGGAAAAGACCCAGACATTGATGTAATCCTTCGGTCTTTCCTATGAGATTATGAGATATATTTGTAATGGTTGTGATGAAATGGCTATCTTTGTATTGATTGTAATGGATATCTTTTTATAAGCAAGTATGTCATGCTGTATAGGTCATTTTCAAAATTGTATGAGCACAAAGTTGTTATCAATACAAGTGTTTTTCAATGGCTTCATCTGAACATATACATGATATTATAGATGAGCATACAAATAAGGGGGAGTAATATATGCAATGAACCTAAAAGAGTCAAATTTTTGTAAATGATTGAGAATTAAATTGTGGCTAAATTTATCATTAATTGGTGTGCATTAATCCCTTGATTTTAATTGAATATCTCTTTAAGGGGGAGCATAGCATAAAATTAAGGGGGAGAACTAAAGAGTCATACAAAATGATTATATTGGATATCTTTTTGAAATGACAAAGGGGGAGAAATAATATAAAATCAAAAACATAAAATTAAAATGAGTTTCAGAATATCTCGGCCAGCATTCACTTGCAAAACAAGAATGGCTACAAAAGGTAAAATTAAGGTATGAAACTCACATGATTTATATTTCCTTATTTTATATTTAGGAAATGTTTGTCATCTTCAAAAGGGGGAGATTGTTGGTGTAACGACCGATTCACAAAAACAAGATTAACTAATGCGGAAGCGTTCATCAAGCAGCGGATTAGTGAAAATCACTAAAAATTAAAACTTTTTGCAAAGAGATCCACACATAGGAAATCTTTTCCAACAAATGACATTGTATATCATATACATTCTGTTTCAAATGTACATATCCTGTACCATCTCTTTCCAGAGACTACATCATCAGCTGCCTTATAAACATATATGCAGGCAACATACAAATCTTGAGGCATCAAGCCAAAACCTCAGACTGATATATCAAAAACACTGACTAAAAACTCCGAGGACCTGAGAGTACAGAGACGACACATAGGACTACTATCTATATGACTAGACAGACAATATCTCCACCTGAGATCTTATTGCTGTCCCTGATGTTACTGTTGCTGCTGCTCTTTCCCTGTTCTAGGGTTTCTGCTCTGCCTTTCATGCATACCTAAAAATGTTTCCCACGGGGGTGAGACAATTGTAAATTGTCCCAGTGAGAGATATAACTCTCTGCCAGAAACATTATTATTGCAGATTATTAAATTAAACTGAGCAGGGGTTACTTTTTCATTATCAGGCAGAATTAATCATCATAGAACATAATAAGAAAATCTCCATTTTCAATGGGAGCATTGCATCTACCCATGGTAGACTCATAGTTCATCCATCTACTTGTAATGAATACAACAGATATGAATAATCATCAATGAACTATAGATATATAACAGAAATGTAACATTAGCCAAGTTCTCTAGCATAACTTATTAACACAATTGCTACAAAGAAACATGATACTTGTTACCCAAGCATCACACATGGCTCACAAGGCCATTCACATCTTATCACCTCTCACTAGGCAACAACTTATTCACATGGCTCACAAGGCCATTCACATCTTGTCACCTCTCACTAGGCAACAACTTATTCACATGACTCATAAATTCGTACACATTGTTACTTTTATTAAGCAACAACAACATCAACGCACAAAAAGCCAATCAACATTTATTATATAAATGTCACAGCCCAAACCTGGCTATATTCATCATCTCATCATACCTACATGGTTATTAGGCATGATAACAGTCATACAAGATATTCATCACATCATGTGATACAATAGTAACACCATCATTCCTTAACCAGGAATTAGGGTTCACTATCAAACATGGCTTATCATTCCCTTTTCCCCAAATTAAGGTTAGGGTTCCCCATTTCTCATTAACTCAGACCCTCTTGAGTTAACCAACTTTGTCTTGTATTAAGGTATTTCCCCTCTTAATACATTCCATCACAAAATACTCACCCTTAGCATATAATGCATAGGCCACACATTAGAATTGTCCAGCTATCTCACATGATATGGACTTATTTTAGTTTAAGGCATAACTTTATTATAAAATTGCATATAAACAATCACAATGATACACCCTCAACTAGGGTTTCACAAGGATACACCCTCAACTAGGGTTCACAAGGATACACCCTCAACTAGGGTTTCACAAGGATACACCCTCAACTAGGGTTCACAAGGATACACCCTAAACTAGGGTTTCACAAGGATACACCCTCAGTTAGGGTTTCACATGGATACACCCTCAGTTAGGGTTTCACATGGATACACCCTCAACTAGGGTTTACTATTCATCCTAATTAGTGATTTCATATGTAGACAACCTCTTATTAGGGTTATACATGGAATCAGCCTCAATTAGAGTTTACATCATGTATTGGATCCATGCATTTGTTATGCATTATTGATTAGTACCATTAAGGGTATCTCTCACCTAATTACATTAGGTTTCCAAAAAGGTTTGATCAATTGGACCTTCAATAACATCAGGTATCTGATTGAATTAGGGTTTCCAATGTTGATTCCTTCAATTATTGAATTCATGGAACCAATCATCAATTGGACCTATTCTCATACTTAAATTGAGTTAAATAGGTCAACCTTCAACTTATTTGACCCTCAATTGGTCATCAATTAGGGTTTGAATCAATTGACTTAGGGTTTGGAATCGATGATCCTTCAATACTAATCAATGTAAGACTAGTTGCTTTGAAACCATTGAACCATCAACCAAATTGGGTATGACCTGACCCCAAACGGTCTTGAGGTCGTTTGGATGACCTCCAAACGGTCTTGAGACCATTTTCCCATCATATCACTCAAATCCAAGCCATCCAATTAAGGTTTGGATCATTGAATTGATCACCAAATCAGCAATTGATTACACTTCAACTTAGTGACATTGGATCTTCAATTTCTTAACCATACTCAACCCTGTTGGATCAATGGGCTCTAGAAGGGGGGGTTGAATAGAGCTTCACAAACTTCACAAAAGTGATTAGACCACCAAATTATATTAAGTGCAGAACTTAATTCAAAACAGCAATTTGATGTCCTAAACTAGCATACAAAGCAAGGATAAGAGACAAGGAAAGCATGCACTTGGACAGGTGGTTTAGAGTGGTTCCATGTCCTAAACTTAGGAGCAATGTCAGTCCACTACCTAGAGTTGGTTAGGCTCTAGGATTTGTAACTTGGTTCTCTTATATATATCACACAATAAGATTACAAGCTACAACTACCAACCATCCAAGGACTTATATATCAAGCCAAGATCTTCTACCTCACCAAGGACTTACCCACCAAGCAAGTAGTCTTCCACCTTCTTCAAAGGAATTACCCACTCTTGCTCTAGTCTTCGGCCTTGCAGGATTTACCTATCTTGCTTGAGCTTTGCCTTGCACCTCTCCTTCACTTGGAGAGCTTTAGCACCTTCCTCCTTCACTTGGAGGCCTGGAGCAGCTAGCCTTCTTCTCCTTCACTTGGGGAAGAACAGCAACCTTCTTCTCTTTCACTCGGAGAAGAAACTTCAATCAATCTTCATAGAGAATGGAGATGGGAGAAGTGGAAAGGAGAGCTTTACAAGATTACAAATGATAGCTCTCATACATGGGATCCTAACTCACTCATACTCACGAATTTGCTTTGAAGGTAGAGAGAGAAAGGGGCTCAAAGGATTAGAAACCACTCAACTAAGGCTAGGACCAAGCATATGTGAATGAGCAACCTTGGAATGAAGTCCAAGAGGTCCTATTTATAGTTGAGGGTGTCCCTTTGAGGTTGGGAGAGTTAAGTGGCACAAACTAGCCGTTTTACAACTTGCAACGGATCTATTTTGAGTCCCACCTACTCCTCCAACGGTTGGAATTGCTTTTTCTACATTCCAGTACAGTCCGATCGGCCGAGTTTCATTAAAGGCAATTCGGCCGACACACTAGGCGACAAGTCTGAGAGATAGACTGTCGGCCGAGTTTCCATGGGGAAACTCGACCGATCGGTCGACCTTCAGTCTTGACTGATCAGTGGATCGGTCGAGTTTCCTACCATTGAAACTCGACCGAACAGGGATCGGCTGAGTTGGAAACTCGGCCGACAGCCCAGAAAATTCCAGAATATATGGATCGGCCGAGTTTGGAATTTTGGAATTTGACCGACAAAATCCCTGTTAAGGGTATTTTGGAATTTTCATAAACTGTACAAACGATGGATTTTTGAGTCCCAATCATTTTATCCATCTTAGATACAATGCAAAACATGATTATGAGTGATTACATAAAATGTTCTAAGCCTCTAAGGGCTATATTACAAAGCGGTTAAAAGTCACATGTTTTGCATGTGTCGGAAGAGTAGCTTTTGGAGATAAAGGTGATTCTTTTCTTGTATCTAATATCTGCAATGATCTCAAATAGATTTGTTAGATACATATGAATGGAATGGTTAAGTCATTATCAAAATATGGGCAATGTGCGACACCTAGGTCAACATTCTCCCCCTTTTTGACAATGACAAACCATTCCTCAACATATTGAAAAGAATGTGAAAATTATACCTTTTCTTTAGGGAATTGCAAGGTGATGCAAATATGATCAATTTGTAATGCTCCCCCTCAATTCATGCTTACTCGTTCCTGCATAGTTAGTTAACACACAAGCAACCATAGCATATATAGATATTATATGATTCTAAACAAGTCTATATGCATTTCAGTTTTCAGACAAGAAAAGAACCATACAAGCAATAAAAACAATATGATTGAGGTCTTTCTCCCCCTTTGTCATCTCAAAAAGGCAGGGGGGTAGAAGAGCATAAAAGCAAGGTCTTCTCCAAACACTCAATCAACCAAAACACAGAGAGACAGATAAATACCAAGATAAAGCACGAAAGTAAGAACCTGTCAATCATCAAAATATAGAACACACTATAAGATAAGCCATACAAAGTGTTTCCAAAAGAAAACATAAGACAAAAACTACACGGACAAACGGAGTAGCAATAGTACAACTCAGATGATGTGCCTAATGTAAATAATACAATCATAGTCCAAAAAGATATATCATGGTCATCCGAGACTAAACTAGACACATCAACTCTAAGCTACACTAATCTATGTCAACATCATCAACGGCAGCCTCCATGTCCTCGTCGGGCTGGTAGTCCTCATCTCCATCATCGGAAGGAGGAGCAGCAGCTGGTGTAGCCTCGTCTTCAGCATCGGCATCGTCATCCGCATCCTCGTCTTCAGCATCCGTCGCAGTAGCCTCATCAGCGTCAGTCTCAGCATCCTCCTGGTCAGCCATATCCTCGTCTTGAGGACCAAAAGCACACCCGGGCCACCTCGCACTCTGCTCGGCCCAAGACATGCCTAGAGCATGTAACTCATAGGCAACCTCAATAGGGGGAGCAGAAGAAGTGTAAAGGGCCAGAAGCTCAGACAAACGGCCACCTGGGAGCGCCAGAACCGGAGGAGAGTATCCACCTGCAGAGTGATCAGCGGAAGCAGAAGGGGGTGGAGGAGGATAAAACTGACTATACGCAAAAGAAGCATAGTCACCACCGGGGTAGGGCTCATAGGTGGGGTAGGGCTGAGGGCAAGTCAAAGACATGGAAGACATGATGTGGCACAGATCTTGATGGTGATGTTGCTGGACCTGCATGTTGTAGGCTTGCTGATGCATGAGGTACCCCATGAGGGCCTCATTGGAGACATGGAAGTCAGCAAAAGCCGGCTGCGGAGGAGGTCGGAAAGATGGCTCAGGAGGAGGTGGTGCAGCTGTGGAGGGTGGAGGAGGAGGTGCATCAGATGATGATGGAGGTGGAGGTGGAGCAGAAGAAGATGATGCACCAGAGGTAGGGACACTCTTTTGAAGAGTGGTCTCACTGATATAAACTCCCTTACGATCAGGGCGGTAGAGAAAATCGGAAAAGAGAGATTTTCCAGTGGCATGCTGGAAAAGACCACAAATTAGGGCAGGATAAGGAAGATGTGTGCCCTTGGTGTTCTTTCCCGAGTCAAAACAAGTCATATGGTGAAGGATGTAACGAGCCCATTTGACTCCTTGGTTGTTCAACAGAAGATACATCATCATAGCCGTATTCTCGGCGATGTCCGTTTGATTCTTCTTTGGATGGACATTGCAACTGAGAACGAACGCCAAAACACGGCGAGGAGAGGACAGGGCAGAAGATGGCAGAGTGCCCTTCTTTCTATAAGGAAAATCGGGTTGCTTGAGAAACTTATGAATATCAGTCAAGTCAACCTCAATGGTCCTATAGACGTCCTCGGGATACAAGAGATCAAGATAAGCAGGGTAATCGGTAATCCACGAAGCCGTGCCAACATTGCCATTGAGATAGAGATTGAACGAGCGTTCAGTAATATGGAAAGGTTGGCCGGCAATCATAGACGTCAAAACGATTGAGGTGTCCGAAGGGGGAACCAAAGAGTCGTAATTCCACCGCAAGTTAGCGTAGAATTGACGTACAGCTTTGGAGCTGTATTTTAGGTTATGAAAACAGGCATCCTCAATACAAAGAGCTTCAAGATGATGTGTGCGAAAGAGTTGACAAGCTTCGAAAAGGTCGGCGTGAAAGCTATGGGGCTGATAAAGAGCTCGAAAAGGAAAGGGAGAGCGAGGAAGGAGCTCTTTGTAGCGAGCAACAACAGCATTGTCAACAAAAGAAAGATTATCAAACACCATATACCTAGGCGCAAGAGGAACCGCAGGGGCAGGGGCGGGAATGGCACGTTTCCGGCGTTGGGACCTCATTGGAGAGGAGAACGAGGAGAGGGAGCCGATCCACGCGGAGAGAGAGAGCAGGAGCACCAGGGGAGGAAGGGTCAGGGCTGGGCGTCTAGGGTTCGGTCGACTTTGCTCTAGTTGAGAGGGAGCAAGTCGGCCGATTCCTATATATATTAAACCAACCTGCCGCCGATCGGTCGAGTTCCAGGAAAGGAAACTCGGCCGACAGAGCGCACAGGTGCCCTGTACCCGACCGATCGGCCGAGTTGGAAACTCGGCCGACAGAAACCCTGATGAGGAAAAAACCTAAAATCTAGCCCTAGCCTCAAATGACCGAAAGCAATTTTTCTGGTTGGACTAGATTGTATATTAAGCATATTTAGGCACATTCCCATCATCATAGGGTACTATTTGTCGATTAAAACCCGATTTGTGAGAAAAGCCCGAAGAAGAGATAGAAACAAGAGAAATTTTATCAAAAACAAGCATTTTGAGCAATCAAAGCATTTATAAGCAAGAGCAACACACATAAGATGTAACCAACTAATTAGAGAGCAAGTCAACATCATCAAGAGAGATTATGAGCAATTTTGATCTAATAAAATTAAATTGTTCTCTAGCAAGCAGTTTAGTGAAAATGTCGGCCAACTGATTTTCCGTATCCACATGTGTGATATAAATATCCTTTTTGACAATGTGATCACGGAGAAAATGATGGCGAACTTCTATGTGTTTAGCTCTACTATGCAATATTGGATTATAAGAAAGATTTATTGCACTAGTGTTATCACAGAAAATAGGAGAAGCATCAAAATGAATGTTAAAGTCTTGGAGCATTTGCTTCATCCATAGGACCTGGGCACAACAACTTCCGGCTGCAATGTATTCAGCTTCGGTAGTTGATAATGCCACTGTGCTCTGTTTCTTGGAGAACCAAGACACCAAGCATGGTCCCAAGAGGAAGCAAGTGCCACTTGTGCACTTTCTATCAATCAAGCAACCTGCGTAGTCAGCATCACTATATGCTACAAGAGTAAAGTCCCTTGACTTAGGGTACCACAGTCCAAAATTTGGAGTTTTGGCTAAGTACCTCAAAATCCTCTTGACAGTAACAAGATGTGATTTCCTAGGGCTTGATTGAAAGCGAGCACACAAGCCAACACTAAACATTATATCAGGTCTAGAGGCAGTTAAGTAAAGTAAACTTCCGATCATACCTCTATATAGCTTCTCATCTACCTTCTCACTTTCTTCATCCTTGTCAAGTTTTGCAGTGTTTGACATGGGTGTATCCATTGGCTTCATGTGCTCCATCCCAAAGCGTTTAAGAAGTTCAAGTGTGTATTTTCCTTGGTTGATGAAGTTACCCTCCTTGGTTTGTTTGATTTGGAATCCGAGGAAGAAGGTCAGCTCACCCATCATACTCATCTCGAATTCACTCTGCATAAGAGAACCAAACTCTTTGCAAAGATCAAGGTCAGTTCCACCAAATATAATATCATCAACATATATTTGAATTATGAGAAAATGGGTAGAAGTGTGTTTTAGAAACAAAGTACAATCAACTTTGCCCATGATATACCCGTTATCTAACAAAAAGTTCTTTAGTTTCTCATACCAAGCTCGAGGTGCTTGTTTGAGTCCGTAGAGAGCTTTTTGCAAGAAATATACATGATTGGGTAACTTATCATTTTCAAAGCCTGGAGGTTGAGCAACATATACTTCCTCCTCGATTGCACCATTTAAAAACGCACTTTTAACATCCATTTGATAAAGCAAGAAATTTTTATAACTAGCAAAGGCAAGTAGCATACGAATAGATTCTAATCTAGCAACAGGAGCATAGGTTTCATCAAAATCAATACCTTCTTATTGATTGTAACCTTGTGCTACTAACCTTGCTTTGTTCCTTACCACTTTTCCTTGCTCATCAAGCTTGTTGCGGTAGACCCATTTGGTACCAATGATCTTTCTATCATTTGGTCTTGGCACTAAGGTCCACACACGGTTCTTCTCGAACTGCTCAAGCTCTTCTTGCATGGCAAGGATCCACTCATCATCGTCAAGGGCCTCTTTGATGTTCTTTGGCTCCAGTTGAGAGATGAAGGCACTGTCTGCTTGTTCTTTGTTGTGTGCAGCTCGTGTCCTCACTCTTTCAAACGGGTTGCCAATGATCAACTCCTTGGGGTGATTCTTTGCAAAGCGGGGAGTGGGATCCTTCCTTTCTTCTTCTTTTTCTTCTTCTTCAACCTGCTTGCCTTTGTCTTTGATGTTGAGCTCTTTTAAGATAGGAATGATTTCATCTGCAACATCATCATCACCCAAATGCTTGCCAATACCAGGGTTAGTTTCAATAAATTTAACATTTATAGATTCTTCTATTTTAGATAGTTCAATGTTAAACACTCTAAAAGCCCTGCTAGTAGTGCTATAGCCTAGGAAGAAAGCCTTGTAGGATTTCGGATCAAACTTGTCGAGAGAGTCCTTGGTGTTCAAAACAAAACACGGACATCCAAACACATGAAAGAAATCAATTGACGGCTTCCTACCACGCCATAGTTCATAGGGGGTTTTCTTAAAAGTCGGATGAGTGAAAACTCGGTTTTGCACAAAACATGAGGTGCTAACGGCTTCAGCCCAAAACTTCTTAGGAGTGTCATACTCAAGAAGCATGGTTCTAGCCATCTCTTGCAGCGATCTATTCTTCCTCTCAACAACTCCATTTTGTTGGGGTGTGCGAGGAGAAGAGAAATTGTGTGAATAACCCGATTTTTCACAAAAACATTCAAAAAGATCATTTTCAAACTCTCCCCCATGATCACTACGGATGGAAACAACATGACAAGAAGCTTCGTTTTCAACTCGTTTACAAAAGCTCGAGAAAACATCGAGTGTATCACTTTTAGAAACGAGAAAGAAAGTCCAAGTAAATCTAGAAAAATCATCGACAATAACAAGACAATACTTGGAGCCGCGAAGCGTTTGTGTTCTCATAGGTCCGAAGAGATCAATATGAAGAAGCTCTAGAACTCTCTTGGTACTCATGACTCCTTTGGATTTGAAGGAGGATTTGGTTTGTTTCCCTTGAGTACAAGGTTGACATTCCTCATCCTTTTCAAAATCCAATTTGGGAAGTCCTCGAACCAAGTCCTTATTGTTCAGTTTCTTCATTTGATGCAAGTTCACATGACCCAAACGTCGATGCCAAAGCAAAAGATCGTTTTTATCCACGACTAAGCATCTATTTAGTATGGGCTTTAAAGCATCAAGAACAATCACATATAGATTACCATTTCTAGTTCCCTTATATATGACATTATAGGACAGGGAATCTAGAAGCAAGCATTCTAAGGAAGTAAAGAGCACAAGATAACCATTATCACATAATTGGCTAACACTAATTAAGTTGTGATGTAGGCCATCAACAAGCAAAACATTTTTAATGCACAAATCATTACCTACATCACCCTCACCTATAACCTTACCCTTTTTGTTGTCCCCAAAGGTTACCGATCCTCCTTTCTTCTTCACAATTTTGTTGAAATGGCTGATTTCTCCAGTCATGTGCTTAGAGCAGCCACTATCAACAATCCATTTCTTTGTGACCTGCAAGAAAAGAGGATGTCGGAACCCTACTCAAACTTTGGGGTCCGGGGTTAGTTTGGGGACCCATTTCATATTCGGGTTGGTCCCCTTAGGCTTGTAAGGACAATAGGTAGAATAATGATCATCACATTTGCAATGCATACATACCATGGGGTTTTTAGAGCCGGAAGACTCTCCATTGAAAATTGGAGTTTCCACACTCTTTTTCTTACCCTTCTTCTTCTTCTTACCTTTTGGAGTAGTCGCATTGTATCCTAGACCACTAGTACCAACTTGTTTGGTAGAGTGCTCTAGAACATCATTTAGAGACTTCTTACCCGAAAGAAACCTTTGCAAAGTAGATCTTAATTTAGCATTATCATCACTAAGATTTGTAATGGTAGTAGATAAACTAGCAAGATCTTCTCTAGCATGCAAAAGGTCGGCCTCAAGACAGAGGGCTTTAGTAAGAAGAGAGTCTTTTTCAAGAGTTAAGTTTGCAACTTCATTTCTAGGCAAGATAGGTCTAGAAGATAAATCATTTGTTTGTGCAAGAAGTTTAGCATTTTCAGATTTAAGGACAACAATTTCTCTTTGATAAGCATACACTTCATCTCTCCTAGCATCATCAATAAGCTTAAGTTCAACATTTTCAGTTTTTAGAACATCTAGCTCATCTAGGCAATTTTGGTTCTCTATCTTAAGATTTTCAATAGTTTTAAGATAAGTACCATTCTCAACCTCTACTCCATTATATTGAAGTTCAAGGTCTAGAAATTGCCCTTGTAAAGAATCTATGCTATCAAGATGTAATTTCTCATTTTGATCTAGAATGTCAATCTTGGCATAGAGATCATCAACTATCTTTCCTAATCTTTTTCTTTTAGCTTTACAATTAGCAAAAGATGATTGACAATCATTAAGCATTTCAATGAGGGTTTCCTTAGATAAATCAAGTAAACTTTCATCACTTACCTTACTTACCTCACTTACCTCAATTACTTCTTCACTAGTAGAAGCCATGAGTGCAAGGTGACATTCACCATCCTCGGAGCTTGAGGAACTTGAAGTAGAAGACTCCTCCCATGCCGCATGAGCTGCATCTTTGGGTCGTCTCTCCTTCTTGTTCTTCTTCTTGTACTTGGCTTCTCTTTTGTATTTGTCATCCTTCTTGTGGCTGCTCTTATGATAGCCCTTCTTGGCTTTTGGGCAGTCATTCTTGTAGTGGCCCTTTTGACCACACTCGTAGCATCTAGGAGTTGAGGATGATGGCTTGCCCTTGAAGTGTCTTCCTTTTGAATAGTTGGCTTCATGATCATTTGCACCTTCATCTTCACTTGAGGAAGGGCAGGGAGACTTCATAGCAAGTTGTTGTTGCCGCATCATTTCTTCAACTTGAGCTTTGAAGGCTGTGTCCTTCATCTTCTTGGACTCCTTCTCTTCTCTTTTCTCCTCTTCCTCTTGCTTGTCGAGCCTTGGTTCATGTGCTTGGAGATTACCAACCAGCTCCTCGGTTGACAACTCGCTCAGCTTGTAGACTTCTTCAATTGAAGTGACCTTTGGCTCCCATCTCTTTGGAAGAGATCTCAAGATCTTTGCATTGATGGTACCTCTATCCATGACACTCCCAAGGGCTGCAAGACTGTTCAAGATGACATTCAACCTTGTGTACATGTCCGCAACTCTTTCATTCTTCCCCATCTTGAAGTTCTCAAGTAGGCCGCCGAGCATATAGACCTTGGCCTCCTTGACTTGCTCCGTCCCTTCATAGGTGACACACAACTTATGCCAAATCTCATGCGCCGTGTCCCAAGAAGAGATGCGGTTGAACTCCGATGGTGAAAGGGCGGCGTAGATGATGCTCACAGCTTTAGCATTGAGTTGAGCACGCTTCATCTCATCTTCCGTCCACGTGGTGATGTTCCCCTTCGGCTCTTCATACTTGAGATGGACTATCTTCCACATCTCGTAGCTTACGCCTTGGATGTAGAATTGCATCCTTCTCTTCCAATATAGGAAGTTTGTGCCGTCGAAGACCGGGGGTCTCATGGAGAAGCTTCCTTCAAGATTGAGTGACCCAAGAGCTGAATCGCCCATCTTCTCCTACTTGTTGAAGTAGCTTGGAGAAGACCTGCTCTGATACCACTTGTTGGATCAATGGGCTCTAGAAGGGGGGTTGAATAGAGCTTCACAAACTTCACAAAAGTGATTAGACCACCAAATTATATTAAGTGCAGAACTTAATTCAAAACAGCAATTTGATGTCCTAAACTAGCATACAAAGCAAGGATAAGAGACAAGGAAAGCATGCACTTGGACAGGTGGTTTAGAGTGGTTCCATGTCCTAAACTTAGGAGCAATGTCAGTCCACTACCTAGAGTTGGTTAGGCTCTAGGATTTGTAACTTGGTTCTCTTATATATATCACACAATAAGATTACAAGCTACAACTACCAACCATCCAAGGACTTATATATCAAGCCAAGATCTTCTACCTCACCAAGGACTTACCCACCAAGCAAGTAGTCTTCCACCTTCTTCAAAGGAATTACCCACTCTTGCTCTAGTCTTCGGCCTTGCAGGATTTACCTATCTTGCTTGAGCTTTGCCTTGCACCTCTCCTTCACTTGGAGAGCTTTAGCACCTTCCTCCTTCACTTGGAGGCCTGGAGCAGCTAGCCTTCTTCTCCTTCACTTGGGGAAGAACAGCAACCTTCTTCTCTTTCACTCGGAGAAGAAACTTCAATCAATCTTCATAGAGAATGGAGATGGGAGAAGTGGAAAGGAGAGCTTTACAAGATTACAAATGATAGCTCTCATACATGGGATCCTAACTCACTCATACTCACGAATTTGCTTTGAAGGTAGAGAGAGAAAGGGGCTCAAAGGATTAGAAACCACTCAACTAAGGCTAGGACCAAGCATATGTGAATGAGCAACCTTGGAATGAAGTCCAAGAGGTCCTATTTATAGTTGAGGGTGTCCCTTTGAGGTTGGGAGAGTTAAGTGGCACAAACTAGCCGTTTTACAACTTGCAACGGATCTATTTTGAGTCCCACCTACTCCTCCAACGGTTGGAATTGCTTTTTCTGCATTCCAGTACAGTCCGATCGGCCGAGTTTCATTAAAGGCAATTCGGCCGACACACTAGGCGACAAGTCTGAGAGATAGACTGTCGGCCGAGTTTCCATGGGGAAACTCGACCGATCGGTCGACCTTCAGTCTTGACTGATCAGTGGATCGGCCGAGTTTCCTACCATTGAAACTCGACCGAACAGGGATCGGTTGAGTTGGAAACTCAGCCGACAGCCCAGAAAATTCCAGAATATATGGATCGGCCGAGTTTGGAATTCGGCCGACAAAATCCCTGTTAAGGGTATTTTGGAATTTTCATAAACTGTACAAACGATGGATTTTTGAGTCCCAATCATTTTATCCATCTTAGATACAATGCAAAACATGATTATGAGTGATTACATAAAATGTTCTAAGCCTCTAAGGGCTATATTACAAAGCAGTTAAAAGTCACATGTTTTGCATGTGCCGGAAGAGTAGCTTTTGGAGATAAAGGTGATTCTTTTCTTGTATCTAATATCTGCAATGATCTCAAATAGATTTGTTAGATACATATGAATGGAATGGTTAAGTCATTATCAAAATATGGGCAATGTGCGACACCTAGGTCAACAAACCCTAGACCTCCAAACGGTCTTGGGTGACCCCCAAACGGTCTTGAGACCGTTTGGATGATCTACAAACGGTCTTGAGACCGTTTGGCCCATCCATCCTTTGGATTCTAGTGAAAAAATCATCAAGGATTGGTCTATCGAGTTGATCAACAATTCAACACTTAACTGCAATATGGTTGGTACCTTTGGACCTTCAATTGATCAACTATACTTGACCCCAGACCTCCAAACGGTCTTGGGGTGACCCCCAAACGGTCTTGAGACCGTTTGGGTGATCCCCAAATGGTCTTGAAACCGTTTGGGCTAATCAACCCAAAATCTCAAATTAACTTATTGGAATTTCAGCACTAATTCCAATTAGGGTTTGCCTAATTGAATAGCCTTCAACTCACGATTCCTTGGGCGTTAATCCCTAAAATTTGGTGAGTCATTAGACCACATCATTAGGAACAGTAATACCAAACGGTCAACGCTTGGTCAACGCACTCAAATGGTTTTGAAACCGTTTGCTCAACTAGGTCAAAAACATCAGGTTGAAAATCAGCACTTAATTCAATTAGATTTCCCTAATTGATTAGCCTTAAACATATGATTCCTTTCGAGTTAACCCCTCCAATTTGGAGGGTTATCATACTACATAATTATGAACAGGAATCCCAAACGGTCACCGCTTGTTAAAATCACTCAAACTGTTTTGAAACCGTTTTCCCAAACAGGTCAAGTTAATCAGGTTGAAAATCAGCATTTAATTCAATTCGATTTGCCTAATTTATTGGCCTTCAACCTACGATTTGCTTTGGAGTTAACCCCTCAAATTTGGTGGGTCATTAGCCTACATAATTAGGAACAAAATTCCCAAACTGTCAACGCTTGGTCAACCATATCAAACGGTTTTGAAACTGTTTTCTCCCAAACGGTTTCAAACCGTTTGCCCTTAAACGGTTTGCTGAAACCGCATAGCCAATCAAATTAAAACGATTTGGAGTAGCTATCAAAACCGTTTGGCTTGGTACTTTTCTTTGGATAAGCATATATGATGATTTCATCATCCCATTCCTTCGAACAACCAAGAACAGCAACCGTTCTTGATGGAAATTGCAGCAAGAAACAAGAGTGCATCAAATTGAAGAAATCAATCAACAAAGCATAGAGAATTGATGCAATAGCAATGTTTAAGGGTTTAAGTTATAAAACCCGCATCCAATTGAGCTCCAAAGCTCCAAGATCACGCCATTAATGGTGGATGAAGCTCTTGAAACTCCCCCTAGGCTCGTCCTCAAGCTTTTGATTGTAAAAGTTGGCTAGGGTTGAAGAGGAGATCAAAATAAGAAGGAATCCATAATTTATTTTCGATTTCTACCATGGAATCAAGGAGAAATGAATAAAGAACCTTACCAACAGGTTGGGAGTCGTCCTCCTGATCCTCCCTAGCTCCTTGGTCAGTTTTTCAAGCAAGGGAAAGAAAGAAATCCGAAAAGGCCTTGGTTTGGGCTTGGAAATGGCACTTTTATAAGGAAATTGATGAGAGAGAAAATGCCTTATTAAAATGCATTTAATCCCAAAAATAGTACCACCTCTTCCTACTTGGTTTGCTTGTATGCAAAGGCAACTCAAAGCCACCGAACTCCCTTCAATTATCCATGGATTAAGGGGGAAAAAAATAAGCACCTTAATCCATTATAATACTAATATATCTTTTTGAGTGGGAATTCTTTAACTTATAATAAGGTGAGTGGAATTTCACCTCCTTTACATATTTTCGTTCGTTATCTTGGCAAAGGAACGTCCATCCTTATTCAAAATCAATCAATAACATTTTGGTTGAAGGCCCTTTAATTAATACATTCATTTTTGCCCTAAATTGGATTAGGGTTTCACTTAAGATTAAATCTTTATTATTTTAATATCAAGATTTTCTCTCCTCCAACTTAATTCAAATGGGATGCCCCTCTCATTTTCTTTGTTCTAAATTATGCCAAGAAACATTAGGGACATTATTGAAGTGGTAATTTGCATATTGAACCCTAGGTTTTGGGTAAATTGCACTCTACACCAAAACTAGGTTTTAATGCACAAGGATTGCTTTACAAGCTTAATCTTGGTGCCCAAGCTTGTGAAAACCATACCACTACATCATATTCATTATTATGACGTCTCAATATCATAGGAACATCTTATCATACAACATTTGCAATTTAACCCCTCAACTTGGGTAATTTGCACTTAAGTCCAAAATAAGCAAACATTGCTTCAACATTGTTCAAACATGACCAAAATTGAAACATAAGTTTCTCATGAGCCCTAATTACTTTTCCCAAGATAAGATTAAGAATCTACTCAACCTTATTAAGCAAAACATCTAGGGTTAACACATAACCCAGGTCAGGGATGTTACAGTTGGCTAAATTGGACATTAGTATAATCCCTTTGTTTTGATGATAACAAACATTTCATTCTTGTCGATCTAACGTGCTACTTGAGTGTTGCAGGAATAAGGTGGATGACAAAGATTTGGGAAATCTATATGCTTGAATTATTGTTATTTCATGAATGTAATCATTTGTAAAACTTGTACAAATATATAATGTACAAGTACTTAGACATCATGTAAATCAAGCGTTAGATCTTCCTTAGCAATCACAACACTTAGATAGGTCATCCCCTACATTAGTGTCACAAATGCACACTCACACACACACACTTAGTAATTAGTTTAAAATGTTGAAACAAGGTCAATCTCGGTCGACAAACTCCTCGACCGAGACACTCTCGGTCGACAAATTCCTCGACCGAGAATGACCCAAGTAGCCGTTAGACACTACAGACAAAGTAGTTGGGAGTTGGTTTAGAATGTTATATACACTTAACTCCAGACAGTCCCTCGGTCGACAAAACTTCGACCGACTGGATCTCGGTCGACAAATCTTCGACCGAGTCTGTCTCTATCTGCACTTTTCATAATTAATTAAACTAGCCGTTGTTAAACCAACTAGTGGATACCTAATGGCTAATTGAGCACTTGGAACCCCCTAGAAAGTATCTAGAATGTCCTTAAGAATCCATAGGCCATTCCTATAAATAGGACAAGCCATAGGACATCTAAAGTACACTTGTGCTATACTTGAGCTTACATACTTGCAATTGGAAATATGTTTTTAGCAATAGAGCAATTCCAACATTGGCTATTCATTCCCATTGCTCCAAATTCGTGTCCTATAGGCTAGCATCTGCTATCCACTGCACTATCACTTCTATATACATTGGTTAGGATATCAATATGCTTGATATAGGCAAATCAAGCCTTGTAATTTCTATTTTTCCTTCTTGTTCCTTGTTACCTTTTGTATTCTCCTTGCTACTCCTAGGGTTGGAGGCTGCGGATTGGAGAAGGTTCTTCTCGGTGGAGAAGGTGGACTTTGGACTACTTCAAGAAGGTTGTTGCCACGGGAAGCTACTTCAAGAGGAAGGCTATTTCAAGGGGGAGCTTGAAGTTACTTCAAGAAGGCTGCTTCAAAGTTGGTGCAACTACTTCTAGGTGAAGGCTGTACGAAGGGTTTGGTGAAAGAATTGTAATTTTATGTAAAGTGTGCACATTGTATCTTTCAGCTACGCCGACTACTGAAAGGAGATTAGGGGGCCGTTTGGGTGAGGTGTTTAACAGTGGTATTGTAGTTAGATGAGGTATTTTAATTACTGTATTGACGATCACGTCGTTTGGATGCCTGTGTCTGTTTTTATCAAATTCAATAGTTAGAATGTGGTATTCCGTCCCCCTTGCATTCGACGACTCTCCCAATGATCGCCAAAATCGGCGAGCTTTGTAAAGCCAGGACCGAGCCCCCGACCCCCCGATACCCTCTCTTTCCACCCTGAGGGTTTCTTTCCCATCAGTTCGGCAGCGCCATCGCTCCTCCCCTTCGTCATATCTGCGACGCCCTTGCTCCTCCTTCCGTTGCCATCTCTCCCTCCTCCCCTCCTGATCTACTCCTCTATTCGTGGATTCTAGAGGGATGGAACCCTATCTCCGCCGATACACTCACCTCTCTTCTCCTTCCCCCATGCTCTCTCCCGTGCCACCATCGCCTCTTCCTCTTCCCCCTCCATCTCTCAATGTGGCCTGCTAGTTCGAGGTTGTTAGATGAGGACACAATCTCCACTACCACCACCATGGATATTTCTCTCCCTTTCGTTGGCTATGGTCTCCGTCTCCTTATCCCTCGTCGTACCTCGCCAGAGCTTCTCATGGAGGAAGAACCGCAGCAGCGGCTTAGAGGAACCATCAAGCCCACCATGGCGTTTGCCCATCATCGGCCACCTCCACCTCCTCAAAAAATGGAAGTTGCTCCACCGCACTCTGGTCCACCTCTGTGCCAAACACGGATCCCCTGTTCTGCTCCGCCCTTCCGCCCTGTTGTTGTCGTGTTCTCCTCCCTCGCCATGGCCGAGGAGTGCCGAAGTAGTCGAGCACGCACGATCTGGACTTCGCGAATCGTCCCCACTTCTAGCATTTACTGCATTTTTGACTCATCACTTATCCAAACAATGTAAAAAAGAATTGCGAGACTTGTTAAGTAAGTAATCAGAATCCCATAATTTGTTAACTACTGCAGCAGTGACAAATGGAGCACCCAAACGGCCCCTAGGAGAATTCTATAAAAAGAGGAGAATATGGAAGCTTAATGGAGAACATAACAACCGCCAATCACTTCAAATGGACTCCGCCGCGGTTGTGAATATGTCACCATCAAATCTCATCGGTCATGTTTCTCCTCGGCGGCCTTTTTTTGCTGGCTGTTGATCTGAAGCAAGCGACTTTCCTTAACCTCCACGTTCACCTCCATCAGTCTTTAAGACGTCAGCCTCGAGTGTCTCCTTCCCGTACGTCAATAGTCATAGTCGTGAACTGCTTGACCTTACCACTTTCGCAGTTGAGTCGGAGAAGGGGTAGCTGAGGGCGTCGGAGGAGGGTTCGTCCTGAAATGAAGGAATCATGGGATCAAGAGAAAAAAGGTCGAACATATAGTTGCAGTGGCCACCAAAGAATAGAGTCAGCCACATATTATGCAAGGACGACAGACCACGATCTCTGTTGTAGGGAAAGAGAAGAAATGACCTTCATGTATCTTGGTTGTGACATGCTGGTGAGTGGTTTGCTGCCTTTCCAATGGGAAGCAAACATACTAACCTTCTCCTTTGGTTACTGGTACCATGAGCACGTTGCAAGACACCATGAACTGCTACTCTATCTTCTCCATGCTTCGGTTACCATAGAAGAGACGGTAGAGGAAGATAGATCTATGAACACAGACACATTTTGGATGTGTGCAAACAGCGTGGTTCAGTTAAGAAAAAAGTGGAACTAATGGCTAGGGAAAACAGAAGTGCGAGAATACAGATAACTGATATAGGAGAACGTGTGAGGTTTGAGAGAGTTGAGGTTGGGGAGGGACTTTCGTTGAGTTGAGATAGTGGGAGAGAAAGATATGGACAGTTTGTTGGAGATAATGGATAGTTTGTTAAAGTAAATGCTAATCGTGTGTTTGAGAAAAAACTAACAACTATGGAAGCGGAAATGGGGTGCACGGTTCGTGTAAGTTTTGAGGAAGTAAAAGAAAAACGCAATAATAGTAAAAGAATCTCAAAAAAAGGAGAGAAGAGATAGTACGAAGGAGAGGACACAATTTTGAAAAACGTGGATTGTGATTGGCTAGTGGCATGATTGTATTTTTTTGAAAAGATTCACTTTTTTATACCCTTGCTCCTCCTTCCATTGCCATCTCTCCCTCCTCCCCTCCTGATCTACTCCTCTATTCGTGGATTCTAGAGGGATGGAACCATGTCTCTGCCGATACACTCACCTCTCTTCTCCTTCCCTCATGCTCTCTCCCGTGCCACCACCGCCTCTTCCTCTTCCCCCTCCATCTCTCAATGCGGCCTGCTGGTTCGAGGTTGTCGGATGAGGACACATTCTCCACTACCACCACCATGGATATTTATCTCCCTTTCGTTGGCTATGGTCTCCGTCTCCTTATCCCTCATCGTACCTCGCCAGAGCTTCTCATGGAGGAAGAACCGCAGCAGTGGCTTAGAGGAACCACCAAGCCCACCATGGCGTTTGCCCATCATCCGCCACCTCCACCTCCTCAAAAAAGGGAAGTTGCTCCACCTCACTCTGGTCCACCTCTGTGCCAAACACGACTCCCCTGTTCTGCTCCGCCCTTCCACCCTATTGTTGTCATGTCCTCCTCCCTCACCATGGCCGAGGAGTGCCGAAGTAGTCGAGCACGCACGATCTGGACTTCGCGAATCGTCCCCACTTCTGGCATTTACTACATTTCTGACTCATCACTTATCCAAATAATGTAAAAAAGAATTACGAGACTTGTTAAGTAAGTAATCAGAATCCCATAATTTGTTAACTACTGCAGTAGTGACAAATTGAGCACCCAAACGGCCCCTGGGAGAATTCTATAAAAAGAGGAGAATATGGAAGCTTAATGGAGAACATAACAACCGTCAATCACTTTAAATGGACTCCGCCATGGTTGCGAATTTGTCACCATCAGATCTCACTGGTCATGTTTCTCCTCGGCGGCCTTGTTTTGCTGGCTGTTGATCTGAAGCAAGCGACTTTGCTTAACCTCCACGTTCATCTCCATCTGTCTTTAAGACGTCAACCTCGAGTGTCTCCTTCTCGTACGTAAATAGTCATAGTCGTGAACTGCTTGACCTTACCACTTTCGCAGTTGAGTCGGAGAAGGGGTATCTGAGGGCGTCGGAGGAGGGTTCGTCCTGAAATGAAGGAATCATGAGATCAAGAGAAAAAAGGTCAAACATATAGTTGTAGTGGCCACCAAAGAATAGAGTCAGCCACATATTATGCAAGGACGATAGACCACGACCTCTGCTGCAGGGAAAGAGAAGAAATGACCTTCAGGTATCTTGGTTGTGACAGACTGGTGAGTGGTTTGCTGCCTTTCTAATGGGAAGCAAACATACTAACCTTCTCCTTTGGTTACTGGTACCATGAGCACGTTGCACGACACCGTGAACTGCTACTCTATCTTCTCCACACTTCAGTTACCATAGAAGAGACGGTAGAGGAAGATAGATCTATGAACACATGCACATTTTGGATGTGTGCAAACAGCGGGGTTCAGTTAAGAAAAAAGTGGAACTGATGGCTAGGGAAAATAGAAGTGCGAGAATACAGATAACTGATATAGAAGAACGTGTGAGGTTTGAGAGAGTTGAGGTTGGGGAGGGACTTTCGTTGAGTTGAGATAGTGGGAGAGGAAGATATGGATAGTTTGTTGGAGATAATGGGTAGTTTGTTAGAGTAAATGCTAATCGTGTGTTTGAGGAAAAACTAACAACTACGGAAGCGGAAGTGGGGTGCACGGTTCGTGCAAGTTTTGACGAAGTAAAAGAAAAATGCAATAACAGTAAAAGAATCTCAAAAAAAGGAGAGAAGAGATAGTACGAAGGAGAGGACACGATTTTGAAAAAGGTGGATTGTGATTGGCTAGTGGCATGATTGTAATTTTTTGAAAAGATTCACTCTTTTTATACCCTTGCTCATCCTTCCGTTGCCATCTCTCCCTCCTCCCCTCCTAATCTACTCCTCTATTCGTGGATTCTAGAGGGATGGAACCCTGTCTCCGCCGATACACTCACCTCTCTTCTCCTCCCCCCATGCTCTCTCCCGTGCCACCATCGCCTCTTCCTCTTCCCCCTCCATCTCTCAATGCGACCTGCTAGTTCGAGGTTGTCAGATGAGGACACAATCTCCACTACCACCACCATGGATATTTCTCTCCCTTTCGTTGGCTATGGTCTCTGTCTCCTTATCCCTCGTCGTACCTCACCAGAGCTTCTCATGGAGGAAGAACCGCGGCAGCGGCTTAGAGGAACCACCAAGCCCACCATGGCGTTTTCCCATCATTGGCCACCTCCACCTCCTCAAAAAATGGAAGCTGCTCCACCACACTCTGGTCCACCTCTGTGCCAAACACGGCTCCCCTGTTCTGCTTCGCCCTTCCGCCCTGTTGTTGTCGTGTTCTCCTCCCTCGCCATGGTCGAGGAGTGCCGAAGTAGTCGAGCACGCACGATCTGGACTTCGCAAATCGTCCCCACTTCTGGCATTTACTGCATTTTTGACTCATCACTTATCCAAAAAATGTAAAAAAGAATTACGAGACTTGTTAAGTAAGTAATCAAAATCCCATAATTTGTTAACTACTGCAGTAGTAACAAATGGAGCACCCAAACGGCCCCTAGGAGAATTCTATAAAAAGAGGAGAATATGGAAGCTTAATGGAGAACATAACAACCGCTAATCACTTCAAATGGACTCCGCCGCGGTTGTGAATATGTCACCATCAGATCTCACCGGTCATGTTTCTCCTCGGCGGCCTTGTTTTGCTGGTTGTTGATCTGAAGCAAGCAACTTTGCTTAACCTCCACATTCACCTCCACCAGTCTTTAAGACGTCAGCCTCGAGTGTCTCCTTCCAGTACGTCAATAGTCATAGTCGTGAACTGCTTGACCTTACCACTTTCACAGTTGAGTCGGAGAAGGGGTAGCTGAGGGCGTCGGAGGAGGGTTCGTCCTGAAATTAAGGAATCATGGGATCAAGAGAAAAAAAGTCAAACATATAGTTGCAGTGGCCACCAAAGAATAGAGTCAGCCACATATTATGCAAGGACGACAGACCACGATCTCTGTTGCAGGGAAAGAGAAGAAATGACCTTCATGTATCTTGGTTGTGACATGCTGGTGAGTGGTTTGCTGCCTTTCCAATATGAAGCAAACATACTAACCTTCTCCTTTGGTTACTGGTACCATGAGCACGTTGCACGGCACCGTGAACTGCTACTCTATCTTCTCCACGCTTCAGTTACCATAGAAGAGACGGTAGAGGAAGATAGATCTATGAACACATGCGCATTTTGGATGTGTGCAAACAGCGGGGTTCAGTTAAGAAAAAAGTGGAACTCATGGCTAGGGAAAACAGAAGTGCGAGAATACAGATAACTGATATAGGAGAACGTGTGAGATTTGAGAGAGTTGAGGTTGGGGAGGGACTTTTGTTGAGTTGAGATAGTGGGAGAGGAAGATATGGACAGGTTATTGGAGATAATGGGTAGTTTGTTAGAGTAAATGCTAATCGTGTGTTTGAGAAAAAACTAACAACTACGGAAGCAGAAGTGGGGTGCACGGTTCGTGTAAGTTTTGAGGAAGTAAAAGAAAAACGCAATAACAGTAAAAGAATCTCAAAAAAAGGAGAGAAGAGATAGTACGAAGGAGAGGACACGATTTTGAAAAAGGTGGATTGTGATTGGCTAGTGGCATGATTGTAATTTTTTGAAAAGATTCACTTTTTTTATACCCTTGCTCCTCCTTCCATTGCCATCTCTCCCTCCTCCCCTCCTGATCTACTCCTCTATTCGTGGATTCTAGAGGGATGGAACCCTGTCTCCGCCGATACACTCACCTCTCTTCTCCTTCCCCCATGCTCTCTCCCGTGCCACCATCACCTCTTCCTCTTCCCCCTCCATCTCTCAATGCAGCCTGCTGGTTCGAGGTTGTCGGATGAGGACACATTCTCCACTACCACCACCATGGATATTTCTCTCCCTTTCGTTGGCTATGGTCTCCGTCTCCTTATCCATCATCGTACCTCTCCAGAGCTTCTCAAGGAGGAAGAACCGCAGCAGCGGCTTAGAGGAACCACCAAGCCCACCATGGCGTTTGCCCATCATCGGCCACCTCCACCTCCTCAAAAAAGGGAAGCTGCTCCACCGCACTCTGGTCCACCTCTGTGCCAAACACGGCTCCCCTGTTCTGCTCCGCCCTTCCGCCCTGTTGTTGTCATGTCCTCCTCCCTCACCATGGCCGAGGAGTGCCGAAGTAGTCGAGCACGCACGATCTGGACTTCACGAATCGTCCCCACTTCTGGCATTTACTGCATTTCTGACTCATCACTTATCCAAATAATGTAAAAAAGAATTACAAGACTTGTTAAGTAAGTAATCAGAATCCCATAATTTGTTAACTACTACAATAGTGACAAATGGAGCACCCAAACGGCCCCTAGGAGAATTCTATAAAAAGAGGATAATATGGAAGCTTAATGGAGAACATAACAACCGCCAATCACTTCAAATGGACTCCGCCACGGTTGCGAATATGTCACCATCAAATCTCACCGGTCATGTTTCTCCTCGGTGGCCTTGTTTTGCTGGCTGTTGATCTGAAGCAAGCGACATTGCTTAACCTTCACGTTCACCTCCATCAGTCTTTAAGACGTCAGCCTCGAGTGTCTCCTTCTCGTAAGTCAATAGTCATAGTCGTGAACTGCTTGACCTTACCACTTTCGCAGTTGAGTCAGAGAAGAGGTATCTGAGGGCGCCGGAGGAGGGTTCGTCCTGAAATGAAGGAATCATGGGATCAAGAGAGAAAATTAAGGTCGAACATATAGTTGCAGTGGCCACCAAAGAATAGAGTCAGCCACATATTATGCAAGGACGACAGACCACGACCTCTGTTGCAGGGAAAGAGAAGAAATGACCTTCAGGTATCTTGGTTGTGACAGGCTGGTGAGTGGTTTTCTGCCTTTCTAATGGGAAGCAAACATACTAACCTTCTCCTTTGGTTACTGGTACCATGAGCACGTTGCACGACACCGTGAACTGCTACTCTATCTTCTCCACGCTTCAGTTACCATAGAAGAGATGGTAGAGGAAGATAGATCTATGAACACAGGCACATTTTGGATGTGTGCAAACAGCGGGGTTCAGTTAAGAAAAAAGTGGAACTGATGGCTAGGGAAAATAGAAGTGCGAGAATACAGATAACTGATATAGGAGAACGTGTGAGGTTTGAGAGAGTTGAGGTTGGGGAGGGACTTTTGTTGAGTTGAGATAGTGGGAGAGGAAGATATGGATAGTTTGTTGGAGATAATGGGTAGTTTGTTAGAGTAAATACTAATTGTGTGTTTGCGAAAAAACTAACAACTACGGAAGCGGATGTGGGGTGCACGGTTCGTGCAAGTTTTGAGGAAGTAAAAGAAAAACGCAATAACAATAAAAGAATTTCAAAAAAAAAGGAGATAAGAGATAGTACGAAGGAGAGGACACGATTTTGAAAAAGGTGGATTGTGATTGGCTAGTGGCATGATTGTAATTTTTTGAAAAGATTCACTCTTTTTATACCCTTGCTCCTCCTTCCGTTGCCATCTCTCCCTCCTCCCCTCCTGATCTACTCCTCTATTCGTGGATTCTAGAGGGATGGAACCTTGTCTCCGCCGATACACTCACCTCTTTTCTCCTTCCCCCATGCTCTCTCCCGTACCACCATCGCCTCTTCCTCTTCCCCCTCCATCTCTCAATGCGGCCTGCTGGTTCGAGGTTGTCGGATGAGGACACAATCTCCACTACCACCACCATTGATATTTCTCTCCCTTTCATTGGCTATGGTCTCCGTCTCCTTATCCCTCATCGTACCTCGCCAGAGCTTCTCATGGAGGAAGAACCGCAACAGCGGTTTAGAGGAACCACCAAGCCCACCATGGCGTTTGCCCATCATCGGCCACCTCCACCTCCTCAAAAAAGGGAAGCTGCTCCACCGCACTCTGGTCCACCTCTGTGCCAAACACGGCTCCCCTATTCTGCACCTCCCTTCCGCCCTGTTGTTGTCGTGTTCTCCTCCCTCGCCATGGCCGAGGAGTGCCGAAGTAGTCGAGCATGCACGATCTGGACTTCATGAATCGTCCCCACTTCTGGCATTTACTGCATTTTTGACTCATCACTTATCCAAACAATGTAAAAAAGAATTACGAGACTTGTTAAGTAAGTAATAAGAATCCCATAATTTGTTAACTACTGCAGTAGTAACAAATGGAGCACCCAAACGACCCCTAGGAGAATTCTATAAAAAGAGGAGAATATGGAAGCTTAATGGAGAACATAACAACCGCCAATCACTTCAAATGGACTCCGCCGCGGTTGCGAATATGTCACCATCAGATCTCACCGGTCATGTTTCTCCTCGGCGACCTTGTTTTGCTGGCTGTTGATATGAAGCAAGCGACTTTGCTTAACCTCCACATTCACCTCCATCAGTCTTTAAGACGTCAGCCTCGAGTGTCTCCTTCCTGTAGGTCAATAGTCATAGTCGTGAACTGCTTGACCTTACCACTTTCACATTTGAGTCGGAGAAGGGGTAGCTGAGGGCGCCAGAGGAGGGTTCGTCCTGAAATGAAGGAATCATGAGATCAAGAGAAAAAAGGGCGAACATATAGTTGCAGTGGCCACCAAAGAATAGAGTCAGCCACATATTATGCAAGGACGACAGACCACGACCTCTGTTGTAGGGAAAGAGAAGAAATGACCTTTAGGTATCTTGGTTGTGACAGGCTGGTGAGTTGCTGCCTTTCCAATGGGAAGCAAACATACTAACCTTCTCCTTTGGTTACTGGTACCATGAGCACGTTGCACGACACCGTGAACTGCTACTCTATCTTCTCCACGCTTCGGTTACCATAGAAGAGACGGTAGAGGAAGATAGATCTATGAACACAAGCACATTTTGGATGTGAGCAAACAGCGGGGTTCAGTTAAAAAAAAAGTGGAACTAATGGCTAGGGAAAACAGAAGTGCGAGAATACAGATAACTGATATAGGAGAACGTGTGAGGTTTGAGAGAGTTGAGGTTGGGGAGGGACTTTCATTGAGTTGAGATAGTGGGAGAGGAAGATATGGACAGTGTGTTGGAGATAATGGGTAGTTTGTTAGAGTAAATGTTAATCGTGTGTTTGAGAAAAAACTAACAACTACGGAAGCGGAAGTGGGGTGCACGGTTCGTGCAAGTTTTGAGGAAGTAAAAGAAAAACGCAATAACAGTAAAAGAATCTCAAAAAAGGAGAGAAGAGATAGTACGAAGGAGAGGACACGATTTTGAAAAAGGTGGATTGTGATTGGCTAGTGGCATGATTGTAATTTTTTGAAAAGATTCACTCTTTTTATACCCTTGCTCCTCCTTCTGTTGCCATCTCTCCCTCCTCCCCTTCTGATCTACTCCTCTATTCGTGGATTCTAGAGGGATGTAACCCTATCTCCGCCGATACACTCACCTCTCTTCTCCTTCCCCCATGCTCTCTCCCGTGCCACCATCGCCTCTTCCTCTTCCCCCTCCATCTCTCAATGCGGCCTGCTGGTTCGAGGTTGTCGGATGAGGACACAATCTCCACTACCACCACCATGGATATTTCTCTCCCTTTCATTGGCTATGGTCTCCGTCTCCTTATCCCTCGTCGTACCTCGCCAGAGCTTCTCATGGAGGAAGAACCGCAGCAGCGGCTTAGAGGAACCACCAAGCCCACCATGGCGTTTGTCTATCATCGGTCACCTCCACCTCAAAAAAGGGAATCTGCTCCACCGCACTCTGGTCCACCTCTGTGCCAAACACGGCTCCCCTGTTCTGCTCCGCCCTTCCGCCCTGTTGTTGTCATGTCCTCCTCCCTCGCCATGGCCGAGGAGTGCCGAAGTAGTCGAGCACGCACGATCTGGACTTCGCGAATCGTCCCCACTTCTGGAATTTACTGCATTTCTGACTCATCACTTATCCAAACAATGTAAAAAAGAATTACGAGACTGGTTAAGTAAGTAATCAGAATCCCATAATTTGTTAACTACTGCAGTAATGACAAATGGAGCACCCAAACGGCCCCTAGGAGAATTCTATAAAAAGAGGAGAATATGGAAGCTTAATGGAGAACATAACAACCGCTAATCACTTCAAATGGACTCCGCCGCGGTTGCGAATATGTCATCATCGGATCTCACTGGTCATGTTTCTCCTCGGCGGCCTTGTTTTGCTGGCTGTTGATATGAAGCAAGCGACTTTGCTTAACCTCCACGTTCACCTCCATGAGTCTTTAATACGTCAGCCTCGAGTGTCTCCTTCCCGTACGTCAATAGTCATAGTCGTGAACTGCTTGACCTTACCACTTTCGCAGTTGAGTCGGAGAAGGGGTAGATGAGGGCGTCGGAGGAGGGTTCGTCCTGAAATGAAGGAATCATGGGATCAAGAGAAAAAAGGTCGAACATATAGTTGCAGTGGCCACCAAAGAATAGAGTCAGCCACATATTATGCAAGGACGACATACCACGACCTCTGTTGCAGGGAAAGAGAAGAAATGACCTTCAGGTATCTTGGTTGTGACATGCTGGTGAGTGGTTTGCTGCCTTTCCAATGGGAAGCAAACATACTAACCTTCTCCTTTGGTTACTGGTACCATGAGCACGTTGCACGACACCGTGAACTGCTACTCTATCTTCTCCACGCTTCAGTTACCATAGAAGAGAAGGTAGAGGAAGATAGATCTATAAACACAGGCGCATTTTGGGGATGTGTGCAAACAGTGGGGTTCAGTTAAGAAAAAAGTGGAACTAATGGCTAGGGAAAACAGAAGTGCGAGAATACAGATAACTGATATAGGAGAACGTGTGAGGTTTGAGAGAGTTGAGGTTGGGGAGGGACTTTCGTTGAGTTGAGATAGTGGGAGAGAAAGATATGGACAGTTTGTTGGAGATAATGTGTAGTTTGTTAGAGTAAATGCTAATCGTGTGTTTGAGAAAAAACTAATAACTACGGAAGCGGAAGTGGGGTGCACGGTTCGTGCAAGTTTTGAGGAAGTAAAAGAAAAACACAATAACAATAAAAGAGGAGAGAAGAGATAGTACGAAGGAGAGGACAAGATATTGAAAGAATTTTTTGAAAAGATTTTTTTTTTTATAGTAGTATAGATAAGCTCATCGCAGTCGCGGTTGCCCTAAACTTTTCCTTTTTGTATCTCCCCCGTGCCGCCGCGAGGGATGCCTCGCTTGCCCTAAGCTTATTTCACTTTTCATCCTCAGGGACAATTCTTCGAACGTAGGCCCGATCATTTTCTCCAAACAGTCCGCCGCCGCCACCGCCGCCTTACTCCTCGTTTTCCATATCCTCTAGCAGAGCCGGGCTCGTACAACTTACCAATGGAGATTGACGGTTGTCCTTCCACGCAACCAAATGATGGCGGCGCTGCCCCTGCGTCTCTGCCAGAGAAGCCTCTTTTCGCGGCGCTTCGGGCCGAAGAGATGTCGGAGGGGAAGATACAGTTTCGGAAGGTACCTGTCCCGCCGCACCGGTACTCGCCGCTGAAGAAGCACTGGATGGAGATTTACACGCCTATCTACGAGCAGATGAAGATAGACATTCGGATGAACCTCAAGGTCCGTTTTGTTTTATGCCACTGATTAGCTCAGAAAATTCTTCTCGATTTCGATTTCCTAGATTATTTGCCTGGACAGGGGCATGATGTGCGTGGATGGTGATAATGGATCAAAACTTTATATTTACGGCATGTGAGGCGTGAAGAAATTCATGTTCGGTTATATGCGGGTAGATGATGATGTATGGATCAACACTCTATCGTTTATGGTTTATGAGCCATGAAGAATTTCATGTTTGACTGTTTCCCCATCCGAATAAAATTATACATTGGGTCACTGAAGTAACTTGCGCAGGGGCGTTGCTCAGTGAAGGTGCTTTAGGTGTTTATCGGTGAAATTCCTAGGTCATTGTCTGTAGGTTACTTGGCATTTTCTTAACTTAGCTGTTGTGAAAATGCGTTTACTTAACTTAGCTGTTGTTAGAAGATCTCCACAAACTAAGTTCGTTTTTTCAAACCTACATTCGAATCACTTTTATAAGTACCTAGGTGCCTGTTATCTGTTGCTACTCAGTTTGGCTGCAGGCATTGGTTGACCCCATCGACATGGTTTCTGAACCACATAAAATCTTATATATTGATGCTATCAACTTTTTTAAAAACCAAGACACAATGTAACAGTATATTCCAATGGTGTCTCCTATCATTTAAAATCTTAACACTTGTATACCGATGGTATTTCGTTTTAGGCTCATCAGAGACTGATGGGAGAAAATCATTTATCTCGTTCAGCTTGTGAGCATGCCAAATAGCTGACAGCTAGCTCTGTCCGTCAGCGATCTTTATCACTGTACATGGGATGATTCTATCTCACTTATCTAATTATAAAACTACATGCAGAATGTTAACATCAGCCATTATGTAAACTATTTGTTTGCATATAAATACTAACCTTCTAAATGTTGGGAGCCACACAGCCCCTCAAATGAAATTGATGATTTTGTTTTACTTGTTTGATTCATCGATGTAACTCCCTATGCTCGTAATTGTTATCTCTTGTTTAACAATTTTGCGTACAATGTTTATCTAATGACCTAACACCATTAATGGGCAACCATACATGTATGCGAATTTGCATTGGCTTTTGTAATACAAACTAGATGTAGTGGTATCGGAAGTATGGCCATAGTTTTCACCTTAATTTTATAGTTAACCAAACTAAATAAAAAAAATATACAGTAAATCTGATGCTTACATGTTTATGCTTAATAATGAAATAAGTAGTACATATGATATGGATGTAGCTGAAAGTTGACGTATGGGCACTCAGTTTCTATATTCACTTACTATGCAAGTGATTTTGTACTACTACCAGCAAGAGAAAAAATGAAATGTTTGTTACTCAGCTGCATTGCTTATCAAAGAGCGGACTTGTCTTCTCTTTGCTATTCAGTTTTGTTGCATAAACGAAATCAATGACATTGTAAAATCACATCTTACCAGCTAAATTGATACATTATGTAAAAACAGTTATGTTATAGTGTGCCAATTTTCAAAATATGTAACATTTTAAAATAATCAAGTATGAACTAACTAGGTATGCAGCTCATAATCAAGTATGAACAAACTAGGTAAGCAGTTCTTAACCGTAAGACTAGTCTTTCCTTGTACTGACTTGGAGAGTCCTTTAATTAATTTTTGTTGTTTCATATAGGCTGTTTGCTATTTGATTCCAATCTTTCCTTAGTGAGGAATACAAATATATAGTTCTGTCAGTGCCTCAGTGGTAATGTTAATCTTTCAATTGTCCATTCTATTAGAAATATTGCCGCGCCGTTCCAAAAGGGTTCCTATATTAATAAATTTATGAATAGGTACTCTATTTCACCAGGCCTACATAGATTTTTTTGGCCGCCCTAAGGTTTTACATGAAACCATCATGTTCAAATTCAGGTTGCTGCCAGACATGATGATGTCCATCTTAGATGGTCTGCAATTAGTGTTAAAGCCTTTTGTTGTTGCACATGTTTAGGATACGGGTTCTTATCAGTCTGTTATAAATGAGTATCTTCCTCCTTTTATATTCTGCCTGCTACAATTGTCAGCAGTGTCTAATTTGCCATTCTGACTGGAAAAGTCAATATATCTGTATGTTCCGAATGTGGATAGCTTACAATTTCAGTGTCTATTAAGCTGTTATACAGTAATACCTGTGTGCATTTGCTTTTGTTTGTATAGACCATACTTGTCTAGGCGGCTAGGTGGTCCTTCCTACCTAGGGGAAGCCTAGGCATTTCTAGGCGTTCATCATATTTGTTTATATTTTACATATATATAAATGATTTTGTGTATACATTCAGTTATATTCAAATATGTACATCATTATGTACATTTGTATTGCTTATCCCTAAGCTTAATCAATCATAACTTCACTTACATCACACCTGTCACGACCTAAGATGGACCTATTCGGCCTTAATTTGACCTAACAGGATCTAAAGTGGACCTAATTTAACCCAGTCTTACCCAATCTAGCCAAAGCCAAACCGATTTTGGCATAACATGACCTAATCAGACGTAACTTCCCCTAGTTTGAACTACATTACCTAAACGAGCCCTAATTTAGTGAAATCAGATCTAATTCCCCAAATAAGACATTTTTGCTAAAATCAGATATGTTTTCCCCAAATGAAACCTTGTCTGCCCAAATTAGATCTGATTTGACCTATATTAGATCTATTTCTTCTCCAAAATAACTAAACATGATTTAATTTGACCAAATTCCGACCATTATCTATACTAGTTTCTTCTTCAAGTGTCTTAATTTGGGCCTAAAAGGCCTTAGGCGTCCACTTTAGTTATCTAAAAGCCTAGGCGCCCAGTTTAAGGCGGACCACCTAGAGCCTAGGCGGCCCAGGCGGAGCCCAGGCGGGAGCCTGGATAACTATGGTATAGACTTAATTAGCTCATACGTATTGATTTGTTAAGTTTGTGTTTTATCTTGATTCCTTACTAGATGAGAAAGTACTGGGAGTATACTTATAAATGCATGTTCTTAATCAAATGAATGTTCTCAGGAAACTCACTTCATAGATGTCGAATATGAGGCCAAAAATCTAGTAATATATAATTAAACTAGGTCTAGAGATGCTATCAGTAAATTAAGAGTCACTTAAAGTAGAATAACTTAGCTTCAACACTTACAGATTGTCCAAAGCGATTTTTTTGAGAATCATTGAAAAGGATAATTTTTTTTATCTTACCTTTAACCTATTGCTGCAGCATTACCTTTTAAAGAACTGATATGCCTACTCTTTGCAAATCAGTTCCGTTGCAGGCATAAACTAAACCAATGGCTTTCTTTGCAAAAAAACATTAAACATGTATATACTTAAGTTTGATGTCAAGAAACCCATGGATATCTGATTCATAAGATCTTGAAGCAATTTTAATAAGTATTGCCACTTATAATTTTCTTCTCATTACACATGTTGATATAATATTATATCGTAGGGTTCCTTTAACTACTTTGTTCGGCAAACCTGAAAGTCTCAGTTTGATTGTAACAGAAGCTAGCTGTCGAGACAGGCATAGTATCATTGTCGTCATCATCATATAGTGCCAATCTCAGTCATGTTGGGATTCTCTGCATGGATCTCTTAGTAATAGTTCTTCCCCAAGTACATTGTACTCCACCTCTTTTCCTTTTAACTCTTAATGACTCATTAACTTGAATCTGAACTAAGCACTTGCCGGTCTACATGGTACGTGTGTCATCTAAATTAAATCTATTATTACTTTGTACCAGCAGAGAAATTTAGATACTGACAGACATCCACATCTTGAGTAGTAGAGTGTATGCACAGACCGATTTACAAACTATAAATATTAATATCAATGTAATAAATGTCAGTAAACTTACCGTTAACATATTGCTGCATTGCCTTTTAAAGAACTGGTATGCCTACTCTTTGCTATTCAGTTCCGTTGCAGGCATAAACTGAACCAATGGGCTTTCTTTGCAAAACGCATAAAACTTGTATATAAGTACGTAAGTTTGATGTCAAGAAACCCATGGACATCTGATACATAGGATTTTAAAGCATATTTTTTTATTATTGACAATAATACTAATATTCTCATCATACTTGTAAGGCTTCCTTTAGCTACATTGTTTATTTAACTCGAAGGTCTCACAAGACATACTTGCAACGGATAAACTGTCGAAACAATCCCTTTTTTTGTCTGACCTTTGGACACGAACACTATTTTTTGCCTTGGACACCTCAGTGCCGCCTCCAAGCTCCAAGATTTCGACTGGTCTCCTTGCCGTTCAATCTCTGGTATATACATATATAGTATATATATATATACACACACACACTATATACTACCATTTTTCTCCCTGCTTTCTCTTTTTATCTTATCTCTATTGAATAACCCATATTTTGTCGTCATCATCATCTTTCCCAATCTCAATCATGCTGGGGTTATTTGCATGATTCTCTTTGTGATAGTTCTCTCCAAATGTACATCGTGGTCCACCTCTTTCACTTTTACCTTTTTTGGATTTACGCAAATCTGAACTGAGCACTTGCTGGTCTACTCGGTACAAGTACCCATCTAAATAATATCTGTTACTACTTTGTAGCAGTATAGATATTTAAATAATGACAAGGCATCTAGATCTTGAGTGGCTGAGTGTAGTAAGTATGCACACAGATGCGAATTTGATAAATGTCATTAATTTTATCTTAAACATGTTGCTGCATTGCCTTTTAAAGAACTGATATGCCTACTCTTTGCTATTCAGTTCCGTTGCGGGCATAAACTTAACTGATGGGATTTCTTTGCTAAACACATCAAAAATATATAATTCACAAGTTTGATGTTAAGAAACCCATGGATATCTGATACATAATGAAGCATCTTGTTTTTTAGATTAAAATATTGGCAATTATACTTTTCTTCTTATTGCAGCTGTTCATATGATATTATGTCCAATGGGTTCCTTGAACTACATTGTTTGTTTAACCTGAAATTTTGCTAGACATGTGCTTGCAATAAATAAACCGTCAAAACAACAATAAGGATGATTCTTGATGCGAACAGAAACTAGCTGTCAAGATGGTCACAATATCATTGTCGTCAATATAGTCCAAATCTCAATAATGCTGGCGTTGTCTGCATGGATCTCTTAGTGATATATCATATTTCTCTCCAAGTATATTTGGTCCACCTCTTTTCCTTTTAATTCCTTATGACTCATTAACTTGACTCTGAACTGAGCACTTGCGATGTCTTATATGGTACAGGTACCTTCTAAATACAATCTTTTTAGTACTTTGGAGTCTCTTAGTTATATATCATATTTCTCTCCAAGTATATGTGGTCCACCTCTTTTCCTTTTAATTCCATATGACTCATTAACTTGACTCTGAACTGAGCACTTGCGATGTCTTACATGGTACATGTACCTTTTAAATACAATCTTTTTAGTACTTTGGAGTGTAGTATGAGTCACAAGGAGTTAAAACAATTTAAATACAATCTTTCTAAATCTTGACAAGAGATCATCTAGATTTTGATTGGAGTGTAGTATGTATAAAGTAATTAATTATAAAAATTAATATAATTAGTAAACCATCCGTAGCTGAACTTTTTTTGAATAATAACAAGAGAATAAGATTTTGTTTGACAGTGTTAGTGTGTGCGATCTGTTTTGTAAACCATATGAAGTATAGTTTTCAACTACATTCTGTTTTTAATTGGTTGTGCCAACTGATTTATATCTATTTATTTGGGTTGAATTTTATTCTAGAAATCTTTGTGAAAGAGACTATTAATGGTTACACAAAAATTAATGTGTCTAAGACTCAAAGCAAAGTTTTGTTTCCAACAAGTGAATGTTTGAGATTTGACGTTTTTGGTCTTTTAGATTATAATTGGGTCTCTTTAATAATGTAAAGAAGCTCTCAACCACGGGGCTCGTGTTTGCTGTGTAAGATTATACGAGAATAGTGGTTAGCCCTAGCTAATACTAAGAAATTCTGATTGCTCCATTACTGGATATTCAAAATAGGAACACTTATTAGTCACTATCTCTATACTATCTACACGGATCTAATAGAATAAGTGTTCAAAACCTTTAAAAACTGTGACATGGCCGTTCCAAAGGGTTCCTGCATTGCTGAATTCATGAATAGGTACTCTATTTCACCCGGCCTATATAGAAATTGTATTGGCAACCTCGGGGTTTTACATGCATTGCAATTAATATTAAAGCCATATGGCATTACATGTGTTCAAAATAATTATTCTTATTACTAAGTCCGTTATAAATGAAATGTTTCTTTGTTGTTTATCAAATCTCACGGTTTTCTTTTTTTACTTGTCCTCGGTCCTTTAATATACAATGATCTTCGCTCTGCAATTTTGCCTGCATTTAGGTTTTGCACAAGAGATGACTATCAATGTCAATGCATTGCAATTCTAATGTCTATTTAGCTCTTTTTTCTCAATGGATATCACGGTTTTACCGCTGTTCTGTTGGTTTGGCATTTTGTATGACTAGACCTCACTTCTTTTGCCGGACTGCAAGTCGTGCTTGCTTTTGGTTATGCCTAGGCTTTACGGTTATGTTTTTTTAAAGTATCTTCTGTATCATGACAGGGCAGAAAGGTGGAACTGAAGACAAGGGCTGACACCCCTGATATTAGCAACCTTCAAAAGTGCGCCGACTTCGTCCATGCATTTATGCTTGGTTTTGACATCACGGATGCTGTTGCCCTTCTCCGATTGGATGACCTATATGTGGATTCCTTTGAAATAAAAGATGTGAAAACCTTGCGTGGTGAGCACCTTTCTCGTGCAATTGGGCGTATTTCAGGGAAGGGAGGCAAGACTAAGTTTGCCATCGAGAATTCCACGAGAACCAGAATTGTTATTGCCGACTCAAAGATCCACATCCTTGGTTCTTTCATGAACATCAAGATTGCCAGAGACTCTCTTTGTAGTCTCATCCTGGGTTCTCCGGCTAGCAAAGTCTACTCTAAGCTCAGGGCTGTCACCTCCAGATTAGCAGAGAAGTTCTGATTCGGGCAACTGTTTGGTTGTTGTGTACCATATATCTATGCGCACTGCTGTTGCTGAAATGGACAGCATATCGAGACAGTTGCAATAAAGTTGAGAAAGGCACTCACTCCGAGTTGCCGAGCTCCAATCTCAATACTCTTGAGCCAGCTTGCCTGCGGAAAGTTTTGATCTAGTCCACAGCTTTTCAGCTATGTATTCTGTAACTCGGTGTGTTCAATTTTATTATTTTGAAAAAGCACGTAGATCCACACAATTTGTATTGTGTAAAACAAGGTGGATGATTGGAAATACTGAGTAGGAATTTTAAATGCTCGTTCTTCTAGCAAAATTAGTTCTGATATATCATTGAGCTATTCGATAAATGCCTAAAAATCCAGCTATAGTGAAGAACTCAGGCTGTTTGGCCTCCGCCATCATTCAAAATTTCAAAGTATTGGTATTTGCATGCAAACCGAATGTCAGATCTAAAGTAATAATGTGATTATACTTCGGTTATAGTACTCATAGTAAAAGAATATGCTAGATTCTAATTCACGCAAGTGCAGCGACATTTTTGACTGCCGATTTGGGGCAGGTGACTGTTCCAAATTGAAACCTGCTTCCCCAGCAACTGAAAGTCTATGTTCAGATCAGTCGTCGTAGAATTTTGTATTGTTTATCCATAAAAACACTGGTATTTGCGAAATTGGGAGCTGAACGCCCTCCCTATTCTGTATTGGGCATAATTCTGCGCTAATGGTTTTTCTGTGCTTGATTTTGATATCTATATAAGATTCTTGAAAGTCCCCAATGACCTTATCATTTACATGAGGCTACTTTTTTTCCCTAAGTAAAAAAGATGGTAAAACACTGATTGCATCCTCTTGCAATATCGATAGTAGCCATTCTGTAATTTATATTTGAGGCCTGGCTATTCTGTATGAATTTACTTTCAAGGCCTGGCTATTCTGTATGAATTTACTTTCAAGTCCTGGCGTGTTATAAATGTAATAATGTCCCAGTAGTCTATGTATAAATTGTAGCCTATGTTTAGCGGTACTGAAACTTAGTTAATCAAATAATAGCAAGAAATAGATGGTCACTTCCAAAGTATGTAAGATCTTGTGGTATACTTCGAAGAGGCAAATACTCGCAGGTTGCATGGGAATTTATCAGGAAGCGAATCGTTTGTTTAGAACATGTGCCGCCATTCCGTTGTGTTAGGGAGAGTAGGAAGCTTAGTTTGTTACTCGTGGTCTGTGAAGATTTGTTTTATAAACTGCTAAATGACAATTGACAAACTAAAAGCAGAGGCCAATGCACGGGCGAGATTACTAGCACAAAGATGGCTTGTGCCGTGACTCCTATTCCCCATGATGTGGTAAATGATCTGAAGGGAGGATATTGGTGAGTTAATCTACTTTTTTTGAGAGCGAAGATTGATCATTACTTAAACAGCCATACGGCATCTACAAGCGAAGAAAATCAGACCATACAAGGAACATGCCCATAAGCGAAATACCACAACCAGGTGAGTTTATCTACTTGGTTAGCAGTTTCATTCCAGTATACATCTGCTGTATTAATTAATTTGTTTTTCAGGTGTTTGCCAAATGTTGAAGTTTTGAAATTGTATGTTTTAGTACGCATCCCAGGCGACCGTGGTTGCTTTTTTTTGTTTTTGAAATGTCAGATCTTGCGTGGTTGACGACCGTCACAACCCTGTTCTAGTTTATTTTTTTTTTTGCATTCGTATTCTATTGTGGACGTCTCCCATCCCTGCTGCTGGAATGTACTATCAACCACCCGAATTTTAAAGGACGAAACCAAATGCAGTTGATGGCAATTATGATGTTATATCGAGTTGCTTGACAATTGTATCTTCTAACCTTTCAAGAGATTGCCTCTTCAAAGTTGCAAATGATAGGAAATAACAAATTGAACTGGGGCCATTCAAAATAATAATAATAAAATAAATTGAAATGTGGTGGGGAGGAAATAATCGGTGTACTTGTTGCCATAAGAATATGCATTCACGGACGTATGCTCTGAGATTATAATTTGCAAGCTTGTAAGTGAAAAGTAGACTTATAAATGGATATCTGAAATCCGTATATTCGATTTGAATTCGAGTCCAAAATTTTGAAAAAAAATTGGCATATGTATAATCCGGATTGGATTTAGGATATCAAATTTTATATTCTAAAATTTTGGATAGGATATCGGATATGGCTGTCCGTTCTGAAAAATCCGTATGACAAATATATACATAAATTATTATTAAATATATATTATCTATGTATAAAAATATGAAAATATAGATATTTTATTATATATATTCATTGTAATATCAAATATATATATATATATATAATATTTATAATAATATATTTATGATTTCTGAAGACCAAGAAGATGCCGGATGAGTGGAGAAATAATACTATAGTCCCCATCTACAAGAACAATGGTGACATTCAGAGCTGTACAAACTACAGAGGTATCAAGCTGATGAGTCACACGATGAAGCTTTGGGAGAGGATTATTGAGCAGATGTTAAGATCTATAACGCAGATATCAAACAACCAATTTGGTTTCATGTCTGGAAGATCAACAATAGATAATATTTTTCTTTATAAGGAGGCTTATGGAGAAGTACAGACAAAGCAAAAAAGATCTTCATATGGTGTTTATCGATCTATAAAAGGCTTATGATCGAGTACCCAGAGAAGTGTTGTGGATGGTTTTGAAGAAAAATGGTGTGCCAATCCAATACATTGACTTGATCAAAAACATGTATGGTAGCTCTACTGCTAGTGTCAAGACTCTTGAAGGAGAGACACCAACTTTTCCTATCACAATTGGGGTACACCAAGGATCCACACTCGACCCATATCTATTCGTTCTTGTTATGGATGAGTTGACAAAGAATGTTCAGGATGATATTCCTTGGTGTACGTTATTTGCTGATGATATTGTTTTGATTGATGAAACTAAAGATGGATTGAATGATAAAGTAGAATGTTGGAGAATGACATTGGAATCAAATGGATTGATGATTAGCAGGAGCAAAACTGAGTATATGCATTGTAATTTCAGCCAATCTCGCAGTGTGAATGATGGAGCCAAGTTGGATGGAGTAGATATACCAAAATGTGATAAATTTAGCTACTTGAGTTCTATTATTCAAATAGATGGGGATGTCTAAAATGATGTTTGTCACTGGATCACTACAGGATGGTTGAAATGGAAGAGAGCAACTAGAGTATTATGCGATCAGAAGATCCCTCTCAGGTTAAAAAGTAAGTTTTATAGAACAGCTATACGACCAGCCATGCTCTATGGGAGTGAATGTTGGGCGGTGAAGAAACAAGGTCTCAACAAGATGAACGTGGCTAAAATGCTTATGATGAGATGGATGTGTGGGAAGACAAGAAAAGATCGCTTGAGAAATGACTATATCAGGAATAAAGTGGGGGTGGCGAGCATTAATGACAAGTTGCACGAGGGCCGACTCAGATTGTACGAACATGTGCAACACAGACCTATTAGTGCGCCTATACGAAGCAATGCTATTGAGCCAAACATTATAAATAGAAGAAGAGGAAGGCCTAAATTAACATGGGATGAGCTTATAAAGAGAGATTTTGAATCTCTACATCTCAATTAGATTATGGCCCATGATAGAACTGAATGGAAACGAAGGATCCATGTAGCCCACCCCAACATAGTTGGGACTGAGGCTTAGATGATGATGATATTTATGATTTCAGATTCAGGTAAGATATTTCTCTAAATTCAGATATTATTTATCATATCAGATTCAGATATTATTACATGATATCCATCAGATATAAGATCAGATATCAGATCAAATTTTTTCTTCTTCTGTTGATTCAAATATATAATATAGCAATATCCGCTACGCATTATCCATTTACAGGTCTAGTGAAAACTAATTTCTGTGTATTGCTACAACAATTGGAAGGCGAACATTACAATGTTGGCAGAAGATTTCATGTGTGATGTCAGCATCCTTTTGGGGGAGAGGAAGACTAGTAAAGAATCCAACTCCCGTGTTGGATGCCTGGATGGCTATTTACATTTAGAACTGGCTTCCATAGCGTATCTTCAATACTGGACACAAGCCTGTAATACTCAACCCCATAATCTGGAATCACATTTGTGGCAGAAATATCACCTCACCTCAACACATTATTAGTCATTTCACCCCTGAAAAACTTGATGTGTCTATCCACTCACTAGGTAAAAACAAATCTCCTGGCCCCGACAGACTTAATACTGAATTTTACCTGACCAATTGGAATCACATCAAGGGTGATTTTCATCACCTCCTTAGAGCTATCCATCGCAACACCAACACTCACAATTTTATCAAACACACCAACCAAACAAATATAGCTCTCATTAAAAAAGTTACACATCCTGACTTGATCACACAGTTCAGACCTATTAGCCTCATCAACACTTCATACAAAATCATTGCTAAGGTCATTTCAAATCGCATCAAATTAGATAACATCATCTCACACAATCAAAATGCTTTCCTCAAAAATCAAAGCATACATGATGTCTTCATCATGGTGAACAAAACTTTACACCTTTGTCACAAAAACAAATCACCCATTTTAGCCATAAAACTAGACTTTGAGAAAGCCTTTGATTACATAATTAGGACTGCCTCCTCAGAGCCATGTTGGAATATGGGTTTCCAAACATTTCAAATAACTAGATACATGCCTGCTTCTCTACAAACTATTTCTCTACCATCATCAATGGATCACCCTTGAGCTATTTTCACAACACTAATGGGCTTAGACAAGGTGACCCCCTCTCTCCATACCTCTTCATCATTATCACATCCATTCTAACCAACATGATCAAACTTGGTACATCACATGGTCTTATAGCCCCCCCGAATGTCACGAGAACCTCATACAATTTGCAGATGATACCATGACTCTTGTCAAACCTGAATACTCCACCATCATCAATACTATTCGTATCATTGGTCTCTTCTCATACATTTTGGGTCTGAAGATCAACCTTTTAAAGTCTTCCATCTTTGGAGTCAACACCCCACCCGATCTTTATCAATAGATACAAAAACCTTCTCAAATACAAAATTGAAAACTTCCCCATCAACTACCTTGGACTACCCTGAAAACCACTAGAGGGGGGGTGAATAGGGTTTTAAATTAATTTAAAACTTATTTAACTCAAACAACCAACCACAAGAATATTAGACAAGGGGACAAGGATTTAGAGTGGTTCCAACCTTAGCAAATACTAAGGAAGTCAGTCCACTACCCGGTTGCTTACCCAACCGAGATTTTGAAAGAATCAAATTTTATTACCTCGCAAGGACTTTACATAAAATTACAATTCTTTCACCAAACCCTTCGGACAACCTTCACCTAGAAGTAATTGTACCAACCTTGAAGCAGCCTTCTTGAAGTAACTTCAAGCTCCCCCTTGAAGTAGCCTTCCTCTTGAAGTAGCTTCCCGTTGCAATAGCCTCCTTGAAGTAGTCCGAAGTCCACCTTCTCCACCGAGAAGAACCTTCTCCAATCCGCAGCCTCCAACCCTAGGAGTAGCAAGGAGAATACAAAGGATAAAAGGAACAAGAAGGAAAAAAAAGAAATTACACTTAACCTTTGAAGTACAAGGCTTGATTTGCCTATATCAAGCATGTAGATCTCCTAACCAATGTATATGGAAGTGTGATTGATGTGGATAGGAGATACTAGCCTATAGGACACGAAATTGGAGCAAGGAGAAAAATAGCCAATGCAAGTGTTGCTCAATTTCTCAAAATAGATTGACAATTGCAGGTGTAAGCTCAAGTGTATCACAAGTGTAGATTCATGAGTTTAGGTGTCCTAAGGCATGTCCTATTTATAGGAATGACCTACAAGTGCTTAAGGACGTTCTAGACACTTTCTAGGGGGTTCTAAGTGCTTAACTAGCCGTTAGGTACATTGTAGTTGCTTTAGCAACGGCTAGTTAATTAATTCTGCAGTTGTTGTCAGAGTCCATCTCGGTCGAGGAATTGTCGACCGAGACACCTACTCGGTCGAGGTTTTGTCGACCGACAGGATCTCTGGATCAAGTGTTTGCAACGTTCATCTCCAACTGCCAACTACCTTGTCACCTGTGTCTAACGACCACCTGGGTCTTTCTCGGTCGAGAAGTTTGTCGACCGAGAGTGTCTCGGTCGAGGAATTTGTCGATCGAGATTGACCCTGTTTCAATGTTTCAAGTAAAGTGCTAAGTGAATGTATGAGTGTGCATATGTGACACTATTGAAGGGGATGATCTATCTAAGTGTAGTGATTGGCTAGGGAAGATCTAACGCTTGATTTACATGAAGTCTAAGTACTTGTACATTATATATTTGTACAAGTTTACAATTGATTACATTTCATGAAATTTACAAGCATTCAAGCATATAGATTCCCTAGTGCTTTGTCATCCACCTCATTCCTGCAACACTCAAGTAGCACGTTAGATCAACAAGAATGAAATGTTTGTCATCATCGAAACAAAGGGATTTATCATAATGTCAATTTAGCCAACAATCTCCCCCTTTTTGAAGATGACAAACATTTCCTAAATATAAAATAAGGAAATATAAAGCATGTGAGTTTCATACCTGAAGATTACCTTTTGTAGTCATTCTTGTTTTGCAAATGAGTGCTGGCCATGATATTTATGAAACTCATATTTTATGTTTTTGATTTTATATTCTTTCTCCCCCTTTGTCATTTCAAAAAGATATCCAAAGAAAATCATTTTGTGTGACTTTCATTTTTCCCTCTTAATTTTATACTATGCTCCCCCTTAGATAGATATTCTATTAGGAACAGGGATTTAATATCATTTTTTGTCTAATTTAGCCACAATTTGTTTCTCAATCATTTGCAAAGGATATTAAGCCTTGAAATGACATGAGATCCTTTTAGATTCATGGCATATGTATTTTGAGTTCTCATCCATTTTTCACGGGATGTTAAGCCCTAAAAATGAAATGAGATCCATTTAAGCTTAGAGTACATGAAAAATATCCCTAACCAAAAACATGGGATGTTAAGCCCTGATTTGTTTAGAGAATTCCATTAAGAACAAAATTTTGTATATTTCTTCATGTCTAAGAGTAAAAGTACTAAGATCATAATGAGCTTCAAATGATGTTTTGCCAAGTTTTGTAACCTACTTAGTTAAGATGATTTGTGAGAGCTCCCCCTTAATCTTATAGTCAAGAGAATTTGAGGATTCTGAGGGCACAATCATTAGATCATAATGAGTTGTCTTTTTATGAGAGTTGTACACTAAAACTCATTTTAAATCAAGATACTAAGATTTAGTGTATTAAAATGATATACAAATAAGCATAATGTCAAGCTTATTTTAGGTCGGCCTTGACTACGACCATAGCGCCCCTTGGTCAAGTTTGATTTCAACCAAGAGGCAATTTCTGCAGATTTTCAAATTAGAATGCATTTATGCCATAAAATTTTACTATTTATGCAAAATAGCCTTTTCATATGAGCTGAATGACGATGATCAAGAATAGTATCCATTTATGGTTTGTATATAGGGATGAAAGATTATATTAAACAAACCAATGAAACATAATAAGCATGGCACAATTATTTTGATAGAACAGTAGAAGCATATAATGATAATCTCATGAGATACAATGATTATGATCATTTAACTAAATATCAAAACACATGGTTCCTATATGGATAGACCAAGAAATACTTTAGGAAAAACCATGTGAATAATGATAAAACAGTAATTTCTTTTGATTAAACTAATCATGATTTTCTATTTTAAACCATTTATAGGATAAACCAAAATAATCTTCATTTAGGTTCATAAGTTTTCAATTTTAAGATAAGCTATATAACTGATCATACCTAATAAACTTTTTCAATCAATGAATAAGGTTTGTTCAAATCAGTGTTCATATGGCACTTTTGCAATATGTTTAAGGATTTTCATATTCATAATGTTTATCTTAACTCATGATGCAAAAGATTAATATATTTTGTTTCAAGGATGGTTTTCACCATTTATTCTTGTTTTGCATGTAAAATCAGTCATTAATAACAAATTGATAGCAAATAGATTATTTGAAAACAAGTTCAGCAGATTGATTTCAGACTTGACAACAGAAACCTGCTCGGTCGACCATTTCTCAATTGACAGTTCTTCTCGGTCGACAGTGTCTCGACCGAGAAAAGTTCTGTACTGTTTCAGAACTATTTTTAGTAATTGTTTCCTAGTAAAAACAAAGTTGATTTCAATTTAATTATGCAATTTGAAAATTTAGCTTGGTTGAGATAGAGCATATGAATATCAAAGTAATATTTAGATCAAATATCAACTAATTGTATTTTAAGTCTTTATGCTTTGTGAACTTTAATCAAGGCAAAATTTTGTCTTTACAGATTTGAAAGAATTGTATATTTTGAATTAATTTTGTTATCCCATTATGTTAAGTTGAGATAGACATAGAAATATGCAACAAGAGTCCTTGGTCATATCTCAACTTAATTTTGTTCATTTAGTTTGGGGTTTTTGGAACCCATACTAACTCGACATCCTTTTTCTTGTAAGGACATGAAAAGGAATAGTGTCCAAGGCGCAAACAGTAATGACAACATATAGAATCAACCTCATATCTCTTTCTATGATTTTGTTCTAGGTTGTTCTTGGGTACATATGTATTTGTGCCTTTAGGTACATACATAGATTGACTCTTTGGCACTTGTGTTCTTCCCCAACTAGGTTTTTGATAAGATTTTCCTTTAGGCTTGTAACCTAGTCCTCTCCTTCCAATTTGATGGTAAGAATTATTTAAGATTTTATCAAGAGTGCCATTATTACTTAGACTACTAACTTCTTGTTGTAACTTAGCCATCTCATCCATTCTCTTCTTGATATCTAGCTTTTCTTGTTCTAGATTAGATGATAACGAATCTCTTTCTTTCACAATAGTATCATAATCTAGATGTGTACACAAGACAGGTTGTTTTTGAAGATCATTTACTTGAGTTTGCAAGTTTATCTTTTCTACAGAAAGAAGATTGCAATCTGCTTCTATTGATTTTAGCTTAATATTATGATCTTCAATGACTTCTTTAAGATTTTCATTTTTAGATGTAAGATCAAGAAGTTTAGCATGTAACTCATTATTTTCTTTATTTGATTTCTTTAATTTCTTTTTGCACTCAACATATTTTTCATGTGTTTCTTGAAGACTAGCAATTAAATCTTCTTTAGGTAAATAAAAAAGACTTACCTCTTCTTCTTCTTCACTTGTTGTAGCAATAAGGCAATCTTTGTGCTCATCTTCCTTCTTTGATCTCCATGGGTAGCTAGATGTTGTGTGGCTTGTTCCTAAGCACCAATTACAACTTGTTGTAGGTTGGTCCAGGCTGCTCCTTTTCCTGCGGTTGTAAGCACCACCACCCTCCATTCTTCAAGACCTGGTTAGGGTTCCTTGAAGCCCGCTCTGATACCAATTGAAAAACCACTAGAGGGGGGGGGTGAATAGGGTTTTAAATTAATTTAAAACTTATTTAACTCAAACAACCAACCACAAGAATATTGGACAAGGGGACAAGGATTTAGAGTGGTTCCAACCTTAGCAAATACTAAGGAAGTCAGTCCACTACCCGGTTGCTTACCCAACCGGGATTTTGAAAGAATCAAATTTTATTACCTCACAAGGACTTTACATAAAATTACAATTCTTTCACCAAACCCTTCAGACAGCCTTCACCTAGAAGTAATTGTACCAACCTTGAAGCATCCTTATTGAAGTAACTTCAAGCTCCCCCTTGAAGTAGCCTTCCTCTTGAAGTAGCTTCCCATTGCAATAGCCTCCTTGAAGTAGTCCGAAGTCCACCTTCTCCACCGAGAAGAACCTTCTCCAATCCGCAGCCTCCAACCCTAGGAGTAGCAAGGAGACTACAAAGGATAAAAGGAACAAGAAGGAAAAAAAAAGAAATTACACTTAACCTTTGAAGCACAAGGCTTGATTTGCCTATATCAAGCATGTAGATCTCCTAACCAATGTATATGGAAGTGTGATTGATGTGGATAGGAGATACTAGCCTATAGGACACGAAATTGGAGCAAGGAGAAAAATAGCCAATGCAAGTGTTGCTCAATTTCTCAAAACAGATTGACAATTGCAAGTGTAAGCTCAAGTGTATCACAAGTGTAGATTCGTGAGTTTAGGTGTCCTAAGGCATGTCCCATTTATAGAAATGACCTACAAGTGCTTAAGGATGTTCTAGACACTTTCTAGGGGGTTCTAAGTGCTTAACTAGCCGTTAGGTACATTGTAGTTGCTTTAGCAACAGCTAGTTAATTAATTCTACAGTTGTTGTCAGAGTCCATCTCGGTCGAGGAATTGTCGACCGAGACACCTACTCAGTCGAGGTTTTGTCGACCGACAGGCTCTTTGGATCAAGTGTTTGCAACGTTCATCTCCAACTTCCAACTACCTTGTCAGCTGTGTCTAACGGCTACCTGGGTCTTTCTCGGTCGAGAAGTTTGTCGACCGAGAGTGTCTCGGTCGAGGAATTCGTCGACCGAGATTGACCCTGTTTCAATGTTTCAAGTAAAGTGCTAAGTGAATGTATGAGTGTGCATATGTGACACTATTGAAGGGGATGATCTATCTAAGTGTAGTGATTGGCTAGGGAAGATCTAATGCTTGATTTACATGAAGTCTAAGTACTTGTACATTATATATTTGTACAAGTTTACAATTGATTACATTTCATGAAATTTACAAGCATTCAAGCATATAGATTCCCTAGTGCTTTGTCATCCACCTCATTCCTGCAACACTCAAATAGCACGTTAGATCAACAAGAATGAAATGTTTTTCATCATCGAAACAAGGGGATTTATCATAATGTCAATTTAGCCAACATACCCATCAGTCCACACCCCATCACTCACTTTGTTTGGAGCCCCATCATTGACAAGATTCAAATGAAACTTAATTCACAGACCAATCAATTTATCAACCTAGCTGGCCGACTCACTCTCTTAAATAGTGTCATCACACCCACTACTACCCACTTCCTCAACTGCATCCCTTTACCTAGCAAGACCCTCAAAACCATAGACACAATCAGAAGAAATTTCCTTTGGAACAACCACAAAGTAGACAAACCATATAGAAATATCCATCTATTTAATTGGAGTATCATCACTGCACCGATCCAATTTGGAGGGTGGGGCGTCATCAATATAAAAATTCATGCCATCTGCCTTATAAAAAAATTTATAAACATTCTCACCTTTGGTACCAACAAGGTCTAGAAAAATTTTATCATCAAAAAATATTACAAAAACAAACCTCCCTGGCACCACACCCCACATAAAATGTCTTCCCCACTTTGGAAATACATCAATAAAAATCTGGACATCATCAAACCTCATATCCTCCCCCGCATGCTCACTAGAATATAAACTTCTGGGTGGACCCATGGTACCACCAAAACACCATCCAAAATCTTAACACACAACCCCTTATCCCAACTCTTCTGAATAGACTCAACATTGCCAAAGCTCTGAAACTGCTCACCAACAATAGACAAAACTCTCTTAGAAAACATCTCCAAAATCACGTTGACAACAACACCCTGAGAGATATAATCCATGAACTTGAATACAACACCAACAACATGGTTTCTTGGATTTGGGGACAACATTACTGTTACGACCTGCGTCGAGCTTATCCCGTAAGTATGCTGTTAAGCATGTGTTTAGCTGATGTGTTGAGTTATAAGCCTGTTTTTGTTAATAATGTTTAAAATTGATATGATATGTACTTAGTGTGTTTTCTGGCTTCTAAAGCATGTAGGATCTTATGCTTGAAGCGTTGCCAGAGAAATCGTTCGAATCCGACTTTCGAGTCAAAAGTTGCATGTTTTTGGGCTTTTAGGGACCCGTTTGTAATTTTTGAAAGTTTCAAACTTTGCGATTCGGCCCCTAGGCTTTCTTCCTTATTCTCTCCTTCTCACTTATCTCGTTTCACTTTCACAGAAATGAGAGAACGCTTCTGCGTTCTTCTTCCTTGCATGAGAAAGAGAGAGAGAGAGAGAGAGAGCTGAGTAGGGAGAGACGTCGGAGCTCCGTTTTGCTCTGATCAGCTGCTGCAGCTCGTCCTCTTCACTCCGTTGATCTTCATCTTCGTCAATTCGAATCGAATTCGCAGCTGAAGCTACGTTTGCAGGGAAAACGGCCAAGAGATTGGGGTGCAAGGAGCAGCCCTAGCTTGTTTCTTTCTTCCCTTCAGGTGCGGTTTAGTGATATGTATCGATTGTGATCGTTTCGCGGTGTTTGCTCGAGATTTGCCCGTCGATTCGAGAGAAATCGACTTTTGTAGGCCGTTTTTATGTTCTGCCTGTGCGCGGTTCGGCCGAGTTTCAATTCGGTCGGCCGAGTTCCTTTTTAGGGCAATTGTACAGCGTTTTTGGATCGGCCGAGTTTGAGTCTTTGGTCGGCCGACTTTCCTAATTAAATAAGCGAACAACGTTTTTGTCGGCCGAGTTTGGGTTCTGATCGGCCGAGTTTCCTTGTAGGTATTTCAAGCGGTGAGTTGGTCGGCCGAGTTCCCCAGAGGATCGGCGGAGTTTCCAGTTGGTCGGCCGAGATTGTTCGACCGAGTTTCAGAATCTGGGAGGCGTTCGGCCGAGTTCCAAAGTGGTCGGCCGAGTTTCAAGTTGTGAGTGGCAATTCATCTAGAAATCATTATTAAACTCATTTTAAATGCTTATTTGCTTCAGTATCAATTGATAGGACTCTTAAACAGTGTAGCAAGTACTTTTGTAATATGATAAGTTCATTGGAACCTGAAATGTGTGATAAGAATGATGAGAAAGAGGAAATTCTGTGTTTTACAGTTGTAATACGATATTTCTTTAAATTGTTGATCTGTTAATCAGTTAATAGACCTAGATGCCCTAACACCGTAGAACCCCTAAGAGGTATCTGCAACTTAGGGGTGAAACTCGTGTTGCAACATCATCCGTGCTTGTGTCACGGACAAACGAGGAAAGAGAAAATGTAGTGTCTAACAACAATCGTGCTTGTGTCACGATGGCACTGGGCAAAAAGGAAAACACGGTTATCTAACACCATTCGTGCTTGTGTCACGAAGGTAACCCTGTGACTCTCCGCCGGTGTACTCAGGTTTAAGGAGGAGTCTGGTGCACTCAGAGTAGTGCTTTAAGGCCGTAGAGCCTATGTTTCTAGCCGGCGAGCCAGTGACCCTGTGGCAGAACAGGGCTGGTGTCGGACTTAGCATTTCTCGGGTGTGTCGCTAAGTCTTGTACGGTGGGGTCGTAGCATGAATTTGTTACAGATCTTTATATGCAGAGTACACTGCATATATTTAGGGCATAACAATAAAAATGAATAAGAAATCATTTAGGATCACAATAAAACTATATAACTGTTTATTTACCTGAAATACCTGATGACGCATAGAAATGTGATTATTATCTGTACATCTGCTATGTCAATTGAACTGCTCTGCTTGAACTGTATATCTGTTTATGTTCAGTTAATAAACCTGACGAGTTGTTTATTGATAGCTAAGTGAAATGTTATTCACTGAGCGAGTAGGCTCATACCTCTACTCAAAACATTTTCAGGTCAGCACCAGCATCAGGAGTCGGAAGGATCGTATCATCCTAACGCTTAGTTGATAGAAGGCTTGTAGTTAGTCTAGTTAGAGGTCTCTTAGTCCATTCCCCTCGATCTTCAGGACAATGTGTGAGTGAGAGAGAGAATGTGTACAAAGATATAAATTAACTGTTATGCTTTATTTTATATCGAACAATGTATTATACTGCAGACTCTGTGTATATTTCTTGTCAATTTAATAGAAGTGCTTCCGCAGCTTGTTTAGTTTCATTTACAGTATAAATCAGTTTTTTTCCTATTAATGTTGTTAATTGTTTTAACAAGTGATGAATGGTTGGCTTATATGTGAAATCCCACCTGCCGAGTCCTAATCTTGTGGTTTGCAGTTAATGTGAGATTGGGGCGCGACAATTCTTGGTATCAGAGCTTAAGTTTGAGTACTTAGTTACTCAAGATCAGGGGACGATAAGAGACCAATAGGATTAAGGTTTAGGTGTCTTTCTTCTATCTGTAGTTTTCTAACAGGAAATATTCTGTTATATCATTGCAGATGGCAGGAAGAGGCTTTGATCGTGATGATCAGGCCGAGAGCCATGTTGGCCCTGACCCTCGGTACTTGGGTCCAGGTGGTGGTGACCACGTGGATGATGCATCCAGGATGTATAGGATGTTCCTGGAGACCAAAGAGAGGTACAAGGCTGATAGGCGAGATTCTTCTTCTACCAGCAGTAAGGATCTGATGCGATCGTATGAGCTTGTGAAAAAGCTTGGTGGCACAGAGTTCAGTGGCACCACAGATCCCGCCGAAGCTGATGAGTGGTTTAGGCAGATAGAGAAGGTCTTTCGTCTGATGGAACTTCCAGAAGATAAGAAGATTAGTCGTGCAGTCTACCTTTTGACAGGCGATGTAGAGTTGTGGTGGCGTGGTGTGGAAGAAAAGAGGGGAGGTACAGAGCTTTCCTGGCAGGATTTCTCTGAGGAGTTTCATCTCAAATTCTATCCACCCACTTTTCTTAATGAGAAAATCAGGCAGTTGCAGAATATCAAGCAAGGGAACATGACAGTTACAGAGTATGAAGCGCTTTTCACATGGTTAGCAAATTTCTGTCCGCAGCTTGTTCCCGACAACATAGAGAGATGCAGAAGGTTTCAGGAAGGGCTAAGGTCAGAAATCCGGCATACAGTTTCTGCTACTAGCAGGAGGAACAGAGAGAATTTTGGTGAGTTTGTTGAGGCTGCCAGACAGGTTGAAGAATCTGTGAATGCTGATAGGGTGCCCGAGTCTAAGAAGAGATCTGCAGAGTTCAGTGGAGGATAGTCCAGTGGTGGATACAGAGGTGGAGGTAGAGGTTTCTTTTCTAAGCTTGGGCGTGGCTTTGGTTGTTTTGGCAGGCAGAAATCTGAGAATGTCACTACTTCTAGAGGTAGAGGAGGATACAACCCAGGAAGATGGAGCAGTGTCGATAGTGGACAGTCTTCTGGGTCGTCAATGTCAGTGACTGGTCCACAGAGGCAGGAAATGCAAGTATGTAATACATGTGGAAAATCACATTCTGGACAGTGTCGGGTTTTAAGTTGTTTTGTCTGTGGACAGGCAGGACATATAAAAAGGTTTTGCCCTCAGCTTCAACAAGCAGCATCACAAGCTTTCCAGCCTCAATACCATGATGTTCTGAGTTCCTCTGTGGCTTCTGGTTCTAGAGGTGGTGGAGTGTCTAGTGGCAGGAGTGGTCAGAGAGGACAGCGTGGTAGAGGGAGAGCTTCAGCACGTTTCTTTTCTTTGACACCTCAGGAAGGTATAATCTCTTCACAAGTTGTTACAGGAAAGATGTTTTTGTTTAATAGTATACCAGTTTCAGTTTTGATAGATCCGGGTGCTACTCATTCTTTTATACGACGTTCTTTAGTTGATGAACTTAATCTGTTAACTCAAGAGTTGGCAGATGAGTTAGTGTTGAGGGTTCCACTAGGTGGACCAACAGTTTTATCCGAGTCTTGCCCCGGATGCTTGTTATCTTTTGGAGGTTTTACCTTTGCTGCTAATCTCATACCCTTGGATGTAAATACCTTTCAAGTCATCTTGGGTATGGATTGTCTTGAAACATATCGAGTGCAACTCGATTGTTGGAAGAAGGAAGCTACCTTTCAATTAGGTGAATTTTCTTGTGTCTTTGCTGGAGACAGGAAAGTTCTGCCTACGTGCATAATATCAGCTGCTGTAGCTGATAAGATGTTACAAAAAGGATGTGAAGCGTTCCTTGCTCATGTGGTTGACACCAGAGCAGAGAAGAGCACTGCCAGTTTTATGATGTGCCTGTGGTTCGTGAGTTCTCTGATGTTTTTCCAGAGGAGTTACCAGGCTTACCTCCTATCAGAGACATTGATTTTGAAATTCAGATATATCCAGGTAGTCATCCAGTAGCACTGCCAGCCTATAGAATGGCACCTGCAGAGTTGAAGGAACTCAAGGTGCAGTTGCAGGAATTGCTAGATAAGGGTTTCATTAGACCCAGTTCTTCACCGTGGGGTGCTCCAGTCCTGTTTGTTAAGAAAAAGGATGGTACCATGCGTCTCTGTATAGATTATAGGCAACTGAACAAGATCACTATAAAGAAAAAGTATCCATTGCCGAGAATAGATGATCTGTTTGATCAGTTGCGTGGAGCGACGATCTTTTCTAAGATTGATTTGAGATCTGGATATCATCAGCTTAGGATAAAGGCTTCTGATATTCCCAAAATAGCTTTCAGAACCAGATATGGGCATTATGAGTTTTTGGTCATGTCGTTTGGACTGACCAATGCCCCAACAACCTTTATGGATATAATGAATCGGATTTTCAAACCGTTTCTAGATCAATTTATTGTAGTCTTTATAGATGATATTCTGATCTATTCCAGAGACGATGAACAACATGAGCAACACTTGAGAGTAGTGTTGCAGTTGTTGAGACAACACCTGTTCGCTAAATTTAGCAAGTGCGAATTCTGGTTGGCTGAGGTAGCATTTCTTGGACATGTTATCTCGAGGGATGGAGTTAGCATGGATCCTAAGAAAGTTGAATCTGTACTTCAGTGGGAACAACCTACGACTCCTACTGAGATCAGAAGTTTCTTGGGATTAGCAGGTTATTACAGAAGGTTCATAAAGAACTTCAGTAAGTTAGCATCACCTTTAACACGCTTGACGAGGAAGAATGCACCGTTTGTTTGGTCTGATAACTGCGAGAAGAGTTTTCAGATTTTGAAAAGGAAGTTGACTTCAGCACCAGTGTTGGTTTTGCCTGAAGCAGAAAAAGGCTATACAGTGTTCTGTGATGCTTCCAGGAGAGGTGTGGGCTGTGTACTGATGCAAGAAGGCAAAGTTGTGGCTTACGCATCTAGACAGCTTAAGAAGAATGAAGAGAATTACCCGGTCCATGATCTGGAATTAGCTGCTATAGTTCATGCTCTTAAGACATGGCGTCACTACTTGTATGGTGAGACATGTCAGGTGTTTACAGACCATAAGAGCCTGAAATATATCTTCACTCAGAAAGATTTGAATTTGAGACAGCGCAGATGGCTTGAGCTGATCAAGGATTATGATGTGACAATCGATTACCATCCTGGTAAGGCGAATGTTGTAGCTGATGCCTTGAGTAGAAAGTCAAGTTCAACATCCAATGCATTTTCTATGGCATGTTTCAAAAGAGACTTGCTTGTAGATATGCGAAGGTTGAACTTGGACTTGGAGGTGACATGACAGAGTGGGTTGATTACTCAGATGCAAGTCAGACCTACTTTTTATAATCAGATAAAGGATTTGCAGCAGAGTGATGATGAGTTGTGGCACACCATGCAGGAAATGTCAGAAGGTAAGAGAACAGAGTTCAGGTTTTCTGATGAAGGTATGTTGTATCTCCATGATAGATTGTGTGTACCTGGAAACAGTGAGTTGAAAGAGCAGATTCTTGAGGAAGCACATACTTCTATGTATGCTATGCATCCAGGTAACACAAAGATGTACAGGAACCTCAAAGACCTGTACTGGTGGTCTAGCATGAAGAAGGATGTGGCTGAATACGTGGCTAGATGTGGAGTGTGTCAGCAGGTTAAGGCTGAACATCAGAAACCTGCTGGTATTTTACAGTCGCTTCCTATACCATAATGGAAATGGGAACACATCACGATGGACTTTGTGGTAGGTTTACCTAGGACGCCTAAGGGTTCGGACTCGATATGGGTGATTGTGGATAGACTAACTAAGTCTGCTCATTTTCTTCCAGTCAAGTCAACCTTTGACGTTTCAAAGCTGGCTAAAGTTTATGTGGATGAGGTAATCAGGTTGCATGGGATTCCAGTTTCTATTATTTCTGACAGAGATCCAAAGTTTACATCTAGATTCTGGAATCAGTTACATCGTGCGTTGGGCACAAGGCTGAAATTCAGTACATCGTTTCACCCACAGACAGATGGTCAATCTGAGAGGACCATTCAGACCCTTGAAGACATGCTGAGAGCATGCGTGCTACAGTTTAGAGGTAACTGGGAAGAACACTTAAGCCTAATGGAGTTTGCATATAATAATAGCTACCATTCAAGTCTTGGAATGGCCCCATATGAAGCTCTTTATGGCAGGAAGTGTAGATCGCCAGTTTGTTGGTACGAGGTGGGTGAGAAGGAAATTCTTGAACCTGAGTTAGTTGATGTAACTACAGAAAAGATATCTGTGATCAGGGATCAGTTAAAAGCTGCTCAGGACAGACAGAAAAGTTATGCAGAGAAACGACGTCGACCTATTGAATTTGAGGTTGGTGACGAGGTTTATTTGAAGGTTTCACCATGGAAGGGAGTACTGAGGTTTGGCAAAAGGGGTAAGTTGACCCCTAGGTATATGGGTCCATATCCTATTGTTGAGAGGATTGGACCTGTAGCTTACAGGTTGGATTTGCCGTCTGAGTTGGCAAATCTTCATGATGTCTTCCACGTGTCTATGCTGAAAAAGTGTCATCCCGGTACAGAAAAGATTCTAGATCCAGAACCGGTGCAACTTAGAACAGATGTGTCCTATGTTGAAGGACCAGTGCAAATAGTTGATCACCGGATCAAAAAGCTTAAGAACCGGGAGATATCTTTAGTGAAAGTTTTATGGAGAAACCATAATCTTGAGGAAGCTACGTGGGAACTAGAGTCTGAGATGCGTAGCAAGTTTCCTTTTCTCTTCTAGGAATTTTGAGGACAAAATTCTTATAAGGGAGGGAGATTGTTACGACCCGCGTCGAGCTTATCCCGTAAGTATGCTGTTAAGCATGTGTTTAGCTGATGTGTTGAGTTATAAGCCTATTTTTGTTAATAATGTTTAAAATGGATATGATATGTGCTTAGTGTGTTTTATGTCTTCTAAAGCATGTAGGATCTTACGCTTGAAGCGTTGCCAGAGAAATCGTTCGAATCCGACTTTCGAGTCAAAAGTTGCATGTTTTTGGGCTTTTAGGGACCCGTTTGTAATTTTTGAAAGTTTCGAACTTTGCGATTCGGCCCCTAGGCTTTCTTCCTTATTCTCTCCTTCTCACTTATCTCGTTTCACTTTCACAGAAACGAGAGAACGCTTCTGCGTTCTTCTTCCTTGCGTGAGAAAGAGAGAGAGAGAGAGAGAGAGAGGGAGCTGAGTAGGGAGAGACGTCGGAGCTCCGTTTTACTCCGATCAGCTGCTGCAGCTCGTCCTCTTCACTCCATTGATCTTCATCTTCGTCAATTCGAATCGAATTCACAGCTGAAGCTACGTTTGCAGGGAAAATGGCCAAGAGATTGGGGTGCAAGGAGCAGCCCTAGCTTGTTTCTTTCTTCCCTTCAGGTGCGGTTTAGTGATATGTATCGATTGTGATCGTTTCGCGGTGTTTGCTCGAGATTTGCCCGTCGATTCGAGAGAAATCGACTTTTGTAGGCCGTTTTTATGTTCTGCCTATGCGCGGTTCGGCCGAGTTTCAATTCGGTCGGCCGAGTTCCTTTTTAGGGCAATTGTACAGCGTTTTTGGATTGGCCGAGTTTGAGTCTTTGGTCGGCCGAGTTTCCTAATTAAATAAGCGAACATCGTTTTTGTCGGCCGAGTTTGGGTTCTGATCGGCCGAGTTTCCTTGTAGGTATTTCAAGCGGTGAGTTGGTCGGCCGAGTTCCCCAGGGGATCGGCCGAGTTTCCAGTTGGTCGGCCGAGATTGTTTGGCCGAGTTTCAGAATCTGGGAGGCGTTCGGCCGAGTTCCAAAGTGGTCGGCCGAGTTTCAAGTTGTGAGTGGCAGTTCATCTAGAAATCATTATTAAACTCATTTTAAATGCTTATTTGCTTCAGTATCAATTGATAGGACTCTTAAACAGTGTAGCAAGTACTTTTATAATATGATAAGTTCATTGGAACCTGAAATTTGTGATAAGAATGATGAGAAAGAGGAAATTCTATGTTTTACAGTTGTAATACGATATTTCTTTAAATTATTGATCTGTTAATCAGTTAATAGACCTAGATGCCCTAACACCGTAGAACCCCTAAGAGGTATCTACAACTTAGGGGTGAAACTCGTGTTGCAACATCATCCGTGCTTGTGTCACGGACAAACGAGGAAAGAGAAAATGTAGTGTCTAACAACAATCGTGCTTGTGTCACGATGGCACTGGGCAAAAAGGAAAACACGGTTATCTAACACCATTCGTGCTTGTGTCACGAAGGTAACCCTGTGACTCTCCGCCGGTGTACTCAGGTTTAAGGAGGAGTCTGGTGCACTCAGAGTAGTGCTTTAAGGCCGTAGAGCCTATGTTTCTAGCCGGTGAGCCAGTGACCCTGTGGCAGAACAGGGCTGGTGTCAGACTTAGCATTTCCCAGGTGTGTCGCTAAGTCTTGTACGGTGGGGTCGTAGCATGAATTTGTTACGGATCTTTATATGCAGAGTACACTGCATATATTTAGGGCATAACAATAAAAATGAATAAGAAATCATTTAGGATCACAGTAAATTTATATAACTGTTTATTTACCTGAAATACCTGATGACGCATAGAAATGTGATTATTATCTGTACATCTGCTATGTCAATTGAACTGCTCTGCTTGAACTGTATATCTGTTTATTTTCAGTTAATAAACCTGATGAGTTGTTTATTGATAGCTAAGTGAAATGTTATTCATTGAGCGAGTAGGCTCATACCTCTACTCAAAACATTTTCAGGCCAGCACCAACATCAGGAGTCGGAAGGATCGTATCATCCTAACGCTTAGTTGATAGAAGGTTTGTAGTTAGTCTAGTTAGAGGTCTCTTAGTCCATTCCCCTCGATCTTCGGGACAAGGTGTGAGTGAGAGAGAGAATGTGTACAAAGATGTAAATTAAATGTTATGCTTTATTTTATATCGAACAATGTATTATAATGCAGACTCTGTGTATATTTCTTGTCAGTTTAATAGAAGTGCTTCCGCAGCTTGTTTAGTTTCATTTACAGTATAAATCAGTTTTTTTCCTATTAATGTTGTTAATTGTTTTAACAAGTGATGAATGGTTGGCTTATATGTGAAATCCCACCTGCCGAGTCCTAATCTCGTGGTTTGCGGTTAATGTGAGATTGGGGCGCGACAATTACACACCTAAAGCAGCCTACACCCACCTTACTTATAGGGTCCACACATCAAACACGGTTCTCATTTGGAGAATAAAATGGCCACATAAACTAAAACTTTTCTTTTGGTTGCTCTCATCCAAAAGAATCCCCACTGACCAACATCTCACCAACAGAGGGTTTTTGGGACCTACTAGATGTTACCTCTGTAAGACGGATGTAGAAACCACACAATGCCTCTTCACCAGCTGCATTATCACACTAAACATTCTATATAACTTCCCACAACTTTCAGACACTAGTTATCTCCTCATGCCTTCCTTCACCACAACACTCTAGATATCCTCCAGAAGACTTGATCATTCATACCTTATGGAACAGTTGGCTAGAGAGAAATAATAGGAAGTTCAATAGCATTTCTAAATCCACCCAGCTTATGCTCACTAACATTAAACATGCCTTATTTGTATAATTGCACTACATGACATGCCTCTACATCAAATCAGGTGATATCCGCTGAAGATGATCGGGGCAACATGTTTGGTGATCATAATGAAGGTGGGTGCTACTCCCTAGAGGACATTATCACTGGCGACACATGCTTCTGAAGCTATGCTCATTACATAAACTGGATCTTTCCATCTTAGTTACATCACTTATCATCTTTTGACTGAGGTATATGTTTAAGGGGTGCCTCCCCCACTAACACTTTTATTTTCTGCACTTCCTTGGCTGCTTCATTTTTCTTAGGTAGCGGGGCCACACCCATGTCAGATGCCCACCTTATTATCTCTATATTTTGCTTGCAGACGTTTTGTTTGTAAGCAATGCTTATTTATCATTAATGCATGGACTCTTTATCAAAAAAGAAAAAGAAAAAGAAGAAGAAGCAACCCACGGTGACTACAAGCATGATGATCTCCAAGGAGTAGAGTATCCGGAAGGTGACCATGTCGATGAATGAAGGGGCTCTGTTTTTGCTATAGTTCCCAACCCTATTCATCTTCCTCCTGGAAAGAACTGGATGCTTGGCTCTTTCTGGACCATGACATCTGGATTGTCATATGGAATCTCCAGGGCATTTGAGGTCTTCCTAGAGAAGCTCTTCTGAGCTTGACCCTCCTAAGCGGGAATGTCTTCCACATAGAAGTCATCGAGACAAAACAAGAAGAAGAAGAAAAAGAAGGAGAAGGAGAAGGATAAGGAGGAGAAGGAGAAGAAGAAGCAAGCATTTTAGCCCACGGTTTGGATGCAAGAGGAGAGGTTGGGTAGCTACTTAGAGTGTTTTCTAGTGTTGAAAGAAGTAAGAAACAAGATGAGAGAGAACTGTACGTTGTCGATGGTCGAGGAATGAAATGAAAGGTATGCCAAGGTAAATCAGGGCAACAAGTGACCAGGTGGAGATGGAACAATGGGTGACCAGTTTGGGGGAGTTGATAACATCTAATTTTATGGACATTTGTGTGCTCATTTTATTCTTATTGTGTTTCTTTTTACTACATTTCATCTAGGTAGTTTTTATGGTTATGACAGAACTTTCCAAGACTCACCACTCTTCCCATACTTTGCACAAATTGTAACACCCAACGGTCAATGACATCTAAAGAAGGAGTTCACCATAAGTTGTGATTCTCAGCGATCGATGAGAGTCACCATAGTTTGATGGTCAATGTTTGTTCCTTTACTGAACACCCCAACGATCGATGAGTCTCACATCATGTCAACGGTCGCTGATCCCCCAACTTCCCTACGGTTAAAGAAGGTGTTGGGTTTTATGTGGTCGCAGTTGGTAGCGGAAACAAAAATTTATTTGACCATAAACCCATAACCAGTAGATCGCATCAAGATCTATGTAATGGGAAGGATGGTTTTAGCAAGATATGACTGGTCCTGAGGCTTGATCATCGACTATACCCCACAACAAGTGCGGTCTTCAACCACCTATCTTCGATGATGTCTATGTAGCTCCTGGTCTTGACTCAGACTGCAGTTGACTGCCGTCCTCCTGAGCGGCAGAAGTCTCCCGCATCCATAGATAGTCCACACAGACTACTGAGAAATCTAGTCGTCTTGAAGGACGGACTAGAAGGATTGTCCCCTTTTGTCAGCGTACTAGTCACCGACACACTCTCCCACAACCAGTTGCTTTTCTATAGTTGTTTTTCCCTCGCTGTTCCTCCCTAGATGGGTAGAACTTGCTTGGGCTCTCTTGGTTACCACAACCAGAGAGGACAACAACTTTGCAGAGCAATTGATGTTCTGAGTTGTCTCTATGGAGAAGCTCCATGTACCCCTCTATTTATAGTAGAGGGCATGGTCAGGGTTCCTAGTATGCGTAGGAGTAGAAGGGTCTGGAATTTCCATGAATAATTTGCATTGTGGCAGACTAACCGGTCGTTTCATAACTGAAACGGTTGTTTGGCAATGTGAGCCGATTGGTTCACTATTGAACCGATCGGTTGGGAGTGTGAACCAGTCGGTTCACCCAGTGAACTAGTCATTTCACTTCCCAGACTTGCCTACAATTGACTTTCCTTATTCATTTCTAATTAACACAAAGATTAATTTTTGTCCCAATCAAATTGAACAAGTGAAATGGAAAACTTTTTTATCACAAACCGGGACAACCCAACACTGCTCGTTTGGACAAGTGGTTCACCAGAGTGAACCGGTCATCTCACTGACCATGAGCCGATCAGTTCACCCAGTGAACCGGTCGGTTGGTGGTCCAGATTGTGTTGAACACAATCAATTCAGTTCTCAATCAATCTAACACTCAAATTAGTTGGTTCAACACTTGAACTTGATGATTTTGAATAAAGTCTATTGATTGAATGTTTGATTGAGTACCTAAACACTTTAGTAATCAATCCAAACATCATTCATGGATAAACTCCTTTTCCAGGTAAATCCTTTGTGTGTGACCCTATAGGTCCCATTTCACGTTGGCAGTGAATGTCCATAACTAACTTATGACATCACAAGCAAAGAGTGGTGCCTAGTCGCACATCAGTTCTACCCAAGTGAAAAGGAATGTTGGTGAACAACTTTCAATCTTACAGTCTGTGATTGGTGTTCTAGTGAATGCACAATTCCTTTGTCTCTGATACCCTGAATGAACTCAAGGCATGGAGTTGTCATCCTTTCAACGTTCATTCATGTTTCTTGAACTAGAGCAGACTGTCTGAGATATGTGTGACAAAAATATCATATATTTATTCACATGTGCATGTGCATGCCTTTCTCAGTCTCGCTTATCAAGTGGCCTGGACATCATACTCCCTTAGGAGGGACAAATCCCATATCTATCACTCACAGTCTATGTCATATGCCAAAGCCACCCAATCATCGCCGTTATAACAACCCATGTTTCAAGACTACATTTGATGATGTCAAAGTGTACCCAATCACATTCAACGAGTGTAGTGATTTCATGTCTAAGAATCACAATCATCACCATCACTATGAGAGATGATTCTGACTACCATGTCATGGTTCCATGTGTCACTCTCATGGTGGGTCTGTCTGATACACTTTTATCCAACATGTATCTGTGTGCTTGGTTTGATATCATATATCATGACTAATGAGACACTGTCATCAACATGATGTGTCATTGTTGTCTATCAACCTTCCACAATAACATCCGACTAGGGACATAAATAAGAATGTACATACTCGTAGCATTCGTATGATCTCATTGTTCAAGTCATGTACTTGAAGACATATGTCATTGAGTATTTTCATTCTTTAGACATTCATTCTTCTCCATCGTTTATCTCATAATCGATTGAGCTAGAATAAATTAGAAGTTTGCCTTTGATATTTATCAAATCAATCATGATGTATGACAATACAATCATCATATGATTGGCTCTTAGGGCATACATACCAACAGACTCCCACTTGCACTTAGAGCCAATCACCTTCGAATCATATTCTTAGTGATATCTAAACATGTCCCACATATTTCTGCTATGCTAGTGCTAATACAGTGAGTTAGCAACACTTTGCTTTAGTCATTATATGGCATGTTTCACATCTCCTCACTGTATGAAATTTTGTATGAGATGACATTGCCGTAATATACTATCTGATATTCCTTTCCTAACAATTAGCTCCATAGTTTGACTTAGTATCTCTACTTTGTCATCAATGGTTGGAATATCTATAAGTTCATCTGTATGAACTTCTAAATTCATATAGTATCCTCTGGTGTTCATAACACAAGGATACTCAACATTCCTTTTAGAATTAAATAACCATTTTCATTTTACTTTGAACATTTCCACTTAACAACACTTGTTCACTTCACAATTGAATATAACTTTTATATTTTGCATTTTGTGATCATGTTTCTATCATTTTGGAAGCTTGCATGAGTGTAACTCATTTACAATCAACTCTTCCTTTTATTACCACATAAATAATCCTTTAATACTTCATAAGAACTTAAATAAGTTCTTTATGGTATTCCAGTGAATCTCACTAGAAGTAGACAGACATCCAGTCGTCATGTCCATTACATACGAGATAACTGGATGAGCATATCATATTGTCATGTCCAATACATACAAGATGATGAATGCATATATATTTTCTTATCATGTCCAACAGATACAAGATAATGGGATGATTACATACATGATAGATCCAATTGCGAATGCATAAGGCATCTATCTATGTGTTCCTATTCTTCATAAGAATATGGGATGCTAGGCATTTGAGAGATTAACTCCATGTAATATGGGCAAGTTTTCTCCCACTGAATCTCTGCATACTGAACCCTTCAGCACAGACTTCCAATGTAAGCTCTCTCTTTATCAGGTCAAGAGACTTTCAAGAACTATCTCTGTAGGTCTCTATTCCTATCACATTGGACATTTCTCTTTATTCCCTTAAAGAGGGCATTTCCACACCAGTTTCATTTTATTCCTTATTATCATGTGGAATATGAATATACTTCCACGAAATCTTTGTAATCACAGATCCCTTCTTTATTTAGGTATATCAGTCAAACTTTTTGACTATATAATCTAAATAAAGACTCCAATTTTGAGGTGCTTGTATTTAATCAATCATATTGATTAATATCTTGTAACTTATAGACTGCATTTGCATTAACAAAATTATAAAACCCATCAGGTTGTGTCACGTACACAACCTCATGTTATTCTTACTAGGAATGCAATTTTAATATCCATAAGCCAAATTTCATAGTCTTTAAGTTCCAATAGCAAGCATGATCCTTTATGTCCTATAGCCACTGTAATTGGTCAAATAAAATCATCAGGTTCAACACCTTGAACACACTTGAATTTATCTCAACCAATCAGCTCTTCAAATGTCATCCATGTCACTCTTAACTCTTAAGACCCAATTGCACTTATGGGTTTTATCCCTATAAGTTCTACCATTAAGGCCATACCTTATTTGGTTCACATGGAAGCCATTTTGAATCTTATGGCTTCAAGCCATAACTCAAAATATGGTTCCTCAACATAATCTAGATAGATTATTGGTTCATCATCATCTGACCAATTAATCACATTTGAGTTTGTAGGATATCATTATCCATCAAGCTCAAGGTGTTTTGTACTAGATATATGAGGTGTATCTGTTACATAAGGAATTTGAGATTTCACAACACTTGTGATTCTTAATCTCCTTTTGTACATTTATTTAGTGTAAAGCATGTTCTTTATAAGAATTCTACAAGATTAGTTATTTGTTTGATGATCATGCTCTTACTATTTAGAGTATGACTCCTTCTTTGATTTAGACATCATTATGCCTTAATCTTGAGTTCTCTATGATACTCTATCATAGTTACTCACAAGGTTCTCAAACATTTGGTTTAAGTATCCCATTCATTAATCATATCAAAGAGTTAATACTTTTACCAAGTTTGTTCTTCATTTATGATATTCTTGAACACTTCAAGATATTCATATTAGTGTTTCACTAAACACTTTTGATGAAGTATTAGCATTTATTTCCATTAGGTGTGTATATACATCAATATGTATTATACCTAATAGAATAGTCATTCTCCCACTACATCTAGTGAAGATTGACTTGTCATCATGCCCAATAAACAAGACATTCATATCTCTTAATGGTTCATTAACCAAGAGAGTCTAGTTTATCTATCAACATGGAATCTAGAGATGAATTTCTCATTCATTTGTTTAGATGATAATGCTAATTTATTGTTTGAGTCGTCAATAACTTTTAGGTATGATTTTATCTCATGCATACCAAGTACCACAAGATAAATAAGGCATTGCCATAAAAGATCATATCTTTGAAATTGAAACATGAATTTTATTCATAGACATCCTTGTCATTACAAGATGCAGAAATAAAATGTTTCTATTTATTGGCAAAATGAAATAGCAGTTCATAACTCTATTACATGCCCTTTGGGCTGAAATAAACTAAAAGGTACTACTATCTATGGCAACAACACTTGCTCCAATGTTGATGAATGTTCCTTCTTGGTCCTTTCATAAAGGCCATCACTTCTTTTCAGATCCTGCACATCATATATGTCATATCTATGTCTTGGTATCATATACCTAAGATAAAGAAGCATTTTAAGTTTATTTCATAATACCTGAGGTGGAGACTTCCATCCCCTCCTTCTTTAGTTCATCTATGTAGAGAGGGAAATTTCTCTTCCAATGTCCTTGCTCATTACAATGGTGACATTTGCCTCCCTTGTTCACCCCTCCCTTAGATTTGAGAGTTGAAGATGACTTGGACTGCTGACTAGCATTAGAACCTTTCTTTACTTTGCCCTTTCCCTTGTTTTTAGACTTTTCCTTCTTTCTGCTGATCATCATCACAAATTTGGGTTTGTCTTTCTTCATCTGTGCCTAAGCTGTCCTCAACATGCCCAACAACTCTATTAGTGACCTGTCAAAGTTGTTCATGTTGTAATTCATCACAAATTGGCTGTAGGATTCTAGAAACGATTGCAATATCACATTAGTAGCCAACTCTTGGCTCAGAGGGAATCCCCATCTTGTCAGTCATCTTGAGTGTGTGAGGGCCTACTGGATCTCCTTCTGTCACGAGGCACTTGAACAATGCCTTAAAGACATCACATCTCTATTGTCGTACTTGTTCTTGATACATGTTCTTGAGATGTTGAACCATCTCAATGACGTCCATGTTCTCATGTTGTCTCTACAACTCATAGTTCATTGAGCACAACATCAAACACTTCACATCAATGACATCCTCAGTATGCTTCTTGTAAGCATCCCTTTCATCCTTTGGTGTGTTACGAGCGAGTTCTCCTGGCTTTGGTGTATCTAGGACATAGAGCTTTCACTCTTGAGTGAGAAAAATTCTCAACGTCCTAAACCAGTCATGGAATTTGTTCCCATTTAGCTTGTCCTTCTCAAGGACCAATCACAATGAAATTTGATTGTTGTTGGTAGCCATTTATTCTATAAAAAGGAAATGTACAATTTTAGTTCAAAAATCTTTTGATTTGATTTGATTTAAAAATTGATGATATTAATTAGGTATTTAATTAATTATCGCTCTCACTATTTTGATCAAACTAATAGCCCTCACCATCAATTCGGAAGATTGTAGCGTACAACCTTCTAGTCAGCAAGATCCTGATTTCATCTAATCCATGGACCAGCTAGGGCTGTCACCCACAACTAGAGTCTTTCAGATAGGCAACCTTTTCCAATTGCATCATATGCAACTCTTAATAGATGTCATGTACAACTCCTTGCATGTTCATCTTTATGCCTCAAGGTGCTTGATCCGATCAAGGTCACGTTGTTAAGTCTGACCAAAAAGCCAACACAATGAATATGCATCCTGCTAGGGCAAACCCACATATTCACCATCACACTTCTACAAGATAGATGGTGCACCACACTATGGCATGCCCACGCTTAGTCGATCAAGCTTTTAATGTGTGCTGCTTTTGGAAGGCATCTTAAATTTAATATTTTGTTGAGGGGTTTTAATATGCTTATATATGCATATATGTATTCAATCACCACATATATAGTACACATCATATACATGCTATATCCCACAAATGAAAACATGCAATAATGATAAAGTGATGATTATGGCCATCCTATTGTAGTTCCTTGGAGCCACAAGGAACTACGGTCATCTAAGGTCTACATCACATGCAACCTATTATTGAGGAAGATCTGTGCTTGCCAATCTGGGTTGACTGGTTCAACCTTTGAACCGATCGACTCGCCTCTTGGCCAGTCGATTGGTCTCCTCCAGCCGGTCGTCTGGCTCCTCCATATGGTCGGCTTGTCCGGTCATCTGGGCTTCTTTTTGGTACACCAACTGCTCCTCAATCGGTCATCCCGGTCCATCAAGCGGTCATCTTCAATCTTTGTCATAATAAGAAATAAAGCTAATCCTATTTTACATAATCTTTGTGAAACATCGAGTTACATTCGAGGGGAGCAAAGGTAGAAGAGAATCTCGAGTTATCTCGAGTTACATTTAGAATAGAAGAAGAGGGCTCGATGCACAAACCGAGATGCAAACAACCATAACCAACCACACACATGCACATAGGGATTATAGGCCATAACCATGCTACACATCCTCCAAAATACTTGATCATTCATACCTTCTGGAACAGTTGTCTAGAGAGAAATAATAGGAAGTTCAATAGCATTTCTAAATCCACCCAACTTATGCTCACTGACATTAAACATGCCTTATTTGTACAATTGCACTACATGACATGCCTCTACATCAACTCAGGTGATACCCGCTGAAGATGATCGGGGAAACATGTTTGGTGATTATAATGAAGGTGAGTGCTACTCCCTAGAGGACATTATCACTGACGACACATGCTTCTGAAGCTATAGTACGCATCATATACATGCTATATCCCACAAATGAAAACATGCAATAACGATAAAGTGATGATTATGGCCATCCTATTATAGTTCCTTGGAGCCACAAGGAACTACGGTCATCTAAGGTCTACATCACATGCAACCTGTTAGTGATGAAGATCTATGCTTGCCAATCTGGGTTGACTGGTTCAACCTTTGAACCGGTCGACTCGCCTCTTGGCCAGTCAGTTGGTCTCCTCCAGTCGGTCGTATGGCTCCTCCACATGGTCGGCTCGTCCGATCATCTGGGCTTCTTGTTGGTCAACCAACTGCTCCTCAATTGGTCATCCCGGTCCATCAAGCGGTCATCTTCAATCTTTGTCATAACAAGAAATAAAGATAATCCTATTTTACATAATCTTTGTGAAACCTCGAGTTACATTCGAGGGGAGCAAAGGTAGAAGAGAATCTCGAGTTATCTCGAGTTACATTTAGAATAGAAGAAGAGGGTGTTGGATAAATTGGATATTATGATAAATCCCTTTGTTTCGATGATGACAAACATTTCATTCTTATTAATCTAACGAGCTACTTAAGTGTGCAGGAACAAGGTGATGACAAAGTTCTAGGGAATCCTTACGCTTGAATGTTTATAAATATCATGCAATGTAATCATATGTAAACTTGTACAAATATATAATGTACAAGTACTTAGACTTCTTGTAAATCAAGCGTTAGATCTCCCTAGCTAAACACTACACTTAGTTAGGACATCTCCTTCTAATAGGATCACATAATGCACACTCATGCACTCACTTATTATCTTAATTGAAAGATTGAAAACAGAGTCAATCTCGGTCGACCACACTCCTCGACCGAGACACTCTCGGTCGACAAACTTCTCGACCGAGATTGACCAAAAGTAGTCGTTAGACACAGCAGTTGACAGTTGCAAATAAACGTTAACCCAGAGAGCCTGTCGGTCGAAAAATCCTCGACCGACCGGGCATCTCGGTCGACAAGTCCTCGACCGAGATGGTCTCTGACAGCAACTGCAGAATTAATTAACTAGCCGTTGCTAATGCGCCTAACTTATTCCTAACGGCTAGTTAAGCACTAGGAACCCCCTAGAAGTTGTCTAGAACGTCCTTAAGCATACTTAGGCCATTCCTATAAATAGGACAAGCCATAGGACACTAGAACATACTTATATACTCAATTGTGCAATCTTTGAGCATACACTACATTGGCAATCTGTTTAGAGCAATAGTGCAATTCCCACACTTGTTATACATTCATATTGCTACCTTTTCGTGTCCTATAGACTAGGATCTCCTACACATAATAATCACATTGCTATATATCTTGGTTGGGAGATCCAAACGCTTGATATAGGAAAATCAAGCCTTGTGCTTACAACGGCATTGTAATTTCTGTATTTCTTTCTTGTTCCTATTTATTCCTTGTACTCTCCTTGCTACTCCTAGGGTTGGAGGCTGCAGATTGGAGAGGGTGGACTTCTCAGGTGGAGAAGGGGACTTCAAGCTACTTCAAGAAGGCTATCGCACGGGAAGCTACTTCAGAAGGCTGGTGCAACGGGTGTTGGTGCATCTACTTCAAGGGAAGGCTGCTTCGAGTTGGGCGATTACTTCTAGGTGAAGGCTGCTTGAAGGGTTTAGGGAAAAGAAATGTATTTTATGTAAAATCCTTGCGAGGTAATAAAATAATTTCTTTTCAAATCCCGGTTGGGTAAGCAACCGGGTAGTGGACTGACTACCTTAGTATTTGCTAAGGCTAGGAACCACTCTAAACCCTTGTGTCTCTTTGTCCAATCTTTCTTTGTGGTTGCTTGAGTTTAAATTATTTTAAAATCTCTATAAAACTCTATTCACCCCCCCCTCTAGAGGTTTTCAGAGGGCTCGATGCACAAACCGAGATGAAAAAAACCATAACCAACCACACACATACACATCGGGATTATTGGCCATAACCATGCTACACATCCACCATCAAAACCATTTTAGGGAGACACATATCGATTGCATATATACTATATCATATATGTATATATTAGTCTGGGATCATGTGGTATTAATTGGATATTCACATTAATCATTTAAATATTCACATCGTATGCAATAAATTTAATGTGATAAAACCAAAATCTGATCATATCGATTATCCCAAAACATAGAGTATTGACGTGGCTCTAATACCACTGCTGGGTTTTATGTGGTCAGAGTAGGCAGTGGAAACACAAATTTATTTGACCATAAACCCATAACCAGTAGATCACATCAACATCTATATAATGGGAAGGATAATTTTAGCAAGATATACCTGTCCTGAGGCTTGCTCAGTGACTATACCTCACAAAAAGTGCGGTCTTCAACCACCTATGTTTGACGACATCTGTGCAGCTCCTAGTCTTGACCCGGATTGCGGTTGACTGCCGTCCTCCCGAGTGGCAGAAGTTGTAATCTCCCAAATTTTTGCCTCCACAATTAATTCTTAATCATGGAGATTAAAACCCGAGAGGGTTATGGAAGAAGCATCAAGCAATAGATAACAACCACACACTTTAATTTAAAGCAATATTTAAGTTCAAGTTACATATGTTCCAACTTTAAAAAAAAATACATCTTTGCAAGAAGTCCTACTACAAACTACTAGCATAAGATAACAAAAGCATAAATAAAAGACTTGATGCTTCTCCCTCCAGGACCTAGTTAGGAGAATCCACGCGGTGATGTAAACTTCAACCTGCAATCAATCTACGGTGGGAGGGGAACAAGAACTGTAGCAAGAGGAGTTAGACAAATGTCTAAGTATGGAGAGGCACAATAATTTAAATAGAGTTGAAAGGATACCAAAACATTGATAACATGTATAAAATTATAAATGAAAAAATACATAAAAACTGGTCAGGTGGTATGGAAGTTGAAGCAGGTGATAGTGAAGTAAGACACTTAATAAATCTAGCAATTTTCATTTAATTTATTTTATTGTATCATTCCCCACTCAGTCTAGAGGGATTGTTAACCAACCCTAGATCCAGCTCATGGCCTACAACCACAGCTAAGGTCACATAGACCATAAGTAACAACAATGTATATATTCACTTCGTACACCGTCATTAAACATATCACATAGATACTGACGTTAAACATGTGCTAATTCTACCCTTACATCTTCCTCTGTCCCACCGCTGCACACACCGCTGGTGTGGTTTGTAGGCCCCTGATTCGATGCCTACTCAAAGGGTAGTCCTGCAGCCCGTGCTCTGCCCTCGAGGTTGGGTTAGTTTCTAACCATATCTCTCCATGGTCTGGCGGCCTAGTGCAGGTGCCGTCACCTCAGCGGTTGTTATACACAACCTTTGATGATTTATCTCACAGACCAACAGTACTTTGGCTGCCCTCAAGGTGGGGTAGGTGTAAGGGATAGGCTATTCCTCCTCCCTTATCCATCCCAAGGATACGATCCAGATCAAACATAACATAACATATCAATCGATCTTTTGGTCCTCACAGGCTCTGGGACCGTAAGACCACTCTTCAGTGATGGAATCTCAACAATAACTTATTTTAATCATAGTTTAACCAAGAGTATCACATGTCATGATAAGAATCTCAACAATTAAACTTTTATCAATTCTCTGAACTATAGATATTCAAAATTTTGACAAAAATATGAGGAAAACTATCGATATTCACAATACTGCGATTTGTATGGTGTAAGCGTCAGTTATGCCAAAACTTCACTATGATACTAATTTTCATGAAAAAAAAGAGAGCGACACATATTGACATCTATTACACAAAAGGTGTAGTTGATGAAGGGAACGAGATTTGTCAATGTAATGCGATAAAAGATCTCTTTGTTAGGGACATTATATCGATAAAATCCATAATTACTTTGAATGAAAACTCAACATTAAGAATGTGATTTGAGTGTGGACTCAGAAGAAGAGATTTTTACTCCCTACCTTGACAAGGTACGAATGTGTGGGCACACTTGAATGATGGTCTTGAGCCTAGTTACTTCTTTGCCTTGATCTCCTTTGGTGGTAGTAGAAAAAAGGTATTATTGATGGTGTATTTGATGTATATAATGAGTGGGCAAGCTACAAATGAGACCTTTGGGTTTATGGACGATGAATATGGTGTTGTGATTGGTAGGGAAGGGAGTGTGGAGGTGGATTTTTGTCTTAGGCAAGGTGAACCTTTAGGAAAATGAATAAGTGGTCAAGGTGTTTGTTCACCTAGTGTTGTGGATTCTATCTTGAGCATAGGATGTCCAGGAACATCAGGTAGCTATTTATAGCGATGGAGGTCGGTTCTAACACCTGAGGTCGGCCAAAGAAGGATAAGACTTCATCTAGATCTCCTCCTTATCCATGAATGTGATAGAAGTCATTTCATGGGGAATGGGGAGGCTAAGGGCTAGTTCGTAGGTATTTCTAGTTTCCTGTGCTCAAGAGGGGAAAATAGGATGCATTTCTGTAGTCATGAAGGCTGTGTTTAGTGTTATCGAAGTCAACATGTGGTGTGGAACTTCGTATTGGTTGTTTTTTGGCGGTTCTGGAGACTTAATAATAGTATGCCAGAGTTGATTAGATATTTTGGGTGGTGGCAGACTATAGTGCCTGGGCGGGGGAGCTCACCGAGACGTTTCTGTCATCTCCGGCGGTGTGGGAGGTGTAGTGGTGGCAAATGCTGAGATGTTAGCATGGGCGGTGGAGAATGGTCCTGTTGCATCCGCCGTCTGAGTACGATTCCAACGCACCTTATCTCATTGATTTTGGTGCACCATCGACGTTGCAATCTGAATTGCACCGCAGTAACGTAGCAGTCGGCGAAGCTATTCGTTAGAGACGAAGGCTGGCTATCGTTGCGAAGAGATAAGAGAAAAATACAGCAATGCTTTCATAAGTGGGTCCCATGAGCGCTTATTCGTTGGCTGGAAAGAAATAAACGTGGAGAGAGACAGAACTGAACAGACGTGTGATGGGTTGTATCGGGAACGTGTGATGGGTTGTATCGGGAACAGAGAGAGGAAAGATTACAACTGTTATTTTATCGCTGCGATTGTTTGTTGGTTGGTTGAGAGGGAAACGTGGATGGGTTTGCGATGAAGAGCGAGTATGGTAACGATCACGTACTGAATCATCGGATTGGAAAAAGTGACGTGAAGAAAAGACATGTGAGTGAATGATCGTTCTTATAACCAAAGAAATTAATGAGAGGATGAATAGGGGTGGAAACGTGGGTGATGGGGGAGTGGTTGGGTTTTGGCCAATAGGGAAGAGAGAGGGTGTGTGAGGATATAGAGTGAGAGTGGGTGGGTGGGCAAGGTGAATAAGACAAGGTATCAAAGGTGCGTGGATGATATGGTTGAGTGGGGAAAAATTGTGTAGTTATGTGTACAGTTCCAATTATTATAAAAAGGTCCATCCAGTTTATTTATTCAGTTTATTTATTTTAAAAGAAATTCTAAACTTTACAAATTGGTCCTTGTTCTTTTCATACACATCCATCTGTTTATATTTTTTGAGTAATTGGTGCAACCCCTTTTTACCCTTTACTCGCCTATGTTTATATTCTTAACTTCTTTATTTACAACATTAGGTTAGGAGATATATTCTTTCATTTATTTTTTAATAATCATCGAAGTAGGATGTTAACCTTATATATATTTTTTAAATTAAGACCATGTTGATTAAATATATTATTCAGAAAGACCGAGTTGTAACAGAAGTCTCCCGCCTCCATAGATAGTCCACACAGACTACCGAGAACTCTAATCGTCCTAAAGGACGGACTAGAAGGATTGTCCTCTTTTGTCAGCGTACTAGTCACCGACACACTCTCCCACAACTAATTACTTTTTTGTAGTTGTTTTTCCCTCGCTGTTCTTCCCTGGACGGGTAGAACTTGGTTGAGCTCTCTCGGTTACCACAACCAGAGAGGATAACAACTTTGTAGAGCAACTGATGTTCTGAGTTGTGTCTCTGGAGAAGTCTCCTGTACCCCTATATTTATAGTAGAGGGTAGGGTCAGGATTCCCAGTATGTGTGGGAGTAGAAGGGTCCAAAATTTCCATGAATAATTTGCACTGTGGCAGGCGAACCGGTCATTTCATACTTGAAACGATCATTTGGAAATGTGAGCTGATCAGTTCACTATTGAACCGATTGATTGGGAGTGTGAACCGATCAGTTCACCTAGTGAACTGGTCATTTCACTTCCCAGACTTGCCTACAATTGACTTTCCTTATTCATTTCTAATTAATGCAAAGATTAATTCTTGTCCCAATCGAATTGAACAAGTTAAATAGAAAATTTTTTCTCACAAATTGGGACAACCCAACACTGCTTGTTTGGACAAGCAGTTCACCAGAGTGAACCGTTCATCTCACTGACCATGAGCCGATCGGTTCACCCAGTGAACCAGTCGGTTGGTGGTCCAGATTGTGCAGAACATAGTCAATTCAGTTCTCAATCAATCTGACACTCAAATCAGTTGGTTCAACACTTGAACTTGATGATTTTAAGTCAAGTCTATTCATTAAATGTTTGATTGGGTACCTAAACACTTTAGTAATCAATCTAAACATCATTCATGGATAAACTCATTTTCCAGGTAAATCCTTTGTGTGTGACCCTATAGGTCCCATTTCACATTAGAAGTGAATGTCCATAACTAACTTATGACATCACAGGCAAAGAGTGATGCCTAGTCGCACATCAGTGCTACCCAAGTGAAAAGGAAAGTTGAAGAACAACTTTCAATCCTACAGTCTGTGATTGATGTTCTAGTGAATGTACAATTCCTTTGTCTCTGATATCCTGAATGAACTCAATGCATGGAGTTGTCATCCTTTCAACGTTTCATTCATATTTCTTGAACTAGAGTAGATTGTCTGAGATATGTGTGACATCAATATCATATATTGATTCATATGTGCATGCACATGCCATTCTTAGTCTTGCTTATCAAGTGGCCTGGACATCATACTCCCTTAGGAGGGACAAATCCCATATCTATCACTCACAGTCTGTGTCATGCGTTAAAGCCACCCAATCATCACCATTATAACAACCCATGTTTCAGGACTGCATTTGATGATGTCAAAGTGTACCCAATCACATTCAACTAGTGTAGTGATTTTAGGTCTAAGGATCACAATCACCACCATCACTATGAGAGATGATTCTGACTACCATGTCATGGTTCCATGTATCACTCTCATGGTGGGTTTATCCGATACACTATTCTCCAACATGTATCTATGTGCTTGGTTTGATATCATATATCATGACTAATGAGACACTGTCATCAACCAACACACACTCTAGTCTTGATGTGTCATTGTTGTCTATCAACCTTCCACAATGACATCCGACTAGGGACATAAACAAGAATGTACATACTCTTAGCATCCGTATGATGTCATTGTTCAAGTCACATACTTGAAGACATACGTCACTGAGTATTGTCATTCTTTAGACATTCATTCTGTTCCATCATTTATCTCATAATCGACTGAACTAGAATAAATTGGAAGCTTGCCTTTAATATTTATCAAATCAATCATGACGTATGCCAATCCAATCATCATATGATTGGCTCTTAGGGCATACATACCAACAGAAGGACCCATCTTCAGTGATCGATGAATGCCAATTCATCTGCACCCAAAGGACCTCATGACTCCTCTACGGTCTCCAAGATCAGATTCTTTGCGACGGATGAAACTCCCCACCTTAGCGAGCGCAACTACCAATCACCCTCAATGGTCGCTACAATCTCTACACCCTCTACAACCGATGGAATGCTTAAGTCAATTAGCAGACCCTATAAATAGACCAACACTTCATCCATGAATGAGGTGTATATTAAGGAGACGACGAAGTGCTGTCGCACTCTACACTCACCCATCATCATCTCCATTGATCTTAGATCTCTAAAGATGAGAGTTGGAGGAGAGAGAAGATCTACGTTGCCACCACCATCCTCGACTGGTCCTTTACAAGGAGGACCAGCCACTTGCTATCACCCACACCAGATCTATATCTGAACACAATGCACCAATTATTGTTGTTTGAGATCATTCTTGGTGTATCCCCTTTCTTCCCTCCTAGATCTATTCATTTGCGTGTTCCCACTTTGTTGTTATCCTTAATGTCTCTTCATTTGTGTGAATCCGTAATGCTACTCGATAGCATGAGTGGTTAAACTCATTGCTTGGTTTGGGAGTAGCCTCAAAGGATCTCCCAACATGTATATACTTACGTCCTTTTGAATATAATGCTCTTAGCAAAGATTATCTTGATCTAGTTGGCCTTAATGCTTCACTTGTATGATTACCTACCATCAGGTGATGTTTGGTTGTCAATGCCTCGGAAGAGTGACTTTAATCTTATCTAAGTATTTTGGAGTTGCATGAATGCATGAAAATGTTGGAATACTTAAGCTAATGGTCATATGGTTGTAATTGTGATTGTTTGTTTGCAATCTCGAGAGAGAGAGAGAGAGACAACTTTATAATCTAAATATATCTTGATATCGAGAGAGAAGAGAATAGACATAAATGGTGATTGTTTGTAATCCTTTTCAGGATATATAATTAGTGTGAGTATTGCATGTTGGGGAGAGATCTTAATAGGTGAACTTGATCCAAGTTCCCTTCCATATTTGTTACTACACACTTGCTTATTTTTGTTCTCTTTTTTTGCTTTCTTTTACTTGTTTTGTTTGTCTGGAGTAACATTGTTCCATAAGGAACACCATATTAATCTACCCCTTTTGTTCGGTGTATCTGAGTCAAGGTTTTACATTCTTAGCACTTACTGTTACTTGTCCCTATGGTTTGACCCTGATATACTACCTCGAATCCTATATATTAATTACGGGGGTGTGAGTGTCAGGTTATAAATTCAAGAGTCTGACTACTCTAGATCCGCTCCTTTTTGGACGTGTGATTTAGGCCAGTCAACTTTTTGGCACCGTTGCCGGTGACAAGGCAAAAAAAATTGTTAAGAACCCAAACCTACTCACTATACACCAGTGCCTCAAGTCTAGATATAGACTCAACTACACTACATATAAATCTACTATATCCAACAACTTGGAATACTTTGTTTTACATGTCCAATTTTCTAACTTGACTCTGTGGACTGTTTAGGTAGCTTGGAGAGAAGCATATTTTGACAATCATCTTACCATCCTTTCACTACATCATGCCATCTCATAGAGGAGGACATACTGGACATGACTGGAATGCGAGGGTAGCACCAAAAACTAAATCTAAACATGAGGATGGTAACTCTGATGGGACTAACAAGAGCACATACCGATACCTCATGACCAACCTCATGGAGAAGAAGAACGTGAGGAATGATGTGAAGATGAGGAGCACGAAGAACGACACCATGAAAAAAACCATCGCCATCGAGTAAGAAGAAACCGAAGGAACCATTGCAAACAGAAAGATATTAACCACAACAACAAAGAAAAAGATGATGAAGTAGACCCTTCCCTCTGAGACCTAGCCGCTATAAGGGAAAATGAGTCAAGATGCCCATGTCATTCCTAGATTTGATTCACCCAACTTAAAATTGAAACCCACAGTCATTTCCCTGATTCAAAATAAGTCTTTTGGAGGAAATTATAGAGATGATAACTCCTACCATCATCTTGATGCCTATAAGAACATCTGCGACACCATCAGGATGAGTGGAGTTTCACAAGAAGTAATATATTGCAAAGGTTTCAACTTCTCCTCAAGATACAAAGCTCTATCATGGTACCTTTCTTTACCCGACAAGAAGATTAACAGTTGGGGAACCTTGGCTGATGCTTTCGTCACCAAGTTCTACCCACTGGAGAAGACCCTCAGAAATAGGAAAAAGATAAATGGATTTATGCAGAAGCCCAGAAAAACTTGTATGAGGCATGGGAACAATTTTTGGAGTATTAGAGGGACTGCCCACACCAAAATTATGACAAAGGCCACCTAGTCACAACTTTCTATAATAGTCTTACTTCTATTGAGAGAAGTTCACTGAACACCACTACAAGAAGCGATTTCGTAGGCTAAAACCCAAAGAAGACTATGAAGATTATTGACAACATGGCTACTATATAGGAAATAATGGACTTTGATAGAGGAGATAGAGATTCAATAAAGAAGACAACATATGAATGACCTTCTGTTGAATCAAAGGATTTAGAAACTATTACTGCCCAGATTCAGAAGATTTCTACAGATGTCAAGCAACTAAAGGACTCTGGAAGCAAGGGCAAGAAACTTGTAGAGAAAGTAATGAAATGTGTTACATGTGGCGAGGGAGGCCACATAATCGATACTTGCATCTATACTCAACCCAAGGAGGAAAAAAAGGAAGAAGAGACATAATGACTCCTATGTTAACTTTAAGAGGTCAGATCACCATGGTTTCAATTATGGAAACAAGCATGCCGCGGAAAACTCACATTAATGAAGTGGTCTGTCAAAAACACTTCTAGGATTTGGGAGAGGGGAAGGACCAACCACGTCCACCAGAACCACCAACTATTCAAAAAATATAAATAATTACTAAAACTAAGGGTAAGGTCAAATCCAAAACAAGAACACATACCTGCAAAATCAAGATCAAGGCCAACCTAAAAGTAGCAACCAACCTGATGTGATGGCTCAACTATTTTATTTCACAAAAAGGAAAGTGTCAATGAAGGACCAGCTGACCAAAAGCGTTATCACTAACTCTGATGTCAACCTCAATGCAGACCCAAATGGCTGATATGCAAACACATCAAAGACAAATTAACAAACAACTGGCACAACTATTTGAACTGATAAAGAACCCTCAAGGAAAGATTCCCTCTAATACATAGACAACAAAATGGCCACCCTCTGCTCTGGGAAAGTCCTAGAAAACTAGTAAAGGGAGGATGGTAGAAAATGACGTCAATATAAAGACACAAACTAAACCAATTACGGTGGAAGAAGTGCCTGAGAAAGAAGAGTATACCAAGAAGGACAAGCCTAAAGAGAAAGGCAAAAGGAAGAAAGATGCAAAAGAAAGGGGATCATATCTAGCAGAAGAATTTTTTGCCAATAAAAACCCATATTCCCCAAGGGTTCCCTTTCCATACAAGTTAATCAAAGCCCATCTTAAGTAGAGGTACAAGAAGTTCATGGAAGCCGTGAAGAAATTGCACCTAGATGTCCCTTTCTTGGACGCCATTAAATAAATGCCTACCTATTCTAAGTTCTTCAAGGACCTCGTCACAAAAAGAAGAAGAGGATATCACGTCGAGATAGTACAATTGGACAAGATGTCCAATGCCTTTGTTCAAGCAAAGATACTGACAAAGAAGAAGGACCCTGGTGCATTTACTATCCCTTTCAATGTTGGAGATAATATGGAAAGAAAAGGACTCACATATCTGGGAGCAAGAATTAGCTTGATGCCTCTCACCTTGGCCCAGAGACTTGGACTCAACGACATGGTGAAGGTAGTAATGCGAGTTCAACTTGCATATCATACTTTCACAAAACATGTGTAAGCAGTGGAAGTTGTTCCTATTCGTGTAGGGTGTTTCTTTATACCTTGTGATATTGTCATGATTGACACTGTAGAGGACCCCACACATCCTATAATTTTTGGAAGACCATTCCTCGCCATCTGGAGAGCACTAATGATGTTGTAGAAGGGATCACCACTCTTCATGTTGGAAATGACCATATTGATTTTTGTGTCTAAGATGCTAAGGGGGACCCTCTCTATTCGATTCGGTCTACTTCATGGATAGATGTACCCAGTATTATGAAGAAGTACAAGAAGACCATGCTATTGTTGATCCACTCATGTGATCTCTGAACAACCCAAACGCCAACATGGAAGATCTTGAGGTAGTGGAGATTCTGGATTATCTAAACAGACTGGAGGAAGACTATAGTGACAAGGAAGGCACTATAGAGACTTGAAGATATGCTTCGTTAGAGAAAACTCCGGAAGAAAAGGCAGAACCTAAGCCTAAACCCGATTTGAAACAACTTCCTGAGGGCTTAAAGTATGAATTTCTTGATGATAAGGAAAGAAATCCCGTCATTATAAATTCCACCTTGACAGAAGACCAGAAAGAGAAGTTGATAAATGAGCTCAGACTTCATAGAAAAGTGATAGGATACTCTGTTGACGATATCAAGGGTCTAAGCCCGACTCTTTGTATGCATAGGATAAACCCGAAGGATGCAACTAAGCCAGTAGTTCAACCACAACGGAAGCTAAACCAAATGCTCAAGGAGGTGGTCAAGAAGGAGGCCATAAAACTACGTGATGTTGGAATTATATACCCTATCAGCGATAGCAACTGGGTCACCTTGATCCATGTTGTACCCAAGAAAGGAGGGATGACAGTTCTTAAGAGGGAGAATGGAGATGAAGTGGAAATGTGGACCATGATAGGTTGGCCTATGTGTATTGACTATGATAAATTGAATGTTTCCACGAGGAAAAACCATTTCCCCTTACCCTTTATTGATCAAATTCTGGAAAGGTTGGCACATCACTCTTATTTCTGATTCTTAGATGGGTATTCATGATTCTACCAAGTAACGATTCACCCTGATGATCAGGAAAATACCACTTTCACTTGTATCTACGACACTTACACTTTTTGGAGAATGTCGTTCGGTCTATGCAATTCACCTGCCACCTTCCAGAGATGCATGATCTCTATGTTATCAGATTTCCTAGAAAACATAATGGAAGTGTTTATGGATGACTTCTCTGTATATGCAACTGATTTTGACATATGTCTAGAGAACTTATCTAGAGTCCTGGAGAGGTGTAAAGAAAAATAATTAGTTCTAAACTGGGAAAATTGTCACTTCATGGTACAAGAAGGTATTGTTTTGGGACACAAATTCTCTAAGAAAGTAATTGAAGTCGACCTCAACAAGATTGAGGCAATATCAAAGTTCCCACCTCCTAAATTGGTGACCAGAGTAAGAAGTTTTCTGGGACACGTCAGATACTATAGGAGGTTTATTATAAACTTTTTTGAAAATTACAAAACCTCTATCAAACCTTCTAGTAAAGGACATCGAGTTTGATTAACTGAAAAGTGCCTTCATGCCTTTAACACTCTGAAGGATGCTCTGACAACAAATCCAATCTTGCAAGCTCCAAATTGGAAGTTGCCATTTGAAATTATGTGTGATGCCAACGATTATGCCATTGGAGCTGTTTTGGGGTAAAGGAAGAACAAGAAACACCACGTGATATGCTACATTATCAAGATGCTAGATGATGCCTAGATCAACTACACAACCACTGAGAAGGAAATGCTAGCAATAGTATTTGCCTTTGACAAATTCAGATCATATTTGATAGGGTCAAAGGTGAAAGTGTATTCAAGTCATGGTGCAATCAAGTACTTGATGCAAGAGAAGGATACCAAGCCCATACTGTTAAGGTGGACTTTGCTACTGCAAGAATTTGATCAAAAAATTATCGATAAAAGGGGACACAAATTGTGATAGCCGACCACTTATCGAGATAGTGACTATTGAAGAAAACCCATTGCCGGTTAATGACAGCTATGCTGACAAGGCCCTGATGATGGCCAAGTCCAGCGAACCCAACCTTCCATGGTTTGTTGATATATGTAACTATCTTGCATGCCAATAGTTGCCTACCGACATCACTTACAATCAAAATAAAAAGCTATTCTCAAATATGAAGAACTACTATTCAGACGACCTGCTTCTATTTAAGAGATGTGCTGATGGTCTATATAGGAGATGTATACTAGAAGAAGAAGTACCTCAAATTTTGTGAGAATGTCATTCTTTGTCTTATGGAGAATATCTAGGAGGAGAGAGGACAACAAAAAAGTCCTTCAGTCAGGATTCTACTGGCTCACCTTGTTCAAAGATGCTCAAGTGTATGTTAAGGCATGTGATGAATGACAAAGAACGGGAAACATTACAAGGAGGAATGAGATGCCGATGTCTGACTCGATAGAAGTAGATTTTTTTGATGTATGGGGAAATGACTACATGGGACCATTCTTGTCTTCAAGAGAAAATCAATACATTTTAGTTTTTATAGATTATATCTTGAAATGGGTAGAGGATGTCGCTATCCAGACCTACGATGATCAAGCTATTCGAGAAAACTATCTTTCTGAGATTCGAAGTCCCACACACCATCATAAGTGATGTGGGATCCCACTTTAGGGAGAGATAGTTTGAATCTCTATTGAAGAAATATGGAGTCAGGAACATGGTGGAAACACCCTACCACCCACAAACACCAAGAGAAGTGGAAGTATCGAACAAACAAATCAAGCAAATCCCAGAGAAGATAGTGAGCCATACTAGGAAAGACTAGTCTATCAAACTTGATTATGCTTTATGGGCCTACCGAACTACTTACAAGACTCTGATAGGGACTACACCCTACAGACTTATCTATGGGAAGTCATGTCATCTACGGATGGAGCTAGAGCATAAAGCCTTCTGGGCTATCAAGTTTCTAAACATGGATCCTAAGGAAGCAGACAAGAAGAGATTTTGTAGTTACAAGAACTCAAAGAACTAAGGCCGCATGCATATGAAAATGTCCGTATTTATAAAAAGAGGACCAAGGTGTGGCACGATGTCCACCTAAAAAGCAAGGACGTTTATGAAGGGGACAAGGTCCTTCTATTCAATTATAATATCAGGTTTCTTCCCAGTAAGATCAGGTCCAGGTGGTCTAGCCCCTTTACTGTTACAAAAATATACCCATATGGAATGATGAAAATCACTTGTGAAAAGACCGATACATTCAAGATGAATGGTCACATGATAGAGAAGTATTATGAAGATGAAGTGTTTTTGAGGAGATCGGAACTCCAATCAGAAGAGCCCCAACCTACCCACTTGAAGAACCATGAAGGGCCAAAACAAAGAGTCAAGCTAAAGACTATAAATTAACATTTCTTGGGAGGCAACCCAAGTGCTATTCATGATTTATTTCCAAAGTCCTTCCCTTCAATTTTTGGATAATGTTTCTATTTTCATCCTTAGCTTTAACCTTAATTCAGTGTTGCCTATCACTAAAACTACTAGTTAATTTTGTTGCAACCCTTGTTTTAATTTTTAATAAATACCTACTTTTCTTAGCAACTTTTAGTGTACATAACATAATTAGGGTTTCCTTTACATTCTTCCTTTTATAATTAACCTCTGTAAATCCTATGTATCAAATGTTAGATTGTTTAGTCTCTAGATAGGTGTATTTTTTTCCAATAAATAATACTTTCATCGGTCGTTGAAGATTGGGAACTCTAAGCGGTCGCAAAAAATAAGAAATGTGTTAGCGACCGTATACGACTTGAGCTTCAACAACCACTGGGACTTTTAGTCTTGAGCGACTGTTTACTTTTTCCCACATCAGCAACCAATGAGGATTAAAATTTAGTTTTTGATCTTAGTGACCATAGAGGATTAAAATCCTCTATGACCATTGAAGGACATCACCTTGCGACTACTAGGTTTTACCCCCAAAGGTATAAAACCCCGCTCATTTGTGCTTCCACCCCTCACACCTTTTACATATGTGTAAAAGCCCTAGAGGATTACATAGTGATTAGAGAAGACGATCATGCTACTGCCACTACTGACACTGATCGCGATCTCCCAGTGATACTAGCAATTGCCGCTGAAGCTTTTGCTACTTCCCATCCCCTTTTCTCTAACGGAAGGTAACCCCTACTCACCCCTCCCCCATGACGTCTTCACCCACCACTTTGGCCGCCTCTATGTTCACCTCTCGCACTGATGCTCATCCACCACCTTCATTTCTCACACAAGCGATTTAGGGTTTTAACCCTACCCACCACCCTGACTGCGATCACATATATGAACACAATCACCGTCGACACTTCAATTTCCCAAACTAGCATCGAAACATGCTCTCTGCAATCATCGAGGTCTTGAGATCCTATCTAATGGTGAGGATATTATGATCCTAGCGACCATTGGGTTTTCATAAACAAATCCTTTTCTTTCCTTATTTCTTCCTTCGATCACTGGTGTTTCTCTGACTGATGCTACTCCTTTGGTCGATCATTGATATCGTCTCAACCCCCTACTCATTGACATTTCCATGACCACTGATATCCCTATGACACATGCTTTCTTGGATCACTAATATCCTCTCCTCCTCGGCAACCGATGATCACTGAATTGTCAATGATCGCTGATGTCCCTACGACACATGCTGTCTTTGGTCACTGATATACTCTTTTCCTCAGCGACTGCTACTATGTACCAACCTGTCTTTGCGGTCACAGAGGGTTAGTACCTAGTATGTTTTTAGCAACCACTTGGAATATGCTGAACTATATTTTTGAAAATTGCCATGTTAGTTTCTGGAAGATTTTGAAATTTCTGATTACTCATATATAACTTGCATGACTCCCTCCTATTCCCTGATTTCATGGGTTGGGGGGAAATAGTCTCCTTTTACTAATGAACTGAACTCTATGCACCTTGGAGAATTTCATCAACCACTTATGCACAGGTAGATCACCTCACTAAAAGGGGTAGAAGAAGCCATCCAGAAAAGTTACAAATTCCTAGAGTTGCATCCCAACATACTTGAGGATAAAAAGATACAAATGTTGTTGCAAAAGAAGCTCTACGAGATATAGTTGGGGCACAAATCCCCTGAAACCAAAGATGAGTCACAAGATACTTAGGCCACCAACACATCGAAGTACTTGTCATCTGAAGAAGAAACAAGGCAGAAAGTGAAGAGGAAGCGAGCTACATCAGGTATGGATACAACAAAAACCAAGAACAAGAAAGTGGTTATGAAAGCAAGGCCACATACTAGAGGGATGGATACTGTGAACATTCCTAAAGACAACACAACAAGCAAGGGGAAAGAATCCATGGATGTAGGTAAAAGTCAAGATTCAAAAACTGAGGGGCATGGGATGGAATTCAAACCAAGGGATAAGGAACACCAAAGGATGTACGACTTGTTCAAAACAACAAAGCAATTCAAGCTAATGAGGTACATGAATTAAGACGACTTCAGAAAGTTGGGACTCTACAAACAAGTCATAGAATTCTTGATGATGGCGAATTTAAGTGTCCTATGCATGGCAGCCCAAAATTCTTACACAGAACTCATGATAGAAATCATGTCCTCACTTATACAGGTCCTCGTCAAAGATAAGGAAAAGGATGAAGTAGGAGGGAAATGCAAACTACAAGCAAGGATAGGAGGCAAGGATCAATATATAACAGAAAACATTTTGAATATGCTATTTACTAACATAGACGAGGAAGCCAAAGCCCACTGAGTGGCAAAAAGTGATAAAGATACTGTTGGATTCAGTAGACACAAGATGTGGGAAAGACTGATCGGAGACCACAAACATAGTTTTGGAAAATCGAAGGCAACTCAGATACCCTCTTGTTTCATCAGGGTCATGCAGAAAATACTTGCTAACACAGTGTTTACTCGATCAGAAATGGGGAGCGTGTCAAGAGGGGACCTCTTTCTAATCTGGTCTATGATAGAGAAAATACTAGTCAACATTGGAAGACTACTTATTCATAAACTACATGCATCAACTGACTAAGATAACAAATAGAAGATGAATGACTACTGCATGGGAGGGCAGATCATACTTATTGCGTCCTACTTTTTGGACATAGAGGAGATAAGAAGGTATGACTTGACTGAGGGATACATGAAGATCGACATCAAATACCTGATAATGGTTGGAATACTGGTGCAAAAAGGTGAGAAGTTCTACTATAAACAGGCTAACTCCAAACTTCTACCCCCTCCCAAAAATGGTGCATTATGATGCCAATAAACTACAACCCATCATAGAGGAAGTAAACAAAATTCACTCTAGTGCTATCAGGAGAACTACAAACCCACAATCACCTGCTAGCATCCAATAATATGAAGAACAAGTGCAAGAAATTGAGAAAACAAGGCCCGAGAAGAGGAAGAAACTAGCAATAAAACCCTACAAGACCATGTAAAAAGCGCCAACGCTAGCACTCCAACTACCTTAGGCACAACCAGAAGAGGAAAAAGTTTTAGAACAACCACCCCTGACAAAACAAGTTTCCCCCATGATAATGAAAGATTCTATACTGCCCCACCTTCCCCTCCATAGTAAGTATAGTACCGTAAGTCCATTTTGAAGAGATGGGTAACTGACTGGGAGCCCCTACAAATGCACATGAAACCATAATATAGATATAGGAAGAACTAACAGGCCATCCTGAGAGTCCCATACAAACAACCCCACCCCCTCTAACAACTAAAGTAGTGCCTTGACTACTAGTTGAAAGGACAGATGATCAGCCTGAGCCATCAAGTGCCAAACAGGAAATGGGTATGGAGCATGAAAGGACACAGGAGGAACACACACAACCAATACAACAAGACTAACCAACCTCTCCTCAACAAGAAACAAAAACAAGCATGCATCCACTGCCACCATCCTATACAACACCAACCGCCACAACCCTACACCCTAAGTAGAAAAACAATAATGCCCCCTTCCATTTGGGGAAGAACTAGGACGTCGCTTCGATGCCATGTGTGTGCAAATTCTTAGTTCACATTCAAATACAATGCATATTATTTCCAGCCTAATCACACTAATAATGCAGGTACAATGCATAGATGACATAACCGCAACGCTCCCCCAATTCATGTAGGACGTCATCACCATCCAAGCAACACTGATGAATGCCATGCAAACAATGTCTACAGAAATGGCAAAACTCAAGAGGGAGCAAGATGCAATGAGAAAAGACATGGACTCCATGCACCAACATCACGAAACATGCTTAAATCAATAGAGGAGGAGCAAAAGAAAATAGAAGACGAACACCATCAGATAGAGGAATGGAGGAGTATAAGGATGTCATAGTGGTTTCCAGTCCTTCGCCATCCCAAGCATCTTCAAGCCCCTTCGATGATGAAGAGGTCACTAGCACAAAAAGGTACTCAGGGAGCGAGAACTAGCTCAAGAAGTAGAAGTCCACCATCATGAATAGTCTGCCTCAACACGAACCGATTCCATAGTGCAAGAATTTGACCTAAAATCTTCTCCCATAGAAGAAGAAACTATTATGAAAGACCAACCTACTACAGGCGCCATTGGGCAGGAGGACATAAGCGTTGAGAATTCAACATATTGTGATGTGGCAACACTCAGCCGATATCTGGATGAGCTGAATATTAGCATGGATGTCTGTGATGTCTACCTTCAAGATCCAGTCCACAATGAGCGCAACGATGTCGTATACGATAACAAGATGGCAACTAATCTTACAACGCTCGACAAAACCATTCTTGAGATGACATATGAATCAAAGCCGCCAGCCGATGCCACTATAACAACAACAACAACAACAACGCCTCCCTCTCCAGAAATTATAGCAATGCATCCTAAAGTTCAAGTGCTGACATCAAGGCCAACAAGGGCAAGAGAAGGAATGCCTAAAGAATATGAAGACGACCTCACCTCCCTCTTCAAAGGAGTATGAAAGAGAGAGTAGAGGCCACCATAAGAAGTAGAACTAAGGGAACCCATAGCTCCCCCACTACCTTGAAAATTAATAGGGATGGACATGCCATCAATATCCCGTATTACCTACCGAGACGTTCATGTGCTGGCAGATATATTAGACGATAATCTATCAGGAGCAGATGTACTTTACAACAACAAGGGGAGGATTCTAGCAAGATAGCACTTTAGAGGGACGTTCTTGAAAAGGGCACAAACACTTTTTCAAAGTGCTCTATGCAATGCTAATAGAAGAATTCCTCCATCCTAAAAAAGTGCAGCTAGTGTTTAATGGCACAACAAATCTAGCAAGGTAGCTGTATGATCAAAGATATGACTCATAATCTATGAAAGAACTACAAGATGCCGTCACAAAGGCACAAACTAGGTTCGTCACCCTACTCATTAGGATAGTCAAGCAGTGGGTGTTAATTGTCATAAATCTATACGAATGCCACACCACTGTATACAACTATTGTGCTACCGAGCTTCCCAACATGTCCATCATTTTCAAGAACAAGGAGGTGTGTGACATCTTGAAGGTACCTATTTTTCTTCAGCCTGCTATACAGGGAGCATGTTTGCATCATTTCTCATCTTGGAAAAACTTCAATATCACCACAAAGGTCCCATAGGAAGAAGTAGGATCAAAGGACTACACTTTCATAGTGCTACGTATGATTGAAGTAGTTAACAAAGGAATAACCTTTGAGGGTCTTGTTCATGAAGAATTTCATGGACTTCACAGATAGTATGCATTGGAGGTGATATATGATCGCCACTTTTTCAATGATCCGACAATGCCTCCTGATTTTGTACCCCACAAACTACATATGGGGTACCTCTTCTTGACAAGATATTGTGGCAGGAACAACTAAAGACCCTATGGAAAGATCCTTCTAAACCTGAGAGAGAAACTAGATGGAAAAATGGGTGTCAAGAAGATAACCAAGCACAAGAAAGGACAATCACAGAAGCCACCACACAACAAAACACAACAACTAGAGAGGACGGTGAACTGGAAGAAGAATAACATCAAGCACCTTTAGTTGAGAGGAGCATAACAACACCTCAACCCGCAAAAACTATGGACCTTTCTTAGAAAACATCAAATGAACAACCAAAAGAGGGGGAATTAATGGTGCAAGCTGTAAGAGGTAAGGACAGATGGGCCAACTAGAATAATAGAACCAACATTTCAAAACTTTGATAGGTGGGCATGCAAAGATCTATCCTGGGATTCCCTCTTACTCATCACAGATAGACTAAAAGAGGATGACAATAGTGGAGATGTTATCTTCGAAAGAGAAGGCATATATGTAGTTAAAGATGACCTTTGAGAAACTCTAAAGACAAGAAGATACTTAGTTATAAGCGTGATGTCTTCATACCAGCCACTGCTGGGAGATAATATGCTAAATGTACACATGACCTATTACTTACTCGTGGATGACATATTAAAAAACAAGATGTCAGGAGAAAATGGACATTTGAAACTTCATCTGATGAATTTCATCCCTGAGTTTATATTCCTTCCGATACTCCACGACAACCATTGGATGATTCTGGTGATAAATGTCAAGGCAAAGACTGTGGTCTTGTATAACAACTCTGATTCTGCCTTCACAATAAACAAATATATGAACATAATTACACCAAAAACCCCAATAGAGGAGAAAGAAAACACATGTGTGGAAGGAATAATAGATATGGTCCACCAGTTTGGCAAGGGGTATAAGTTCGTCAGAAAAAAAGAATTCAAAAAGACACAATTCTACCATAGGAGTCCGCAACAACTCATTGAATCAAATGACAAATGTTTTCACTGGCTAGAATGGATGTCAGCTTTAGCCTTGAAGGACACCAAAATAGAAATCTTGCAACACGAATGCTATCACATATTGCGAGGGAGATATGCTGACATGCTGCTATAGTCCATATGGTCTGTCTTTGAACAACCACATGAAGGATGAACGTGGCCCATTTATTCCTAACCTTTATCTTTGACACTTCGGGACAAAGTGTATGATAAGTTTGGGGGGGGGGTTATAGACAGTAAAGAGAGGTACTTTCTTTCACTACCTCTCCTCATCTCTAAAGATTCAATCCTTTCAAATTTTATTTATGAACATAGCTCCCCTCCTATTTTGGAGGAAAATTATGAAAATTTTTGCATTTTATTTCATAAATAGATCGTTCACAACTGGAACAAGTTTTGGGATCCATTTTTTAAAGATTTACTCAATTCTCCCACCTTTAGACTTGTTTGTCCTCATGCTACTTTATAGAGTAATCATCTCAAGAGTGGTGAAAATGGCCTACTAACTCACATAAAAGAAAACAACATGAAACTGCACTTCTTATGCCATTATTACAGGAAAATATTGTGGAAAGTGCAAGAACACTTATGAACCAATGAAATCCTTGGAAATAAGAAGGACTCAATCTACCACACTCCCAACCAATCACCCTATCCTTGCAGCATATGTTGGAAAGTATACACCTCTAGAAAGATGGGGAAATAACTACCTCTTCCAGTTCTAAAAATCCCCGCATTGGGATAAAAAGAGGTTTGGTAGCCCAAAAACCTTACCTACAAATCCTATATCCCATCCTGTGAGAAAAATATAATCCAAGAGGGTTACAATCAGGAGAGTTGTGCCTATAAAGATGCTGAAGGACTTCACCCGGCTGGTGTATCGCTGAAATCGAGAATGCAGATATGTCATGCTCGACAGTGGAGTCTAGAAGACAACTTTTACACACCTGCACTTCAAAGGGGACCTCACACAGCCACCCGAACATCAGGGTCCAATCGGGAAACACTGTCTTTATGATAGGAATATGGTTGAGCTAACCCAAGAAGGACAGGAACCTACACTGAAACCTTAGCCTACCCCAACACAGTATGTAGGAGCCAATCAAAATAAAGGTCGGGTGTGAAAGCTACCCCTAGCAGGAACCGATTACGAGTATGACTAGGAACCAAGGCTGGGAGGCTATTGTGTAGGAGAGTCCTTTAATACAAAAGGCAGTGGTAGGTGCAAAAAGTTATTCAAATTGAGAAATAAGGAGATAGAATCAAACCTCAGTAGGTGATCTAAGCTAGACACAAGGGTTTTTCTATAAGGATGGCATAAATATGTAGTAGTGTGTTTATCAAAAGAAAACAACCTAAGCCCATCACTCGATGCTTTGATTCTATTTATTAGCCTGAGGACATGCTAGATTCTAAGTTTTGGGGTGTTTATAACATCCAATTTTATAGATATTTGTGTGCTCATTTCATTCTTATTGCGTCACCTTTACCACATTTCATCTAGATAGTTTTTATCATTCTGACAAAACTTCCCAAGACTCACCACTCCTCCCATACTTTGTACAAATTGTAGCACCCAACGGTCGATGACATCTAAATAAGGAAGTCACCATAAGTTGTGATTCTAAGCAACCGATGAGAGTCAACACAGTTTGACGGTCAATGTTCATTCCTTGACTGAACACCCCAACGACCGATGAGTCTTGCATCAAGTCAACAATTGCTGACCCACAACTTCTCTACGATCGAAGAAGGACCCATCCTCAGCGATTGATGAATGCTAATTCCTCTGTGACAAATGTACCTTGCCATTCCTCTATGGTCTCTAAGCTCAGATTCTTTGTGAATGATGGAACTCCCCACCTTAGCAACCATAGCTACCAATCATCCTCAATGGTCGCTACAATCTCTGCACCCTCCGTGACTGATGGAATACTTAATTCGGTTAGCAGAGCCTATAAATACACCAAAACCTCATCCATGAAAGGGGTTACGATATTTAGGAGATGACAAAGTGTTGTCGTAATCTACACAACTATCACCATTTTCATTAATCTTAGACCTCCAAAGATGATAGTTGGAGGAGAAAGAAGATTTGCATTACTGCCATCATCCTCGACTCGTCCTTTGCAAGGAGGACCAACCACTCACTATCACCCATGCCGGAGTCAGATCTGAACACAAAGTGCACCAACTGTGGTTGTTTGGGATCATTGTTGGTGTATCCCCTTTCTTCCCTTCTAGATCTATTCATCTATGTGTACCCACTTTGTTGTCATCCTTAATGTCTCTTCATTTGTATAAATCCATAATTTTACTCACTAACATGAGTGGCTCAACTCATTTCTTGGGTTGGGAGTAGCCACTAAGGCTCTCCCAACATGTATATACTTACATCCTTTTGAATATATATACTCATAGCAAAGACTATCTCTATTTGCTTGGCCTTAATGCTTCACTTGTATGATTAGCTACTATCTGGCGATGTTTGATTGTCAGTGCCTTGAAAGAGTAAAACTAATCTTATCTAAGTGTTTTGGAGTTAATGCTCAAGCTAATGGTCATATGATTGTAATTGTGATTATTTGTTTGCCATCTCGAGAGAGATACAACCTTATAATCTAGATCTATCTTGAGCCTGAGAGAGAAGGCAATAGACATAAATGATGATTGTTGTAATCCTGCTAAGGTATACAAAGGGTGTGATTATTGCATGTTGGTGAGAGATCTTAGTAGGTAAAACCGGATCCAAGTTCCCTTCCATATTTGTTACTATGCTCTTGCTTGTTTTTGTTCTCTTGTTTTGCTTTATTAACCTTTCTTTTACTTGTTTTGTTTGTCTAGAGTATTATCGTTCCATAAGGAACACCATCTTAATCTACCCCTTTCGTTCTATGAATCTGAGTCAAGGTTTTATGTTCTTAGCACTTACTGTTACTTGTCCCTATGGTTCGACCCCAATATATTACCTCGGACCACATATAACAGTTGTAGGGGCCTAAGTGTTGGGTCATAAATTCAAGAGTCTGACTATTCTAGATCCACTCCTTTTTGGATGTGTGATTTAGGTTGGTCAAAACATCACTGGGCCGTTCCAAAGGGTTTCTATATTAATAAAATTATGAATAGGTACTCTATTTCACCCCACCTACATTGATTAATTTTGGTAGCCCCAAGGTTTTACGTGAAACTATCATGTTTAAATTTAGGTTGCTTCCAGACACCATGATATTCTTCTTAGATGATCTGCAATTAGTGTTGAAGCCTTTTGGTGTTGCAAATGTTTAAGATACATGTTATTGTCAGTCTGTGATGAATGAATATCTTCCTCATTTTATATTTTGACTTCTACCTCTGTCACCAATGTCTAATCTATCATTATAATGGGAGAAGTTTTTATTATCTGTATGCTTCCAAATATGAATGGATTACAGTGTCAGTGTCTATTAAGCTCTTATAAAGTAACATCTATGTGCAATTGATTTTGGTTTGTTTATTTAGACTTGCTAACTCATTGTTTTTCATTTGTAAAGTTCTTGTTTTATCTTGATTCTTTACAAGATGGAAATTAGTGGAAGTATAAGTTTAAATACATGTTTTAATCATATTAATGTGCTCTAGAAATTTACATCATAGATATTATATCCAAGGACAAAAATCTAGTTATAGTATATAATGAATTGAGCAATAGGAATGTTATGAGTAAATTAAGAATCACTTTATATATAATAACTTTTTATAATCTTACCTTTAACATATTGTTGCATTGCTTTTTAAAGAAGTGATATGCATACACTTTGCAATTCAGTTCTGTTGTAGGCATAAACTAAACCAATGTGTTTCTTTGCAAAAAACATCAAACATGTATATAATACATAGGTTTGATGTCAAGAAACCCATGGATATCTGACACATAAGATTTTTTAAGAATTTTTTAAAAACTATTAACAATGATATTTTTATTTTCATTGCACCTGTTTATATGATGTTATGTTCTATGATTCCTTTAACTACATTGTTTGTTAAAGTTGAAAGTCTCACTAGACATATACTTGCAATAAATAAACTATCAAAACAATTATAAGACCAATTGTTGATGGTAACATAATCTGGTTATCAAGACAGTCATAATATCATTGTTGTCATCATCATATGGTGCCAATCTCAATCATGCTGGGGCTCTCTACTTGGATCTCTCAGTCATAGTTGTCTCCTTAGTACATTGTGGTCCATCCTTTTCCTTTTAACTCTTAATGACTCATTAACATGACTCTAAACTGAGCACTTCCTAGTCTACATATTACATGCACCATCTAAATAAAATCTATCAATACTTCGTAACAATAGAGAAATTTAAATATTGACAAGACATCTAGATATTTAGTGGTGGAATGTAGTAAGTATGCACAAACTGATTTACAAACTATAAATATCAATGTGATAAAAAGATTATTCTTACCCTTAACATATTGCTGCATTTCCTTTTAAAGAACCGGTATGCCTACTCTTTGCTATTCAGTTCCATTGCAAGCATAAACTAAAGCAAAGTATAGATCAATAGGTGGGAGATCCATGGTGGGCGAGGGTTTCTGACCTCCTCCCGCTTCTACCGCTTCTTCTGCTGGCCCAAGAGGGGCAGTCAGGGACAGATGGTTTTCCTCCAATACCGATGTGACGGTGGCGGGCGAATGGGTGCGCGCAGTGGTCGACCCTCCTCCCACTCTGAGGGGCGTCGACACGGAAGATCATAAGATGCCTTTCCGGAGAGAAGGTGATCAGAGGCTGTGGATGAGAATGACGAACCCCATTCTGGAAGAGATGGAGGACTTCCATTGCCATTCTGCGATCGTTCAGATTCTGGGCAAGAAATGCCACCCTTTGCAACTCAGAGGGTAGATGCAATGTTTCTAGAGGCCGAGAGGCACACTGGATCTCTTCACTCTTGACGGCGGCCTGTACTTGGCCCGTTTCTCCAATGCGGCGGATCTGAAGAAAGCCATCGACGGTGGTCTGTGGTTTTTTGATGATCAGCTCGTGCTGGTGAGAAAATGGACTAGGGAGGTAGACACACACAGAGCGGTGTTTACCACTGCTCCGGTTTGGGTCTCACTCCCTGATGTGGGTCGACACTGGACCCCTCATGCCATCACAGTCATTGCCCACACCATTGGGGTCCCTAGAGCGATGGATCGAAGGTCTGATGGTTCCACCATGGGCTGCACCAGGTTCTGTGTTGACATCTCAGCGGACACTGAACCACCACTGGAGGTCATGGTGGAGCTACCTAATGGATAGGAATGGGAAGTTAAAGTCAGATATGAAGCTTTGCCTGATCGCTATGAGGACTGCAAGGTCTTTGGACATGACACGGGCCAATGCCCAAGTGCTAGGAGAGCTGTCAACAATGAGCCACCTATTGTTCCTGAACCTGCGAGGGGAAGGCAGTGTAGAGCCGGTAAGTCTAGACCACCCAAAGCGAGAAGAAAAGGCAAGGAGAAGGATACATCTGTGTCAAATGCAACAGCTGTGGGGGACACTGCTGGCACTTCTGTGGTGCAGGACGACGCTGGCATGACCATCATGCAGGTGACTGAGGAGCCTTCCAATTTTGATGAACCATAGGGTGATGATGAGGTGTTTGAGGTTATGCCTGTGATAGGGCCTGAAGGCCCCGACACGCCTATGATGACTGAACTGGGGGGGAGACATAGAGACTGGAGGAATGAGCCAGCCAGATGCAAATCCTTTTGTTGCCTTGGAGAATATCAATGAGGATACCTTCATTAAGGGACACACCAGGAGTCGTAGCCCATAAAAAACTAGGAACACAACAAAGAAGAAGAAGAAAGGGAGTTGCTCCGGTGAAGGGAGCATCTCCAAACAACTATAATTATGTCCATCCTCCTTTGGAACGTGCGAGGGGCGTCGCTGCCCAGGACGCAAAAGAAACTCAGAGTCATTCTGGGAGAGTTGAAGGCAGATCTCATTTTTTGTTTTGAAACAAAGATCTGTAGAGTTAATGGGGGCAGGAACAAAGCCATCTTTCCTGAGAGCTGGCATCTATTGACAACCTGAATCATGTCGAAAGAGGTAGGATTGTGATTGGTTGGAACCCGCATGTGTGGAGAGTTGAACCGATTCCGATCTCTGACCAAGCCACGATGATCAGCTGCTTCAACGTTGGTGGTTTCTTGGGCATCATCACAAGTGTCTATGGCGAGAATTTGGAGAGCAACCGAAGGACCTTATGGGAGGACATCAAAGGGGTGGCACAAAATGAGATCCACAGGGTTGTTTTGGGGGACTTCAACAATGTTCGAAGGGCCAGGGAGAAAAAATGGAGGGCTGCCTGTGCTGGAAAGTGTCATGGCAGCATTCAACGAAAGCATGGATATCACCATGCTGCTGGAGCTACCTTCCATGGGGGGCATCACCTCCTGGTTGAATAAGAAAAATATCAACAGAAGAATAGCAAGCCACCTTGATAGAGGACAAGTGAATGAGCAGTGGTTGAATGCCTTCCCGAACGTCATCATTAGAATGGGCTCTCACCCGTTCAACGACCATGCCTGAATGAAAATGGAGCTGACGAACTCACCTCATGGTGTGAGGCCTTTCAGATTTCTGAACTTGTGGTGCAATTGGCCGAGCTTCAAAGACACAGTGGTGAAAATTTGGGGCACTGAGGTGGTGGGAAACCCACTCTTTGTAGTCCTTAAGAAGCTGCAGCATACGAAGATGGCCCTTAAGAAGTGGGCGAAAGAGAAAGTAAATCTTCCAAACCTTACCAAGGAAGCTTTAGCTACTTATAACAAGGCTGCATTAGATGTTAGAATGCACCCGATGGACAACCTTGCCATCAAGGAGGAGAACAGGACTTAGGAGACACTTAGGCAGCTGGAAAAAGCTAAGGAGATGTTTCTTTGGCAAAGAAGCCGAATGAGGTGGGTGGTTTATGGCGATCGCAACTCCAGAGTTTACCACAGTGCTGGGAAGAAGAAGGAAATGCTTGAAACTATTCACGAGCTCATCAACGAGGAGGGTCATACGGTTGGGGGCCAAGACGAGGTTGCATGCGAAGCTGTGTGGAGTTTTTCAACAAACTCTATAACCAACACAATGACTGCTCCAATCTTAAAGATGTTCACCTGCCTAGTATGAGAGTAAATGATGCCATGAATGTTGAGCTGTGTAGGAATGCCTCTGCGAAAGAGATAAAGAATGCAATGTTCTCGATCTACTACTCCAAGGCACCAGCGCCCGATGGCTTTAATAGCCTTTTCTTTCAAAAGACGTGGTTTCTCATTGGGGCTGATGTTTGTAATGCCGTCAACTGGTTTTTGAATGGAGGGTAGATGGTTAGAGATGTCAAACACACCTTCATTAAGCTGATTCCCAAATCCAGGCATGCCACCTCCATCACTGATTATCGACCCATAGCTTGTTGCTCGGTCCTTTATAAAATTATATCCAAGCTTCTCGCGAGTAGGCTGAAGACCATTCTCCCCAACATCATTTCGATCGAACAAAATGCTTTCATTAAAGGCAGAAACATTGCAGATTGTGCTTTGCTTGCTACAGAGCTCTTGGTGGACTTCAATAAACAAAGATCGAATTCTAAAACCTACGTCAAGATTGACATCACGAAGGCTTATGATTCTGTTGTGTGGAATGCACTGTGGAAAATCATGGAGGCTATGGGATTTGCTGGAACCTGGATTGGTTGGATGAGGGAGTGTACTGAAATGACTTCCTTTTCTATTTTGGTGAATGGTACACCTGTTGGGTTGTTCTGTGCGTCTAATGGGTTAAGACAGGGTGACCCGTTGTCACCTCTACTCTTCACCATCATGATGGAGGGGCTTACTAATGCCATAAAGATTGCTGCATACCAGGGAAAGATCAAAAGCTTCAGAGTTAAAGGCTGCAAAGCTATGACACACCTAATCTTTGCTAACTATGTATTGCTTTTTTCGGAGGGTCATGCTAATAGACTAAAAGAATACAAGAAGGTAGTGACTGGCTTTGGGCATGCTACTGGATTGTACATCAACACGATGAAATCACATATCTTCAACTCCAAATCATGCGATTCTAGAAGGGGAAGATTGAAAACGGCTATGGGGGTTAGAAGAGGTAGATGGCCCACTAGATACTTGGGCATACCCATCATGGGTGGCAGAGGCTCTGTGAAAGATTTCAGTATGCTGGTGGACAAGATCAAAGACAAGATGGACAAGTGTTCGGGTATCAACATCTCAATGGCTGGCCGTATGGTACTTATCAGGACGGTGATTCAAAGTATGCTGAGATATTGGAGTGATCTTTGTGATATTCTGAGTGCTGTTCTGAACATGATTAAATCCATGTCTGCTGCTTTCCTTTGGGGTGGGCATGGCTATGGTGTTTCTTGGGAAAGGGTTACTAAACCTTATAAGAAAGGTGGCCTTCAGCTTGCCGATGGCCATAAGATTATGGAGCTGTGTACTATGAAGAGAACTAACAAATTCTGTAATAAACCAGACAATGTTTGGGTCTGGTGGATGAGGAATAGATATGGACCCATCATTACTATGGAGGGATGCTCCAATCCGTCCAGGATATGGAGGAGTATGTGCAAGCTATCTAAGGAAAACTTTGGTGTGCCTTCTGTTGATTCTTTGGGTCAGGTTGGTGCCTTGCCTACTCTACTTAGCATCAACACTAGTAACAAACCTGATGTGCAGTGGTTCCACGCTGTTTGGGGCAGGTTTCACTGTCCTAAATGGAGCCCTCTCTTGTATAGATCCTTGCTTAACATACTCCCCTCTAAAGATAGGATGGACGGTTGGGGCATCCAGGTGGACACGACTTGTGCTCTGTGCTCTACAGGGATCGAGACTAAGGATCATTTGTTTTTTGACTGCAAATACTCCAAGAACATCTGATAGATAGTGTGCTTACGGAATGAGTGGGGCTATCAGGTTCCTAATAACCTTGATGGTGTCATTAGATGGATAGCGAGCAGACCTGATAAAAAAGGGATTGGGTCTAGCGTTTGCGGACTGTTCCTTGCTTACGTCTACTTTCACATCTGAAGAGAAAGAAACAGAAGAATCCATAGCAGTGGGTCGATGGATGAAAAAGGGTTGCTAAAGATGATTACTTCTGATTTGTGCTGGGTTTTTGCTGCTAAACTCGATCTGACTGCTGGCTTCAGCACTAATACAAAGTTGTATTGGGGATTTTGTAGATAACACCCCCACATAGCTTTCTGGCCTAGTGCCATTTTGTAGATTTGGGCTTGGTGCCTTTGTTATTGTCTAGCTTGCTATACGGCTTTTGGTAATACTATTTACCTATTTCCAAAAAAAAAAAACTAAACCAACATGCTTTCTTTGCAAAACACATAAAACATGTATATAAGTACATAAGTTTGATGTCAAGAAACCCATTGATATCTGATACTTCAGATTTTTAAGCATGCATTCTCATCATACCTGTTTATATAATTTTATGTCCTAAGGGTTCTTTTAACTACATTATATGTTTTACCTGAAAGTTTTACAAGAAATATACTTGCAATGAATAAATTGAAGATACAATCATAAGAAGCATTGTTGATGCTATAGCTAATAGAAACTAGCTGCTGAGATAGTCATAATATCATTGTCATCATGATCATATAGTCCCAATCTCAATCATCATGGAATTTTCTGCATGATTCCCTTTGGTGATAGTTCTCTTTCTAGTATATTTTGGTAACCTCTTTCACCTTTCTCTTTCTCGACCACATGACTCTGAACTTAGCACTTGCTGGTCTACACGATACTTGTACTATCTAAATAAAATCTATCACTACTTTGTAGCAGTATTGAAATTTAAATATTGACAAGGCATCTAGATCTTGAGTGGCTATGTAGTAAGGGTGCACACAATATGATTTTGATAAATGTCTTTAGTCTTTCCTTAAACATATTGCTGCATTTCCTTTTAAAGAACTGATACACGTACTCTTCGCTATTCAGTTCCGTCGTGGGCATAAACTAAACCAATGGGATTTCTTTGCAAAACGCATCAAACCCATATAGTACACAAGTTTGATGTTAAGAAACTCATAGATATATGATACATAAGATTTTGAAGCCCCCTTTTTAAAATTCAAATATTGACAATTATACTTTTCTTCTTACCACATTTGTTTATATGATTTTTATGTCCCATGGGTTCCTCTAACTACATTGTTTAGTTAACCTAAAAGTTTCGCTAGACATCTGCTTGCAGTACATAATCTGTCAAAACAATAATAAACATGATTCTTTATGCTAACAAGAACTAGATGTCAAGACAATCATATTATCATTGTCGTCGTCATCATATAGTCCCAATGTCAATCATGCTGGAGTTGTCTGGATGAATCTCTTAGTGATATTTTTCTCCAAGTACATTTGGTCCACCTCTTTTACTTTTAATTCCTAATGACTCATCAACATGACTCTGAACTGAGCACTTGCCGTGTCTACACGGTACATGTACCGTCAAAATAAAATCTATTAGTACGTTGTAGCACTAGAGAAATTTAAATCTTGACAACAAAACCTCATTGAGATTTTGAGTGGCGTAATCTAATATGTACAAACTAATTTACAAACAGTAATTATCAATATATTTGTATACCATAAGCAGTTGAACTTTTTTTTTAAATTTCTAATAAGATATGTGACTTTGTTTGATAGTGTAGTGTGTCTGATCTGTTTATAAACTACAAGAAGTATATATTTTAGGCTACATTCTTTTTTAAGTTGGGAGTGGCATACTGATTTTCATCTATTTATTTGGGTTGGATGTAATTCTGGAAATTTTTGTGAAAGAAAAAATGGCATAAAAAGTTACATCTTAATGGATACACAAAAATTAATGCGTCCAAGCCGAGTTTTGTTTCTAATAAGTAAATGTTTGATAATTCAACGTTTTTATTATTTTACATTAAATGTGTGTCTTATTGATAGCGTAAGGCATCTCTCAACCACAAGGCTAGTGTTTGCTGTGTACGACCGTACACGAATAGCTGTAAACCCTAGATAAATTTCTAAGAAATTCTGGTTCCTCTCCTATGTGGGTAATCTAAATGGGTGGAATTATCACTTATCAGTCGCTATTTCTATCCTAGCTATCTACACTGAGCTAATAGAATGGATCAAATGTCCAAACCTTTGAAAATTCAAATTTGTGACATGGCCATTCTAAAGGGTTCCTATATTGCTAAATTCATGAATAGGTACTCTATTTCACCCGGCCTATATTGAATTTGTATTGGCAACCTTAAGGTTTTACATGAAATGATGAAATCATCATGTTCAAATTCAGGTGGCTGCTATACATTTTGACTGTTATTGCACATGCTTTCCAATTATTATTAAAGGCATATGGCATCATGTGTTTAATTTAATGTTTTCTTATTACAAGTCCGTTATAGATTAAATGTTTCGTTGTTGTTAATCAAATCACTTTTTTATTCTTAGCATAATTTTTCTGGGTCCATTATTCCATTAGGAAGGTAGATGTTTAATATACAACCATCGTCACTCAACAATTTTGCCCGTGTTTGGGCTTTGCATGAGTTTTCCATAAGATGTCAATGCATTCCAACTCTAATGTCTATCTAGCTCTTAATTCTTAACTGATACCACGATTTTACCTTTGTTTTATTTTTTAGCATTTTTTGAAAATACATCCTTTTTTTTGCCAAACTGCTACGCCTGCTTGCTTTTGGTTATGGTTAGGCTTTTCCGTTGTGTTTGTTTTTAAAGTATCTTCTATACCATGACATGGTAGAAAGGTGGAATTGAAGATAAGGGTTGACACCCTTGATATTACAAACCTTCAAAAGTGCTAACTTTGTCCATGCATTTATGATTGGCTTTAACACCATAGATGCTGTTACCCTTCTCCGATTGGATGACCTATATGTGGATTCCTTTGAACTAAAAGACATGAAAACATTGCGTGGTGAGCACCTCTCTCGTGGCAATGGGCGTATTTTAGGGAAGGGAGGCAAGACAAAGTTTGCCATTGAGAAATCTACGAGAACCAGAATTGTTATTTCCGAGTCAAAGATCCACATCCTTGGTTCTTTCATGAACATCAAAATTGCCAAAGACGCTCTTTGCAGTCTCATCCTGGGTTCTCCGGCTAGCAAAGTCTAATCTAAGCTCAGGGTTGTGACCTCCAGATTAGCAAAAGAGTTCTGATAGGGGCAACCATTTGGTTATTGTGTACCTATCGAATCTATGCGCACTGTTGTTCCTGACATGGACAACATATCGAGATAGTTGCAATAAAGTTGAGAAAGACACTCAGTCCAAGTTGCTGAGCTCTAAAACAATCACTATGATTGATAGCTTGCTATATTTAACTGCCTCCAGACTTGATATCATGCTCAGTGTTGGCATATATACTAGACTTCAATCAAGTCCTAGAAAATCCCATCTCTTAGCAGTTAAGAGGATTCTAAGTTACGTAAATAAAATCCAAAATTTTAGACTATGATATCCCAAGTCAAGAGACTCTACTCTTACTGCTTATAGTGATACGGATTATGCATGATGCTTAATTGATAAAAAATTCACAATTGGTACTTGCTTCCTCTTAGGACCATGCTTAGTATCTTAGTTTTCTAAGAAACAAAGCACAATGACTCTTTCAACTACCTAGGCTGAATACATTGCAGTTGATAGTTGTTGTGCCCAAGTCCTATTGATGGAGCAAATCCTCCAAGAAATTAATGCTAATAATGATTATTATCCTATCTTTTGTGATGATACTACTTCAATCAATCTTTCTTACAATCCTATATTTCATAGTAGAGCTAAACATATAGAGGTCCACCATCACTTACTTTATGACCACATTACCAAAAAGGATATCTATATCACGCATGTGGAAAATGATAAATAATCTTGCAGACATTTTCACAAAATCTCGAGCTAGAGAGCAATTTACTTTTGTTAGATCAAAATTACTTATTACTAATCTCAATGAAAATAATATGATTTCTATCTAGATTTTCACATACCTATATGTTCTTGCTCATAATTAAAACACCTTATGTTTGTTTGTTCTATATATGCCTAGGTTTTATGCCTTATTTTGTTTACTTTTGGTTATTTTTTGCAAAGACTTGTTTTATCTCAAAATAGTAGCAAATGATGAGTGGAAAGTGCCCCAATATGTTCAAAATGCATGATAGGCTATTAAATAAACTTATATAGCATTCACGTGGCTTAGAATTAAATTTCTTATCTTTTAGATAGAATGAACCGTCGATCGAGTTTGTTCTAGGAAAAACTCGACCGATAATAGGCCAAGGATTGAAAAACGTGTAATGTCAGCCAAGTTTCCCAAACCTAAAACTCGACCGACAACACTGTTGGATGGAAAAATATATTGGCAATCGGCTGACTTTCTCTCTCTCAACTAGAGAAAAGTCGACCGATAACCCTCTTATCCTGTTCATCCGTAAACCCTAGGGCTACCAAAACCTCTCCCTTACCTTATCTAGCCCCAAATCATCTACCCTAGCCTTCCCTACCTTAACCTAGTTGCTTGTATATCCTGCAACACATGCCATCATTCTCCCTTTGTTGCCATTTCATCTGCTTTCATCTCTATGGCTTCAAACTGATGGAAAGGAATGGCCCTTCTAGAGTACCCTTGTCCTCCACTGATTCTAGGGCTATTTCCTTTGATGGCACCTCCTTCATGTCCTCTCAAGCAGTCAATAGGTATAAGGAGCTTCTTCTTAGAAATCCTTTTTCTTTTTGTGCTTTTCCTAAATCTCTAAATGTGTTGATGAATGAGGTTGCGATTGTATTCAATGCACAATATCTTGGCGCATTATGCGTAGGCGATTGTGCTACACTAACTCTCTTTCTAGCAAAAAAGTTGTCCATAAATTCTATGCAAATCTCATGTGGAACTATACTTCTCTTGTGCCACCCCCTAACCATTGAGTGATCCTTACATCCATGATTGCGGGTACTAAGTTTTCCATCTCTGAGGATTGCTTGAGTTATTACTTTAATGGTACCACAACTGCATATACATGGTTGACTACCTATCACAAATATTTTGACCTTCTTGACCCTGAGAAGTTGTACCAAGGTTTTGAATCTGAACTTACCCTACCTGACATCCACAAGTTCCTGAAGAAACATAATGTTCCCTATAGGAAGAAAGAAATCCTTCCCTCTTCCTCCCTTAACATCAAGACTTGCCTCATTGTACTTGTAGTCAACTATAATATCCACCCAAAGAAAAACCAAAAGGATACTATAGAAAACACTAATGTGCTAATGTACTATCTCCTTAATGATGTCAAAGTCAAATGGGCACATTACATTCTCCATCACATGACCTATTTTGACTCTGGGAAGAATATTCGTTAAACCCACCCACCTTATCCCAACTTGATTTGTGGTTTGTTTTCTCACCATACTTAGAAATCCCTTTTACATGGTCTTAGTTACAAAATCAAGTAGGAAATGTGTTTACATCAGTGAAACCACTGTCAAGAAGTCTTTTCATCCCACCTCCTCTACCACACCCGATGCTTCTACCTCCACCCAGACCCCTCCACCTCCTCCTAGACCTGACTGTGCCTCGTTCTCAGTGTCTATTGAAACCCTAATGGGCTACATGATGCACCAACAAGCATACAAACTACAGATCTAGGAGCACCTATGCTAGGATCTAGCTCAAACAATGTCAAACATGAACTTGTCTTACACCCATCCTTACCCCACCTACCAGCCCTACCTAGTTGCTGACTATGCTTCCTATGCATACAATTATTCTACCCGAACCACCATAATGTTGCTTCTGCTTCCCCCTACCTATGATGGTGGACCTGTCCCTACTGCCTCCTCCCAACTACTTGCTCTTCCTCCAGGACCTACTTCCACCTTGTTTGTTGGCTTTGATGGGGTCTCTACACCCAATTTTGAGCAAGCAAATGCATTGTTTGCATGCAGTATGTATTGGGTGCAACAACATGCCAAGTGGCATGGTACTCGCTCTTTCAGAAATCTAGAGGATGATGAGATGGAAGATGAGGATGATGAGGTTGATGGTGATGAGGATGAATGTGATGATGGCTCCTATACTGATGGAGATGGTGATGATGATACCTCGACTGACCCTGATGCACCATCTGATGGAGATGAAGACTACCAGCCTGATGATGACAAGGACGATGACATAGATGCCATATACCTTTAGTTCTTAGGTCTATAGGGTGCTCATATTTATATCTTTTTGTATAATTTCATGTATTTAACATTTGGGCACTATATCGAAGGCTTACTATTTTCATATCTCATTGTTTTTTTACTATTTTTTAATTTTCATCTAGAGAGGACATATCTTTTGTTGTAATATGATTATATGTACCTTAAATCTATGCTTGGTTATATCTCATGAGTTCTGGGTATGTGCTTTCATATTCTAGTATGTGTTGTTCTCTCTTATTTTTAGTTGGTGCTTGCTTATAGTGCTTGCTTGTATCGTTTGTGCCTATAGATAAGACCTATGCTTTTTAGCCCTTCTGCCCCCTGCCTTTTTATAATGATAAAATTGGAGAAATGAGCTCAAGTACCATAGGGGAGATACGAGTTCAAGTGCATACTGCATTGTGATCTTTTTCTAGTTAATTCTTTAAAATATCATGTGACTATGTAAGAGGATTCAATAGTATATATGTGCTATGATTATAGTTTTTGAGAACCAGCTACAGGTAAATGTAAGCATGAATTGAGGGGGGAGAAATTGCTATTGTTCATTCATGTATACCTCTACAGTTCACAAGGTAAAAGTTAAAATTATAAGTCTTTTTCAATATGTTGAGGAATGGTTTTTCATCTTCAAAAAGGGGGATAATATTGACCTAACAATGATACATTATCTATATTTTGTTGATGACTTAACCATTTCATTCTTATGTATCTAATATGTCTATTTGAGATTGATTTCGGGTATTAGGTACATGAAAAGGATCAATTCAATCAATCCCTAGCTTGATCAAATACAAGCCAAAGTTAATGCAAATACACTTATGTGGAAAACACCCTAAACAACTTAGGACAATGTTTGTAATCATTAGTTTTGATGTTATGAATTGTAATTAAGATGAGAAAAAATCAAGAGCACTTAAAATGAATGTTTAAGCACTTTAATGACAATTTTCAAAATGCATCACAGACAGTCTGTTCAGCTGAGTTTCCTTCTTAGAAACTCAACCAATGCCTAGAATGGGTCTTGGAAATTGCCAGGTTCAACCGAGTTTGTCCCAAGTCAAACTCGACCGACACCCTGCATAGACAAAATGATTTTAAGCCATCCACCGAGTTTCATCTAGGATAAAATCAGTCAAAAACTCAAAATTCGTTTGTCGAATAATGCAATCAGCCGAGTTACCTTTATTGAAACTCGATCGACTATACTATACAAAGTGTGTAGAAAAAGTGTTTCTAACCTTTGGAATGTTGAAAACATCAAAAATAGATCCGTTGCAACACCCCAAATGACTAAAATTCATCCCCAAGTGTTTCTAGTGGCTAGTGGACACACCCAACTATGACTAGGGACCCTTGGGCTTCATCCCAAGTTTGCCTACCTTGCTCCTAGCTACAGTTGAGTGTGTTTGTCCACATAGAGCCCCTTTCTCTCTCTTAATTACTAATCAAAACGTCATTATGAGTGAGACAAGCTATGTGTGAGAGGGATACTCCATTGTACTCTTGTAAATCTCTCAAATCTTCCCTTTCCCAACCCCTTTCTTAACAAAAAAGTTGTGGAAATGTTCTTCAAGGTGAAGGAGAAGGTGAAGGCTGAAGATCCTTGAGAAGAGTGGGTAATTCCTTCAAAGCAGAAGACTTATTGCAAGAGGGGAGCTCCTTGTAAAAGGTATCCATATCATTCCAAAAGTGGGTAAGCCCTTGTAGAGGTTGAAGACTCTTGATCTAAGGATAGGTAAGACCTTGTAAGGCTTATTGGCCCATTTTGTCCTTAAAAAGGAAGGCTAGGTATCCTTGCCCTGCAAAAGAAAGGTCTAATTTTATGTCTTATAATGGAATATAAGCATGCAGTGGTTGCAAAATCCTAGGATTTGTCCTCTGTAGGTAATGGATGTACATTCTCTTATTTTGGAGTTTGGAACCACTATACATAGCTTGTTCTTGATCTCATTCAATCTCTCTCATCCTTGCTATATGCTTTTTAGTAGCACATCAAATTCCATATTTGTAATCCTATTTCTTGAACTAATTTTAAGGTCTAATGAATTTGGTTTAAGTGCTTTTTATCTCTATTCACCCCTTAGAGACCTTTGAGCCAAAATGTATCCCCTTATATAGGTTTAGTATAGCAAGCCGGCCGTTAATGGAGTTTAGCTCCAGTGAACAATTGGGGAAGTCCTGATTCCTTATGGAGGCCAGGTAAGTTAAGGATTAAAAGATTCATAATTACTCTTTGATTCCAAAGAGGAAAATTTTAGATCCTATTGTGGGCTAGATAGGTCGGGAGATAAGTCAGGAATCGACAAATTACTATTTCCTTGTTTCCATTCTGGTCAGAGGTAGAAGACACAAGGAGAATCGTTGGATCCTAACCAGGTGGCCATAGATTTGTGTGACATGTACAAGCCTTGACCCTAGTTTCCTTCTCCTAATATAAATGTGACATATTTCCTTTATTTTGATTAAACCTCTCACTTTAGGGAAAATACAAAATTGCATAACTCTCTCCTCCTTTATTCAAACAATCTCAAATTTTGAAGGGAAGTCTGAGTTACTTATATAAAGGTATGGGCGATATTTGAGACCAAAATACACAATTTAAAGTTTTTTTTGTTTCCAAGTCTCCCTTTTATTTCCTCTATTTAAGGCAAAAAATTAATTCTTTTCTCTTCTCAACTTGGCTATATTTCTTTTTTTGATTACTTTTCTCATCTAAAACAATATGGAACTGAACCCAAACCATTAGTTGCCTTCAATACAACTTTTCTATAAAACTCCACATAACTCCATATTTAAGATATCAATTGTCCATTACTTTTAGTAATTCAATTATTATTGGATTTCCCTCTTTTCCTTTGTCTAATATCCATTAATAAATATTATTAATAGTGAAACCATGAAAATAATTACAAATAAGAATGTGTAAATTAAATCCAGACTTTCAAAATAAAGCATACCAAGTTTTCTAATACATCCTTAAGAATCAAATATTTGCATTTCAAATATGTAAATATATGTGAAAAAGCATGTTATAACACAATGCATTATCAAACAAACTTAGAAGTAAATGAGCATTGAACTTACTAATATGTTATCTAGACTATTGATAGTCGCACATGCATGCATATATATATATATATATATATATATATATATACATACATACATACATACATACATACATACATACATACATACATACATACATACATACATAATTATAAACTCAGTAGGCTCATTTTGTGCACCCCTAATGTTATATAAGTTATGAATAACAAGAAGATGGACAATCTACATCTAAATCTCTAACTATCATGTCACATACAGTGGTATGAATGATGTTTGTATGCATATGCTAATTCACATGTTATTCGACATATTTGTAGTATTTTAAGCATAAGGATGGCCTAATACATTGATTAATATTAATATTAATGATAATAATGGGAATACTATAAGATGAAAAACTAGTCATAATAATGATTCATTTATTTGAGAATAAGACCTAGAATTTTTTTTGGATTATCGAGAGAACTGCCCCGTTAGAAGCACCACTTTTATGCCCTTCCCATACAATGTAAACTCTCGAGCCCTGAGCGTCCCGCCCACCCGGGAACTGGTTAAAGCACACAGTTGGCCGACCTGTGCGATGGGTACCATTTCGGAGGCGATCGGTGGGTTTCGAACCCGGGTCCCTTCATGAGGGGACACCGTGCCAAACCACCTGAACCACTCCTCCCCGGCAATAAGACCTAGACTTAGATTATGTAAAATATACATAGTACTTATATAGAAAATTTGAACTTCCAATGATTATTAAGAATTATATAATCCTTTCCATGAATTTAAACCCTAAATATTTATAAAAGGTATCTTAATAAATATTATCTTATAAGTTAATTACCTTAAACCCTAGATATAGTTATGATTGTGTCCATATGCATATATGAGACCTAGATACAACATGAGTATTATTTTATCTCTTAGTTGTAGATAAAATCCCAATTTTTGGGATAGTATCAAATTATATTGTAGATCATATATCTTATTACTTTTATAATATTTGTGTATTTGAATTTAGTGGCAATCACATGGTAATATGACAACCTAAGATACAAATAAAAGAGAAAACTAGTAATTAACACACACCTAATGATAAGTAGTGACTAATTCCCAGTCAAGAAACATCAAGTAACCTTAGTACATTCTCTCTTGCTAGATTCATGAGAAATTGACATCTTTTAGTCTTCTAGACATCTCGATTGGAAATTCTTATTTGGAATAGGTACTAAATTCTCAATTCTATTATTGAACTATTTATCTCCCTCTTGAGTTTCATTTATATAATTTTGCAAAAAAATAATAGTGATCAATTTTTTATTAGCTTTTTTCTCGTGTTGGAGTTCACCATGACTAAATTGAATGTTGAACATTTTTGATAAATTGAAATATTGGTTGATTTTGATATTGGCACAAAAATTTGAAAATTGTCTAAGAGCTTTGTCTCTCTAGATTCGATGGGTCATACCCCCCAACCCTATGCAGTGTATAATAGGCAACTAGAGGTCCCTCAGTATTGGTTACCTCCATAGGAAAAAGGGTTGTTCTCTCATAGAGGGGAGAACACTAGGCACCTAGCCACTAATGAGGAAAAATATTAAATTGATTGTGCCAATGGATAAATCATTTTATTTTGGATAATTTGATATTTTGGTACTAGTTCTGAGAAAAATTAATTGATTTGAGATCTTGATCTTGGTCTCGAGAAACCTATTCATTGATTCTTTATATTACTACTTTATATTGTTGTAACCTTTTAAAATTAATATGATAACTGGATTATCCTTTTCTATCACAATAGTCCACTAAGCAATCTTGCCTAGATTTTTTTGGAATAAGGTAAATATATTAGACCAAAAAGGGTATATCAAACTATACAACAGAGCAAGGAACCATGGACAGGGTCCTAAAGTAACTAACTACAAAAACCCTAGTAAGTGCATGTATTAGCATTGAGATTATGCATAATCTCAGTTCTACAAAGACTATGCTATTTAAGTTCCTTGGCCAATCTATCAAGCAACATCTTAGGGCTGCTTTCCTTTCATTCGTGGACTTTGTTGTTCCTTTCATACCATATGAGATAGCCTGCTCCCGTGATGTAGAGATTGGAAAAGCTTCTCATGGCCTTGTTCCTTTTGAATTTTGTTGCCACCCACGCAAAAATGTCAAGTAGCAAAGTCAAAACCATCTGCCCCCAACCATTTCTAAGGCAAATTATCTTCCAAAGCTGATTCTTCCAACTACAACCAAAGAATAGGTGCATACTAGACTCTCTATGAACTTTACATAGAACACATCTCTCGTCAATCGCAAGACCCCATATGCTCATTCTATCCTTTAAGACAGTCTATCCAGGACATCCCTATAGTTGAAGGCACTCCATTTAAGACAATGAGCCAAGCTCCATCCGACCTGTAATGATGTTAATCGATGGTGAATGGTTTCGAAGGGTCCATACACTATTATCACCAAAATTATACCAGCTCCGATGAACATGCATGAAACTACACATATTTCTCCATATCCAAGAAGGTCTTGTTCCTCTGTCACGATGAGGTTCTGACCATAGCGCCTCTTCATCCAGTTAACCCAACCTCTCTGTTGAGTTGTGATGAACCTCTCCATCCTCTTTTGTGTGCCTATGCGCATGAGTTCATCAGGGCCAACTAACTGAAGTCCCCCATTGAAAAAAGGTCGAGCAATAGTCTCCCATGCGATAGAGTGATTCTTGCCCATCTGGATAAAGTTGGTAATGACGGATCACATGGTATGTACCATTGGCGGTGGGATCTTCCCCATCCCTATCCAAAACTGAATCATAGCATGGAGGATTGACCGAACTAGGACCAGCATGCTGAACATCGAGATACGAAAACCACTCTAGGTTTCCACCTTCTTCCTGATGCTATCTAGGTAGACTTTGAAGTCAGAGGATGTGGCCTTTCCAGCTACAAGAGGGAAACCCAAATATATGGTAGGGAACACACCTATATCCATGCCAATAGCATCTTTTAACCCGCCCCTTATGTTATCACAGGACTTAGAGAGGAAAACATGTGATTTGATGGAGCTAATATAGATACCTGTGAGTTTTCTAAAAAAGAAAAGCACCTTCTTGTATTCCTTAAGCCTTTTGACATTACCCACAGAGAGTAGCAAAATGTCATCAGCAAAGATAACGTGTGTTAGCACTTTCTCCCCTTTAACTGTGTAAGCTTTAATGTGTCTATTTTCTTCAGCTTTGTTCAACAAACCCGCTAGGCCCTCCATCACCAGAGTGAATAGCAGAGGGGACAATGGGTTGCCCTGGCGTAACCCATTAGAGGAGGTGAACAACCCCACAGGTGCGCAGTTAATAAGTATAAAAAAGGAACAAGTGGTCACACACTGTTTAGTATTTAGATTCCACCTTTGATCAAATCTAAGAGATTCCATTATCGTCCACAGGTAATCTCATCTGATGTGATCATAAGATTTGCTAATATCAATCTTCATGCAGGCTTTTACAGTGGAATCTTTCCTATTAAAGTCATTTAAGAACTCAATATCAAGGAGAGAGCAGTCCGCCATCCTTCCATCTTTGACAAATTCATTTTGGTTCACCAAAATGATGTGGGGTAGGATTACTCTCAACCTTTTAGCCAGAACCTTAGCTATGATTTTGTATAGAACTGAACAGTAGGCGACAAGTCTATAGTCAGTGATTTCTTTGGTGTTTCTCATCTTGGGTATCAATTTGATGAATGAATAGTTTACTTCTCTAACCATGGCTCCTCCATTCAAAAGCCATCTCATAGCTTTACATACATCATCTTTAATTGTAGACCAGATCATATGGAAGAAGCTATTAAATCCGTCTGGGCCCGTGGCCTTAGATTAGTGAATCGAGAACACCACCTCTTTTATTTCATCATCAGTCACCTCTTTGCACAACCCTACATTCATATCAATAGTAACCCTATGATCCAGTAGTCCATCATCCCTATTGTGGTGGTTGGAATAGTTGTGGTCATTATTATACATCCTGCTGAAGAAAAGGGTGTCACGCTCAACAATCTCCTCCCTACTTTCAACAATTTTTCCATCTTCATTAATGAGCTCGTATATCGTGTCTTGCATCTCCTTTTTCCTGATTGTGGCTTGATAAACCTTGGAGTTGCGATCTCCATCCACAATCCACTTCAGCCTACTCCTTTGACAGAGGAAAAGCTCCTCTGCTTTCTCCAGCTTCCTCACTCTGTCTTTGGTCTTCCTCTCAGTTTCTATGGCCCTCCCCGACAATGAGTGAAGTCTCAGAGCCTGTGCTGCCTTCTTATAATCATCTCTGGCTATGTGCAGAAGGTTAGGGAGATTCACCTTCTCCTTAGACCACTTCTTGAGAGCCTTCTTCTTATTTTGTAATTTTTTGAGAACAACATACAAGGGGTTTCCAATGATTTGGGTGTGCCAATAGTCCTCCACAAACTCTTTGAATTCTTCCCATTCACACAACATATTCAAGAACCTGAAAGGGCGAGGAGGATGTGGTGAGTTTTTAATATGTACCTACATCTAGGCATGGTCGCTGAAGTAGTGTCAGCCTAGCTTGATAGCCACATTGGGTAGCATATCTTGCCAGCCTGTATTTACAAGGCCTCTATCTAGCCTGCTCGATATGTTTCCTACAAGTCCCTATTTGTTGGACCACATCGTAATGCCACCAATTGTGTTAAGTTGGTGTAGTCCCACCTTGTCCATGGTGTATTTGATTTTTTTCAAGATCCTGTCAGGGACTCTTTTACCTCCCATCTTCTCTTTAGCATGCCTCGTGTTGCTAAAGTCCCCCAAGACCAATCAAGGAACTTCCTCCAGTGTAGTAGCCTCAATCATAGGCTAGAGTCTATCCTGATCTGACTCAAGGTTTTCTCCATATAATGCAGACAATATAGAAGAGAAGCTGCTGTGGTTAAAGCAACATATACTGATGATTTGATCCGTAGCACTGATCAATTTGATTTGCCATAGGTTAGGGTCCCAACCTATGACTATTCTTCTGCCATCCACTATGTCGAGGTTGAAAATACAACCCCACTGATTAGGGAATATAGATCTAATCCTTTTAGTAGTCTTTCTCTTTATTCTCATTTGAAAACAACACACGATCTCAGCCTGAATGTTCTTGAGAATTTTCATTAGCCTCCTCTGAGTATTCGACAAGAAAACACCTCTCACATTCCAAGCTAAGATGGACATATTAACTTACTGAGTTAGATGACCCGCCTCCTCCTCCTTTGGATTTGGGTCCACCCTTAGTCTTAGCAGTTGAGCTTCTGGTGTTCCTGGGATTCTGACTGCATGTACCACCAGTATCAACCTCAGCTTTGCCTTCTTCCGCTTGGTTGAGGACATCAAAATGGATCTCAACTGTGATAGCTCCACTTACCTCAATCCTGGCATTCACCAGGGGTTCTTCCGCCTCAACTTATGGTGTCCCTTCCATAGAGGCATTGACAGTCTCTTCAACGATGTCTATAGTTCCACTAGACCCCGCCTTATCAGTCATAATTTCCCCCTCCTCGATGACAAAGGGCTCCTGATCTTGATTAGCGACAACTTTGTTCTTATCAAAAGAGGACAACTTCTTGATACGCCTATCGAGTTGTTCTTTCTCCCACCGGTTGATAGTATTCTGATGAGCATTCCTTTTGGACGATTGTGGTTTCCTCTTTTGCGATCAACTTGTCCTAGGAGCGATAATCGGAGGTGAAGGCAAAGGAGTAGAGCTCCTCTCCCCAAGATAGCCTCCATTGCTGTGCCCAAAGACTTCACATGTATCATAGTGATCTAGTAGAGCCTCATACCCGACCTTAATCTCCCACTCGCCCCTATGGGAAGCTCCACCATAATGACTGGCGACAACTCCTCCTCTGTAGTATTGTCAACACAAAAGCAGGTACAACCCAACAATGAACCAGCAACACACCTCTCGATGGCATGCGGCTCACCAATAGCGTGTGCGATAACGTTGATAGCCCGTGCCAACCAGTGTTTGCCAACATCCGACAAAGACACCCAAACCAGGGTGGTTTTTAGGACTGACCTACAGATTTCAGCCTCCGGAGTCCATTGCCTGACCAAGACTAATTGGTCATAAAAAATCCACATGCCTCTATTCATCACGGCTTTGAGATCCTTTTCATTGGTGAACCTAGAAAGTACGAGGCCGTCAGTAAGACTTAACACCTTGAGCTCCCCTCTTAGCTGCCAAGTCCAAATCATCCACCCCTTCAGCTGTAGAACATTCACAGAGGTGCCCACGATCTGAACAATCATCGAAAACTTGTGATAGTCATCTATTTCACTCATGATCAGATGAGCGAATTTGGTCCATTTACGTTTATCACCTTCTTTGAAGAAAGGTTTCTTCAGATCAACAACTATGCATCCACAGATCTGCATTGTCGGCCGTTCGACGACTTTCGTCCAGTCTCTTGCAATCATTACATCAACCCCCACTGAGCTTCACTTCTCAGCCACCTTCTCGCCGCCATCCTCCCTAGGAGGACCGGAGCCCGCCGACCCTCCACCCCCCATATCGCCCTAATCCTAGAGAGGGATCAGAGCGGGTAGAAGAGAGAGAACTAATCTTGCCTAAATTTGATTACATAACTCTTTACTTTAAATTTGCTCAATAATTGAATTTAATACCAACCTTGCTGATCTAAATTTTCCCTCCTTGTGTGGTTTCCTTCCCTCTAAAAACTCATGGACATGTTATACAAAGGAGGACTAGAAGAGACGTGTAGGATTTGTCCCCAGTTAAAGAGTAGATAGGAATCAATACATTTTCTTAATCTTGTAATGTTATGTTTAAAACTTCCGTTTTGTAAATATTTCATCATAAAGATCGGATCATTACATACATGTCTAATTCAAAAAAGCTACACTGACAAACAGACAAGTGCATTATTAGGTACCTAAAGGGTACATCCTCTATATGCCTTGGATTTGGCAATAACATAGAGACACTTGTTGGCATGTTGATTCTGACTTTAAAATCATCGTCATAAAAGATGTTCTCTTACAAACTACCTGTTACTACCATAAATGACATTGACATTGGCTATCAAATAATCTACATGGCTTAGAGGACTATGTGTAGAGTTATGTATTCTAGAAAAGACAATTACCATCTTTTGTGATAGTCAAAATGCAATCCATCACATAAAAGATGAGATGTTTCATGAAAGAATAAATCACAACATCAAGTATCACTTCATTAGATTAGTGACAACACAAGGGGAATATTGTGGTGATAAAAATTGTAAAAAAAAAAAAACCGACAGAGACGATGACAAAGTCATTGTCAATTTCCAAGTTCAGACACTGTCTAGACTTGGTTAGTCAACACAACATGTAGTGATGTCCTCACGGGCAGGAGGAGGAGAGATGATCTACTATTATTCTTTTTTAGAGAGCTACAAACTTTGAGTCAAGCTGGAGATTGCTATTTGCCTCAAAAATTTTATTGATCTGATATAGAAATAAATAGATTTGTGCTTACTCGAACTAGGTACGGTGGGGGCGTAGCCCCCTGTGGTATGATACGATCTATTTTCTAGATCTGTATGGGGATCCTTTTATAGTTCTACATGTATAAGCATACACACTCTTGTTAGGGTTGTGATCATCATGGATTTTGAATTGACGTCGTACACCAAGGTGTATTCTGCCTCTATCGAGAGCGCTCTTCTTATATCCTACTTCTATGAAATAATAGAAGTTCGGCTTCCTTGGAGTAGGTCTCTATGACTAACTATGTAAAGCGTGTGCTCCCTCATTGTGTGATTCTTTGTTTCCTCTCCTTTTTATTATTCCACACGAATTCGGTGTATACTCTTGTTCGAATTACTTAACACAAATTATATGATTTTTAGAAAGATTGGCATGTCCAAACGTGTGAAACCTGGAAAACAGATGTCTTGATGATGCTCGTTCCTAGACATACGAATATAATGGTGCATTAAACTTCTACCCAGGCCGTACGCTGTTGATTAGAAGGTAGAAGAGGTAGAAGATGTTTACACACTGCAGATCATATATCACATTTCCAATTCCACACTATTAACGTAGTACTGTCGAAGGGAACAGGAAAAGGAAGATATTCCGTATGCACAATACCAGCTTTTAGAATTCGACGCGTTTCCTAGACTGGTTTGTCTTAAGAACTTGGATGCTAGGCTGCAGCTGAAAACGAAACTGAGATGGGTGTAGTTGACACGAATAGAAAAACTAGCAAGTTAGCTGTCCCTAGTTCATTGATGAACTGACACTAGGACAAGCTAGCTAGCATTTATTTTCTACAGTCCTCTGATAACAGCACCGCTACTTCGCCGTTCGACTTGGACTTCTTCCCTCCCCCATCGTCTACAATAATGGACTTGTGACCTTGACTCCTCAGGCAAGTTGTGCTGTTCGTCTAGTCGGCCAAACATGTCTACTGCCAGTAGCAACTTGGAGTAGCTGGCTGCTCTAATGAGTCATTGGCATATATGCTTCTCAAGTTGCAGACAATAAATTTTCTCTAACGCAGAGCCTCATTATATTGGATTTTGGTTGTTTCCGTGCAAGAATGAGAGAAGATTATTACTTGTCAATGTCTCCGCCCCAAGTACCACGATTATTATATAAAACAGTGACCGCAACTCTACTTTTTCAATTCCTATACAAACCAAATAACAGACAGTAGCGCTGAAGTATGAAATGTTCGTAGACGCTCTCCCTTGAAGAATATCCCGAAGGCGTGTAAACGACTGTAACTTCAGTGGAAACTCTAATAAAGGCACATCAATATGCTCAACGAAAGGGAACAGAAAAACCGTTAGCTAAAAACGGTAGGTTAGAGGGAGAAAGCTCCAACTTCACTCTAGAAAATCCCTTCGGGCCGTCGCCTCCCCTGATCAGCGCTTCCTACCACACCCGGCGCGCTCCCACCGCCTTTAGCTCCTTCTCAGCCCTGTGGCGGCGACGATTATCCTCAGGTAACTTCATCCGACGTCCGACTTAGAGGGAGAAAGCTACAACTTCTTTCTAGAAAATCCCTTCGGGCCGTCGCCATCCCTGATCGGCGACTCCTACCACACCCGGAGCGCTCCCACCGCCTCTAGCTCCTGCTCGGCCCTGTGGCGGCGACGATCATCCTCAGATAAATTCATCGGGCGTCCGACTCTCCCTATTCAGGTACAAAAAAAAAATCTTTCTCCGGAAACTTCATCCCTCGATCATCTCTGCATGTTGGCGGTGGTTACCATCATACCTCTTTGAGACCGTTTTTACATCCTCGGTGTGCCTGTTCTTTGCCCGACTTCAGTGCTTTTTCGGTGTGCCTGTTCTTTGCTAGCACAAGAATTCACAGGTTTGCAAAACCCTCGCCTTTGCTTTTCCACTTTTGAGCTCTCCTGAGTTTTCCGACTTAGCGTTATCATCTCCTACCCCCTCATCGTTCTGTCGTCGGAACCCTGTTCCTGCTTAGGTCTCCTCACTTCTGTCTGCATTAAATTCCGAGTATATCATCATCCTTTGCAACTCTCCTCGGGTATCACAAACGGCTTCTAGATACATGCAGACGATCTCTCATTGATTACACCTATTACACCTTTAAAGATTGTATTTTTCTTTCACCCCCAAGCCCCTTCAAACTCAGCAAATCTCCCTCTTACAAAAATCTCGTTTTCTAAAATAAAAAATTCCATTCTCTCTGCCGGCTATAACACTCCTTCCCAAGAACAACTTTAGCAGCCCGATCAAATCAACACATCAGGTGGCTCAGAGACCAGCAATAAAGACCCATCAAACGACCCGATAACACCATGAGAACATGAGGTGTGCTCACCCTCGCTTCATGCATAAAATCACCTTTCATGCATAAATCCGGCAAGACAACAACCTTCCGCCGTGCTCTAAAGAAGCAAAAACCCTTGGTGTCTAGCAGCATCACAAAAACTCCATTATCCCCAAACAACATGAACTCCCGTTTCTCCTTCATAGAAATCCCCCTCGCAGACCCAACCTATTCTATGAGCATCCCATTACCGTGAGCTTGGATCTACCATAAGTTCGACATCTCTCCAGGCACCAACATGATCAACATAGGCCACAGATCCTTCCAGGTGAAGATCACATGGTCAACCCCGACAAAAACAACCTGGGGCAAAAAAACCCCCTTCCTCCTCATATCGGATGGCTGGAGTGACATGCGCGAAGAACTGAACCTTAAGCCTGAGTGGTCGATATTCTTACAACCGATGGAAAATCGCACCTTACACGCCTGGGTGCGCGACTTAGTCCACGACTCTCCTCCAGAGCTTGCCTACCTGTACAAAAAACATGATCGAGACATCTCCTCATCATCCAACTCGGCGGATCAACTCTTCGTCCGAGATGAATACCAACCCCCCATGGGAGAAAAATCCCGGCTATTCTCCATCTCTTCAGGTTCTGAGGATGACGAAGATGCTGTCACATCTCCTTTGGAACAACAACAAAGTTCTATCGCGGAAAGGTACAAGCTTTTCTCCTCCCCATCTTTTAAGGGAAAAAATACAAGACCAATATGTCGTCTTTATATAAATCCCTTCATCCTCCATCCTCCCCGGTCGAGGACATCATCCCTAAGGACATTTTTCACCTAAACTCTGCTTTCCCTGTCCTGGGCCATGCAAAATCATCCTTCCTCATAAAAAATATCCTAGAAAAAACCCCCACCGCCCATAGCTGGGCACCGGTCCCCCCAAAAAGACCTTTTCGAGCTCTGCACTGTTCCCTTTGCCACCGGAACAACCACTCAACTTCTAGATGTTTTTCTCACCGCTTATGTTTTGGATGGGGTCGTATAGGGCACATAAAAAGGTTCTGCAAAGCCCGCCTCCTCCCAAATCGGGACAAAAACCATGCAGATCCCCCTCCTCCTTCATGCACTCTCGCTCGCTCAAAATCTCGCCTTTTCACAAAACCTCCGCTGTCCCAAAAAAGCTATTTTCAGATCTCTAACACAACACACATCCCCCTCATCATCATTATCATTCAAAAAACTCCTTTGCATGCCTCGTGAATCTCCCGCCCGAACATGCAGACGAAACCACTCCACGCAGTCAGAACACTAGCTCCTGGTCACCTCCTATATCTAAACCCTTTCACAAGTAAAAAAACTCATCCGCCACAAAGCACAAACCATAATCCAAAAGCCCTACTCCTCAAATTGCCTCACAAACTCACAACGTTAACTATCCTTCTGCCTCACCAAACATGAAGGTCCCTGATCACCTGGAATATGCGATCGCCCTTGATCTCCCAGCCAATTCTATGCGTTTGCTCAAGGTCTTCACCCTTAGAAGTATTCTTGTTTCTGTTGAAAACAATCTGGACAACAACCCTATAAACGTCCTAGACATTACCCGCGCCTTAGCCCTTCTCCTTCCTGGTCACACCATCCTCAAACCAAAAATCTTCTCTCCCACCCAACTCATCTATACCGTTCCAGAAGGTACGAAGATAAATCACCTTTTCGACCAAGTCCTCACCATACCATGTGGATCGAGCTTCATCATGGCTAGACTATCAAAATGGCCTGCCGATTTTGGATCTTTCCCTGCCCCTGCTGATGGCTCTGACTGGGTTGCCATTTCAAATCTCCCTCCTCATCTTTGGGAGATAGAGATCTTCAGAGGCATTGCACACTCTATCGGGGCCACTCTACTATATATCAGCCCTGAAACCTTACAACCATCACAATACATTAAAGCATACTGTCTCCTTTCTGTCAAAGCTGCAATCTCTCTACCTCCATCCATCAATATTAGAATTGGTGAATCCATTTACCATTTAAAACTTTTAGCTGAACATCCTTCCATAAACAACACTGCCTTTTCCGACCTCACTACACATCCACCTTCCTGGTTTAGCCCTAATAAAGAAAAATTATCTACCTTGCATTCCAGGGCTTCAAATGACCGAAACCATGTTTGGATCCGGAAAACCTCAAACCACTCTGAAAACTCTTATCTCCTTCCAAGCAAAAAAAGAACCAGATCTTCTGAACTTTCACTCCATGTAAATAAATTCAAACCTAGAAGCTCCACTTTCCCATCTCCTTCCTCTACTAAGGAAAGCTGCCCATCGCCAAACAAAAATCATCAAACAACTATGAACCAAGCCTCATCTCAGATTAAGGATGATATTTCTTTGCAGAGTTCGGAGCAGGAGAGCCCTCAACAAAAGCTCACTTCCAGCTACCTCCCGAAGATCTTGCAGCCAAACCACAAAGACCCAAAAAGTTCTATCATCATCAACAGAGTAAAGAAAGGTACTCCTTTTTCCTCCTCCCGCTCTTTTAGTAATGTTTCAACAAAAACTTCTTTATCATCTACTCCAACTTTTCTAGATAAAAATAAAGACATAGACTCTATCGAGGATTTAGCTTCTTGGTCTGACATAAAAAACGTCACTTCTTTTGCAAATAAGATAGGCTTTCAACTCGAAGATGATGAGGATGCTCATAATGTTCTTAACAACCTAGAAACCTATATGGGATGGACAAAAAAAGGCTTGATCATGCCAGCATCAAAACATCGATTATCTAATTTGCCTTTTGGCACTCATCTTTCTCTTTTTCATAATGAAAATTTCATCTTGGAATATATGTGGAGCTGCAAACCTCCATAGAAGGAAAAAAATACACTCTCACATTTATAAAACAATATCGATCTTATTACCATCCAAGAAACAAAAACCTTTCTTACCCCTTTTTCCCTCAAAACAATTGGAGGTAATCGAATCACAAACTGGATCCAACTACCTCCCGAGGGTTTCAAAGGTGGCATCATTGTTGGTTTTAACAATCAGGCTCTTGTTCCACAAAACTCTTCCATCCTTAACTTCTCCATAACCATTGAATTCAAAAACCTATCCGATAGATATCTCTAGTCTTTTTTAGGGATATATGGGGAACCTGGTTACAACAAATCCCTCTTCCTTGAGGAACTAAATCACCTCATTACAAATTTCCACCAGTCTCCCTGGGTTTTGGGTGGCGATTTTAATCTGATCACCCAAATCACAGATAGACTCAATTCAAATCCCTCCACTCAATCGATGTCAACAGCTGATAAAAAATTCTGTCAGATTCTTACAAACCACTCCCTGATCGATATCATACCATCAAACACTTTATACACCTGGTCTAGAAACAAGACATTTGCCAGACTTGACCATTTCATTTGTACAAACCTTTGGGATGATAAACACTCTCTCTCATCAGTTTATATCTCCCATAGAACCATTTCTGACCACTTCCCTCTAATCCTTGATACAACCTCTTCCTCGTTGGGCACTCGCCTTTTTAAATTTGAATACAGTTGGCTCTCCATAGACAACTTCTCCAAATCCTGTCTAGAAGCTTGGACTCTTGCCGACTCACAAATAGCTAACATTGGTCTTCATATCCTAAACAACACAAAAAAGATCAAATCTCACATCAAAAAGTGGAAGCTACAAAACCCTATGAACTTATTCGAACTTCAAAAAAATCTTGAAGATCAGTTACTCTTTGTGGACAAGGATCCATATGCTGACCCTGCCCTTGTCATAACCATCAAAGCTGAACTTGATCACATTAACCACTGTATTGACACTAGATGGAGACAAAGGGAAAAAATCACTTGGGCTAAAGAAGGGGATAAAAACATAAAATTCTTTCACAAAATTTGTAACCAAAACTTTTGTCCAAATGCCATAACCCATCTAACAATAAATGGCAGACTCACATCCCATAAACAATCCATCATAACACACATAAAAAACCATTTTAAAAATATCTTCAATAACAACCACAATCCCATTTGTCTCAATAACTTGTCATGGAACACAATTTGTCAAAAAAACATAAAAAATCCTCATGAACTCATAAAATCTTTCTCCCTCGAAGAATTACATTCTGCCATCACTCACCTTGGTAAAAATAAATCTCTAGGACCTGATGGTCTCAATGTGGAATTCTACTTGGCAAATTGGAACCACTATAAAAATGACTTCACAACCTTTTTGTCTGCTTTCCATGCTAGTACAAACCCACATAATATCATCAAATTTATAAATAAAACCTTCATCACCCTGATAAAAAAAATAGTCAACCTGAAAACATTTCTCACTTCCGTCCCATCAGCCTCATAAATACCTCATATAAAATCATTGCTAAAACTCTAGCAAACAGGATTAAGCCACACTTGGAAGACATCATCCCTCTTAACCAATCTGCCTTCCTCAAAAATAGAAGTATTCAAGATGCTTTCTTGATGGTAAATGAAACGATCCATCTTTGTCACAAAAATAAATCCCCCCTTCTAGCCATAAAACTTGACTTTGAAAAAGCCTTTGATTTTGTTAATTGTCAATGTCTTTTAAAAACTCTTAAGGGTTTTGGTTTTCCTAACAGGTGGATTTCTTGGATCCATGCTTGTATATCAACAAACCATTTCTCCAATATCATAAATGGTGTTCCTTTCGGTTATTTCCATAACTCAAATGGACTTAGACAAGGAGACCCTCTCTCTCCTTATCTTTTCATCATCCTGACTACTAACCTCTCCCGTATGATCCAGCTGGGCAAACGAAATGGTCTTATCTCCTCTCCTGATGTTTGTAAGGAGAATATCATTCAATTTGCTGATGATACCATTATTTTCTCCTCCCCAGATGAATCCTCCCTTCAAAATATCTTTAGGATCATTGGTATCTTTTTATATATCTCTGGGCTAAAAATAAATATTCAGAAATCTTCCATCTTTGGGGTTAACATAAATCAATCGACTTTGGAGCATTTTAGGGACCTCCTAAAATGCAAGACTGAAGATTTCCCTGTCAAATATCTGGGTCTGCCCATCACTCCATACAACATTACAAATGCTATATGGACTCCCATCATTTCAAAAATAAACACAAAACTCACAAACTGGACAAACAACTTCCTTAACCTTTCAGGTCGGCTTACCCTTTTAAACAGTGTCATCACTCCAATAATAACCCACTTCCTGAGTTGCATTCCCCTACCCTCAAAAACAAAATCTATTTTAGACAAAATCAGGAGAAATGTTCTATGGAACAACTTCCACAAACTGGACAAACCAGGGAAACATTACCATCTCGTAAATTGGAAAACCATACAAGATCCTCTTGAACAAGGTGGTTGGGGAATCATCAACATTAAAACACACTCTCTCTGCCTCATTGCCAAAATCATTGATAGTCTGCTTCAAAACAAACAAAAAATCTGGACCAATCTCATCAAATTCAAATATTATCAAAGCTCTCCACCCTGACACCAAATCCCTCAGAAAACAGCCTCCCCACTTTGGAAATTCATCAATAAAAACATCCATACGATAACACAAATCATAAACACTCCACCTCACTCACACAAAAACATCTCCTTTTGGTTTGATCCATAGTTTGAAAACAACTCTATCATAAATCTCAAACCAAATTGGTCTATTCCAAATACACTCCTCAAAATAAAGATTAACAAAGCTTTACCGCTCATCACCAGTAATAGATCAAACTCCCTTAAAAGATGTATTCTTTCTCAGATCAGTCAAAATGAATTCGGGCAACTGATCCTCTCACTGGAAAATAACACCTCAAATACTATCACTTGGAAATGGGGTAAAAATTACTCGGTTAAACTTGCCTACACTTTCCTCTCCTACAGAGGTATTTCCCCATCATCATCAAAGATATGGAAACATAAATGGCCTCATAAATACAAAACTTTCCTTTGACTTCTGCTACACAACAAGCTTCTCTCAGGTGAAAACATCACAAAAAAGGGTTTCATTGACCCTTTCAGATGTGCTCTTTGTGAAAAAAATAGTGACTCGGTTGACCACATCTTCTTTAAGTGCATTTTCTCCAAAATATATTCTCACATTTTTTAAGAAACTGTCTTCCTAATCTCTAGGAAGCCACGTTTCCCATACAAACAACATCAAATAGACTTTACAAAAATTTCAAAAGCAGTGATCTATTCACCACAATCAGTTGGAATCTATGGAAAGAAAGAAACAACAAAACTTTCAACAACAAGAAAAATTTGGCGAAAAATATTATATCTCAAATAGATGCCGACCTTTACATCCTAACAAAATGCAGGAAACCTAGCAGATGGGGAACATGATGACTCTGAGGAAGGCGAATCTGAAGCTCCTTTTCTATGTGATCTCAAAGCCATGGTTGATGATGAGACTGGTGTCAGTTTGGTTCAGCAACACCTGTGATTCCTCTTTCAGGCGAATGTCTCTATTTACAAACTTGAGTTCACCATCTTCAAAACACCTAGAGGCTTGTTATGGGGTGCCTCCCCTTTGTTATCAAACATTGCTTTTATCTGATTGCTTTCTTTCAGTTTTAACTATGTTTGCTTATCCAAACATTATGTAAGCTTTTCACATAAGCAGGTTTTTCTTGCTTGATGTACTATCAATATATGAACTTTACTTTTCCTAAAAAAAAGGCACATCAATAATGTGCTACATGACCATGCACGAGTATCTTGTAGCTTGCCGCTAACAAGCATATGAAGCTATTGAAAATCGAAGACTTGGTTACCGGGCTATCACTTGCCCTTTTCACATGTAATAGATAAAGTTATACTTCCACAATCCACGTGTGAGCATAAACACCCTCTTGTTCAGATCCAATCGCCATTTCATAAAAAGTTGGTCGGCCACATGGCAGATGGACTTAGGAAGCATCAAATAGTGACGCAAACTTCTAATAGTTGGCAACATCACACCACCTAGATTCCACTCTGACTTTGAGTACCTCAAATAATTGACAAAAGAATTTCCGAGTCGCATGTTTCTCTCTGCATGTAAACTGCCGGTTATCATTGTTATTTATTTGCTGCAAAATCTGACGTTGACTGAGAGAGTTGCGAATATAAATTTTAAAAGGACTGCTTCTTTCCTGGGTTTGAAAGAATCCAGTCAGAGATACTTGGATCAAGTCTACCATTTCGGCTAGTATGAGTCCATGTGTTCAACTTTATTATCAGCACAATTGGAATTACCGAGTATAGGCGCGAGTGCAGCCCATCAAGTATAAAAAGGAATAAGCCGTGGGATGTTGAGATTACTTTTGACCGTAGCGCATGGTTTTTTTTTATGCTTACAAGGTGGCTAGTTAAAGCATTCTCCGTATATTGACGTCTTTTTCATATGACACGTCTATACAAATTGGTGAATCCAATAGAATTTTGTTATATTGTATAGCACGGGGGCGGATCAATATAGAGACAAGGGAAGGCCATGGTCGATTTTTTTTAAATATTTATTAATCTGATACCGTGTTATTTATTGAAAAAAATATTCCTCTTTGTCATGCCCCAGAGATTTTGAAGATTATAAAAACTATACACACACAATTACGAGTAGTTATTCACATCTGAGTAAAATACTATAGTGCAATAATAATCTACTTAAATTAGATAAAATATAGAAACAATAATAATGTTATGTAAGATAATGAAAATATTGAATGGTCAACAACCGTTTATTGATATATACTTTTAAAAGTGGCAATACGTCTATGAAACAAAATTATAAATTAATCACTTAACATTAAAGCAAATTCATAGTAGAAAATTATAATGAACATATATGAAAAAATAGAAATTATTGGGTTAATTACATACAAACAAATCACGTAATGTAGAGTTGGTAAATTAATAATTGGTATATAAACTAGTAAATTAAAATTTTATAGTGTCATTGTAATTATAGAAGTTTAGTATATGATGATTAAAGGAAAGGGGAGGAAGAGAGAGGAGAGCATGGTTGTGAAATATTATTTTTTATTTGTAGGAGGAATGATATCAATATAACAGAAGTGATAAGATTTTTCTCATAACAAGTACACTACATGTATCTTTTTAAATTCATTGTCAGTTACACATATATTTCCCTCTATATTTCAATGTATTTATCACTAATTTTTTTTACCTAAGTATCTATATTTTTGCAATATTTTAATTTCTCCCTCTATATACCTACATTCTTGTGACATGGTATCTAAACTTTTCTCCATATTTTAACTAAATTTTTCTTCAAATTTCCTATATATTTTTTATAGGTTTAAAGATTCCACCAATGTTTTCCAACCGTTTTGTTCAAAATCATTAATTATAATATTAAGCTCCACTCCTAAATATTTATCTATCTTTCTCACCACTTTTCCCTCTATTTTATGACATCCATCCATAGTGCTGACACCCCATTTTTGTTCGCTTAGCAGAAATTCACAGTTAATGTCAATTCTCTAGCTAATGATGGAACCCCTTCTACAATCTATCCAATTTTCACATTTTCCTACATATTTTCATTATTTCCACATATTTAAAACACCCCTTTTGTCCACTTTCACCCAACCCGAACTCTTATGTAAAGGAACCGTCTTTCAAACTAAAAGTGTAATTGTTCTTCAATTCTGTCTTAAATAAATTATCTTTTCATAAGTTGCCTAGTTGAATTGTCTGGAATTAAATATTTCCTTTCCAACTATCTTTTTCTAGCAAATCCGTAAGATAACCCCGACTTATCTTTCTGTGCAAGTTTTCTCTATTTTTTTCCAAGATATTCTTAAAATACTAGGAAAATGAGAAATTTTCTTTTTTACCCTGGGAGACCAGGTAGGTCAAAGCCATTTGTAGGTTCACATGGATGGATCACCTTGATCAACGTGTCATGTGTAGCACATCAACATGATCTCCCGCCTCTTCCTAAAGGTTCTATCCAGAATCCTGAACCCTAATCTCGGGCTATAGATATCATCCCATACCTAATGTATTCCAACCCCTACTTGTCTCTCCTAAATCCATAGAAATGACTACCTCTATCTTTTTCATATTTCTTGTGATAAGAAGATCCTTCCTCTGACACTACATGTCTTGCTAGATTGGTAGAACAATAACTACTCTAACTGTTGTGCCTAACTATTGAATCAACTATATGTTTAATTTCTAATCTATAACGGCCATATCTGACTTGATCTACTACTACATTTGATCTGTTATTTGGTGTAACTGCTGTTATTTGGTGTAACTGCTTTACTGCTCTTAAAGTCATCACTTTTTACTATTTCTAAAAACTCATATCTAATTTCTACAAACACAACTCTACTAGACATCCTATAACACCTGCATATAGTCCTAATCAGTAATGATGGATCCCTGTCGTGGGAGTTCCTGTGGTGACTAGGACCACAACATACCTAAAAATCAGGACTTTCAGGGTGATGACGGAAAAGACACAAACATCTCTAGCCCTAAAAGTACGCCCATAAAAAAAAATCATTTTTTTATTATTTTGTTTCCTTAATCTGCCAAATCTGAATTGTTCACTTTTTCATTACATAACCGCGCTTGATACAAATTTATTAGGCGGGATGAGGGTGCTAATCTTTCCCACTCACATCTAGATTGCCAAATTGTATCTCTGATTCTTCTTTTATTTTTCATTTTTTTATCCAACAAAGAATCATGTAGAATCCTTTGTGGCTTCATTGACCTATCTTTTTCCTTGTCATCCTCTTAATACCTACACATTTTTCCTAATCACCAATGATGATCCCTGCCACGGGAGGCCCTAAGGTGATTAGGACCACAACATACCTAGAAATTAGGACTTTCAGTGCGATGATGGGAAAGACAAAAACATCTCTAGCACTAAAAGCATGCCCACAAAAAAATCATTTTTTATTTTTTGTTTCCTTAATCCACCATCGCTCAATCTTTCATTACATAACCGTGCTTGATATCAGTTTATCAGGTGAGATGGGGGTGCTAATACTTCCCAACTCGCAACTAGATCGCCAAATATGATATCTGGTTCTACTTTTATTTTCCATTTTTTATCCAACACGGATTATCATACAGAATCCTTCATGGATTCATTAGCCTATCTTTTTCCTCATTGTTCATACAAAGTGCAGTGGCAACTCTGACCAAGTTTTCATTTTTATGTGACATTTCATTACTGAAGAAGCACAAAGCTTTATTCCACAAAAATAACTCCTTTATTCACTTTTTTTTTGACAGGGTGCGAAGAATGGAGACTCCGTTGGGGAAAGCCAAGATGATCTGAATCAAACTTTCGCTATTGTGTTTTAAAGATTGAGCATCTACAAGATTTCCTTTTTTTTCTGATTCCCCTAATATCTGCCATTTTTTCTTTCTAGGAACAGGGTGGTGGATCACTCTGATCCACCAATCTTGGATGCACAGATCGAGGTAATCTGCCACTACTCCCTTGCTTGTTCTATTTTCCTTTGGTTTATTATAGTTTTTCAACCCCGATTGTAATGACAACATTTGTGCTTAATTGGTAAACTAGGGTTTACCTGAATGATTACATGCTTGATTAGATTAAACATCGTTTAGACTTGATTAATGATAGTAGATCAATTGTGATGTTTCAAACCTAAGAAGAAACTCTAACTATGATTTTAGTTTGAAGAATTAGGGTTTAAGAAATGTAAACCCTAATAGGCAAAAATTAGGGTTTTGATAGTACATGAACATGGAATTTGATCAGGATAGCAGTGTGGTAAATAAATTTTCATATTTTCTAAAAATTTTGTATTTAATTGAATTTTTGATATGATCTGGATAACTCAATCATGCAGATTGGAGAAAAATTTCAGAATATTTGAGTGTTCTTTGAATGTGGTTCTCGGTCAAACTATACTTCAACCAAAATGCTGGCAGAGTGCTTTTTAGCAGTGTATTTTTTATTTTTAATTATTTATTAATAACTCCAAATGATCTAAAATTTTAACTAGAGATCTGAAACTCAGTCATAAACAATATGTAAAATTTTCATAATTTTTGGATGCGTTTATCCCTTATCACTAAATGAATTATAGTAATATTTTTATGACAGAAAATTCAGCTGAAATAAGAGAAAGTATAGTGAGGGGTCAATGTGTAATTGACCCAAGCAGCTCAATTGCTCTATATGGTCAATCTCACATACAAGGAGCTCTCATAATTCATGATTCAATCCAGAGAAACAAAATCCTAGAGAGAGAGAGGGAGAGTTAGGGTTTGAGAGGAGAAAGTGATGGAGACGCTAACCTAGGGTTTTGCGGTCTGAGGAATGATGAAATCATGTAAGTTTAGCTTCTTTGGATATAGTTTCACGGTGAATCTTCTCTCACATGTCAAGATTATGTCCCTCCTCTGATTTGATCCAAAACGGTATCAAAACTTCCCCTTTTCTCACTCTTTCTTCATACTCGCTCATTTTTAGGGTTTCCGAGTTGAAAGGAAGAAGAATCGGGTGAATTGCTAGGAATTTGATATGAGATTAAGATTTTTAGGGATGAACTGTGTTTTTAAGCTATTTTACAGCTTAGGGTGAGTGGGTAAAAGTATATTCCAGTCAATTGTACTCAATTAGATGGTTTTCATTTATATTCTCGATTTCTCCGTAGATGACAACAAATGAAAATAACTGTTTTTGAATTTAGTTTATAGAATATTTCAATTCATGTTCCAACTATGATTTGAAAAAATTTATATGATGACATGGATATAGATATCCATGTATCTTGAATACTACAAAATTAATAGGTTTATTGAAAATCTTGTGAAGATCTGAATTTTCAAGTTATTCGGGTGCTTGAACAACATTATAGCTAAAATTCAGATTTATGCTTATATGATCTTACTTATGTTCCTAGTACATATAATTCTACATGTTTGATCTCTTGATTTGATATATGGACAAATAGAGTTTCTGATTTTCACAATACATATGATGTGAATAGCAAGTAATCGAGGATGGAAACCCAATCTAGTATGCTTTTACAACTATACATATCTAATTTAGTAGTAAATGGCTGATTGAAATGATTCATGTGATATTGTGGGATTTTATCTGAATATTATCTTATATGTGTACGTGCTTTGTTTATGAAATTCAGATTTTCTAACTCAAATACTTGTCATGAAATGCATATGTTGTTATACTATTGCAAGTGGAGATATGCCATACCCTAGATGGGTATGTTATCGATGCCATGCATAAATGTGAGAATTGTTGAATGAGAATATTTATATTAGTAGACATGATATATGTTTGAATACATGAGAAGTGCCATATGTGCATGAGTAAGGAGAAACCCTAAGAAAGGGGTAAAAAATATGTTAAGCATTCAGTTCAGTATTATCAGTGTATTAAGAAGTTCAATTGCATGATTCTAGTGCATACAGTGTCAAGTTGTCATATATTCTGTTTATTTAAGAAATTTAGTCTGCCTATATGTATAATATGAAGATTACTCAGAATATCACAGTATTTTGAATATACTGCTTTGCCAAGTTTAGAATGATATACATGTTGTATTATAAATTTCAAATAAATAGATGCGGTACCATAGAGATACCAGAGTCAAGTATAAGTAAGGAAAAGATACAATATAGTAAGAGCTTTCCAGGAATAATAAAATAATAGACTTAGGAATCCTAAACACCGTAGATTCCCTATGAGAGGTCTGCGCCATAAGGATGAAATGACCTAACCCTGGAAGTGTCCAGTATACGGGGGTCGAAATGTACTAACAGGTGGTACGGGGGACGATGCCCTAGTAGAAGTCTCCTTAAAAATACAATATGTAGTGTCCAACATCAACCAGAGTTCCTGATGGCACTAGAGTACAAAAAAGCCAATAGGTGGCTTGATTCTCTGCCTGTGTGCTCAGGTTAGAGGAGGAGTCCAATTTTACGGCCCATAGGTGTGCCGAGGCCAGAGAGCCATTTTCTTATTACAGACCAGTGACGTAGTCAGGCTTAGCATCCCGGGTGTGTAAGCTAAGTCTTGTACGGTGAGATTGTAGTTCGCTATGATTCTTCATATGTAGAGTACACTACATATGATCAGGGCATAAGCTAAAAATATGATCATATAGGTTTAAAGAGTTTCTTATAAGTAAGAAGAGTTAAGAATGTATTAACTCCCCTAAGCTTAAACCTTGCTCGTCCTCGAGCAACAAAACTTTGGATCTGGTTGAGATAAGTCAGCAATAGGACATAAATACATGAAATGAATCTACATCATCCCCACTTTCTTTCCACAAACCGGCCCTCATTGACCACTGAACACTAACTGCCATCCAGGCGACCAAATACCTATGTAAAAGATGTTCGTCCCCCAATCAATGAAACACTATTAATTAAAGTAGTTAATATGATAAACTCATCTGGTCCATACTTGATGCATCTTGTGATCTCCTATCTACGTTGCTCATTTCCTAACTACCATCTAAATGGAAGCAGATCACCTGATATTAATGATTGAGGAGAATATCATGGGTGGCCTACCGATTAGAGCAACGGGTGGATGGGATAGGTGGTTGTGGAATAGATGGAAGCACATAACAGTCAATTATGCAATACAAAAATTAATGACCTATCATGATGCAAAATGCAAGTGAAAATGTCCTAATGCTATATTTTTGGTGGAATGATGCATGCACTATCATTCCATCTCAAGGTGAGATGGAATATCAAAAAAAAACTACACCATGTGTTTATTCTTATTAATTCTCTGGTGAGAACATGTTCCTTTCTCCCTCTCATTCCTACTTACTTCTCAATTCTTTTTTTTCTTTTTTTCCTTCTCTTTTTTTTTCAATTTTTTTCAATTTCTTTAATTTTTTTTCAAGCCCTTATTTTCATAGTTGACAATGAATTATTTGTCGGGCTCCACTTCTTGTTACATAACTTATACATTTGAAGCATTCAGAAGATATGGAACAAGTTCACCACCTTTAATGTTTCAGAAGACATAAGATGCATGATGTACAATATGCTCAAAAGATGCAAATGCAACTACATAATGATAGTTATGCAATTAAATGACACAAACCTAAGGATAATGTGCATGTATAACTACTCTATCTTTTTTTCATTTTCATGCAAAAAAATATGTGAAAATAGATATAATGCAAGACCTATCTTGTTATGACCCACTCCATGATTAACTAATAAATACCTCGAATTACGTGAAACACCTCAATTAGTGTTGAGTATCAAATTAAACATCATGGATAATCAAGATAAGCTAAGACGTGAATTAATAGCTGAGATTGAATCACCTGAGGCAATTAATGATGTCAATGCTGATTATTTAGTACATTAAGTTGAATCAAGTAATCACAGTTGTAATTAGATCTTTGATCCAGTGAAATAGTCCTTTTAGCATGTTTTGTACTTGGAGTTATAGAGAATTCCGTGCTTGAAATGTTGCAAGAAGAATCGTCCAAATCGGACCTACGAGTCACAAGTTATGACCTTTTTAGTTTCTAGGGTTTAAGTTGCAATTTCTCCAAATCCGGGTTAATAAACCCCTTTTCCTTTTCTTTTATTTTTCATTCTCTCGCTTATCTTCTCCTTTAGGCGGCTGATAGAACAGGACACCGCAAGCGGTGCCCAACCAGCCCGATAGAGCAGCAGCCAAGGAGTGAGGGCAGGGCGATTTTTGGGCGATATAGCAAGCGCTTGAGCTCCGTCCACCTCCGTCCTCCATTTCTCTACCCTTCTCCTTCCTCCTTCCTCGCCCAACCACCTGCGCCCCAACCTCCTGCTAGGGCGCCGACCTGCAGGGCCGCGGCCAGCAGCTGCAGCACGGCCAGGAGCCGCCTTGGGCCCGAGGAGCAGCTCAAAACGCCGCCATCGACTTTGCCCAAGAGACCACAACACAAATCCGTAGCCAGTAGCCTTGCTTTAGGCACCTAGTCGAGTCCTTTCTTCAACCTAAGCGCGGGAAGCTGCTGCTTGATTGCAGCAGGTCCGAAGCAGGAGCCTTGGGCACGAAGAACAGCAAGAATTGCCACCTTGAGCTCGGCCAAGAGGCCTAAACAAGAATCCGCAGCTTCCAGTTCTCAATCAGTAACTACTGAGCTCCTTTTCCAACCTGTACGGGTGTGCAGGGTACTGTTCGATTGCAGCAGGTCTGAACAGGTCTGAATCGGGGTTCGATTGGCGCACGAAAGAGCAAGGTAAGACCAGAACGGAGTTCGGTTTTGAGGATAGAATTAGAATCCGTAGCTTAAGCCAAGACTTAGTTTTTAATCGAGTTCATCTTCAATGAGTTTTCCGTCTCTGCGCAGGTTGCACGGCGTGCAAAGTTACAGGAAGCGGAACGAGTTTCTGCCCAGGTTGCACGGTGTGCAAATCAGTTTGCACGGCGTGCAAAGTTGCAGAAAAGTAGAACAAAGGTGCACTGAAGGTGCACGACGTGCAGTCCAGGTGCACGGCGTGCACACTGCTGTAAAGGGCAGAATTAGGCATGGTTGTGGATGTTTTTCGATGTATACGAACACACCGAAGTGGGTGAGTTGTAGTTCATTTAGAAATCATTATTTAACTCAATTTAAATGCTTAATTACTTCTGTAACAGTTAGTATAACTTTTAAACAGTGTAGTACATACAATAGAGTATGTTAGATTCATTGGAACTTGAAATGCTTGATATGCTTAATGAAAATGATGAAATTTCCTGTATTATAGTTGCAAAGTATTTGCTGATTTAAAAGTAGATGTTTAGCATTGAAACTGGATAAATGATACTGAATCATGTTTAAGGATGACAAAGGATATACATGTGTTTCAAGTGAATGTTCAGAATGTGCAGTAAGTATGGAATGTGATATTCATGTTTATATGGTTATATGTTAATCAGTTAATAGACTTAGGTGTCCCAACACCGTAGAACCCCATTGCGCGGTCTGTACCTTTGGGGTGAAACGATCGATCTAGCCTTGTGCCTAGATTGTCGGGCTCGTGTTCAACAATAATCCGTGCGTGTGTCACGGTGGCACGAGGGCAGACAGACAGTGTCCAACAACAACGCGTGCTTGTGTCACAGTGGCACTGGAGAAAAAAATGGGGGTTATTCAACATTAATCCGTGCTTGTGTCGCGGTGGTAACCCATACCCTCCGACTGTGCACTACAGGGTGGGAGGAGTCCAGAGCACTCAGAGTTAGTGCAGACAGGCCCTTGTGCGCCTTAGAGTCCTGTGCAGACCAGGACGGACAGTCAGACTTAGCATTTCCCGGGTGTGTCGCTAAGTCTTGTACGGTGGGATCGTAGTTCGCTACAGATCTTCATATGCAGAGTGCGCTGCATATGTTTGGGGCATAACTAAAATGCATTCACATAGGTTCACAGTAAAATTAATATGTTAAGAGTTTAGAACTTCTAAGCTAGTTCTCAATAATGGCTTTATTATTCAAGATATGCAGTTTCTGATATTTTATGCTTTACAGTTATGCGATATTTGTTGTTGTATAGAAATGTGATTATTATCTGTAGAATCTGCTATGTCATTTGAACTGCTCTGTATAATATTGTTCTTATGCTTAATTTCAATTTTATAAACCTGATGAGTTGTTTAGTGATAGCTAAATGAAAGGCTATTCACTGAGCGAGTAGGCTCATACCTCTACTCAAAACATTTTCAGGTTATCGTCAGCAGCAGGAATCTGAAGGATCCTTTCGTCCTAATGCTTAGTCTATAGAAGGTATACGTAGTTAGTAGTTAGAGGTCTCTTAGTCCTTTCCCCTCGATCTTTGGGACATGGTGTGGGTGAGAGAGAATGTGTATAAAGATGTAAATTAACTGTTAAGTTTACTTTATGTTGAACAATGTAATATGCTGTAGACGCTGTTTATATTGCTAGTCAGTTTAATAAAAATGCTTCCACAGTTTGTTCCGATTTAGTTTACAGCATAAATCAGGTTAACTTTTAATGTCTTTAAAAATGTTTTAAAAGCTTTGAGTGGTGTGAATTGTGTGTAATCCCTCCGTCGCGCCCTAATCTCGTGATTTGTGGGAAATGCGAGATCGGGGTGTGACAGCTTTGGTATCAGAGCATAGGTGGAGTATATGAATACTCTAAGTCAAGGTCTGGGGACGATAAGAGACCAATAGGATTAAGGTTTAAGAGTTTTTCTTCTGTCTGTAATTCTTTAACAGGAAGTGTTCTGTTATACTATTACAGATGGCAGGAAAAGGATGTGGTCACGAGAACCAAGTAAAGAGTTTAAGTTGAGTCGTTAAGAATCATTAAGGTCAAAAGATAAAGTTATAAGTGAGACGAATAATAAATGATGAGTTTTAGCTCTGGAAGGTCTGAGTGTTTAGATACCCTGGCCAGGTGTCTGAATACTTAGATTGACCAGTATCAAGCTACTCTGTCTATTTTTCTCTGGATGCTCTGGCCAGGTATGCAGATGAAGGATGGGCTAGAGAGAAACCCTAGAAATCTTAGGGTTATGAGGTAAGAAATTAATGTAGGAATAAGAGATTACATATAGGATGCGATATAACTCTTACTTGATTTTACTTATTTGATATAAAGATCACTAAAAATGCTCTTATATGCATGAAATCAAATTTTTCAGCTTGTAAAGTAAATATGGTTCTTTTATATTGTTGTGTCAAGAAGTGAATTGTTTAGTGTTTGTTTTCTTCGTATTAATGTAGACCCAAAATTATGTATAAATGAGTTGCCCTAAGTGGATATTCTTTCCACATGTTTAAGATTAATAGGGGTTGATTAATCTCGAGTAGCTCTTGGCTTCAGGACTACAGGTTCGGCCTGGTCCGGCTGGCAGGATGCGTTACTGGGATCTAATGACTCCTATTAATAGTAAAATAAGAGTAGACTCTGGATGAATTAGACCCGTAACATGGTGAGAATGTATATACACTAGGATGTTTTAACTATGATAAGAAGTCTAAACGTTCTTTTGTCTTGAGATTTAGGGTTTGAGAAGCATATACCCTAATTGGTCCAAAATTAGAATCTTAATGACATATGAATACCGAATTTGATAATTAGAATGTCTCACTAAATGATTTTTAGTATTTTATGTGTAACTCTGATTTAGCTCCAATTTGGATATGATTTGGATATATAAAATGTAAAATGTAAACAACATTGGAAAATATCAGAAATTTTGAAGAATGTTCTGACCTGTTTATCGGCTGAGTTTCAAACTCGACCGATCACATTTTCTAAATGATATAGCAGTGTGGTAATTGAATTTTATCTTTTTATTGGTATATCCAATTAATCTCAAATTTTAACTGTGCTTGAAAATCACAATTTTAGACACTTATTAATTTGGCGTAATTTTTGGATGACTTTTGATCTCTACAATGAGGGTGTCGGCCGAGTTTACAACTCGACCGAATCTGCTGCAGACTGCAATATAGCAGTGCACTGTTTGATTTTTAATTATTTATTGGTAATTAGAAATGATCTCAAATTTTTACTGGAGGTCTGAAACTTCATTAGGTATAACATATAAAATTTCCAGAATTTTGGGAGCTTCTGTTAGCTATTTAATAAACGAATTACAGAAACTATTGTGAAAACTGAATTTTCAGCCAGCATAATTAAAGTTGAGTGATGGGTTAATATGCTATTGACCCAAGCAGATCAAATTGATCTATATGATCGATCACACACACAATAATGCTATGATACTGATATGGACCAAAACCCTAGAATGATTAAAGTTGTAATAGTTTAAGGGATATCACTAGTGATGTAACCGTGAATACTAGTATCTTTGTAAAATAAGACCTTGAGATTTGTTCTATGAAAAGTAAACTGGCTTTGATAGTGATCTAGGGTTTTGAGGTAGATAATCTGAACGGTACATGAGCAACATGTAATGACTTAGAGAAAAGAGTAAGACATAAACTTGAAATGTAACAATAAGAAAGTAGCATAGAAAGCCGAGTATTATCCGATATATGATCTGAAGATAGTTGATGTAGTTCATGTTTTTAAGACATGGCGTCACTATCTTTATGATGTGACAATAGATTTCCACCCTAGTAAAGAGAATGTGGTGAATGATGCTTTCAGCAGAAAGTCAAGTTCAACAGCTAATGCATTCTCTATGACAGGTTTCAATAGAGACCTGTTAGTAGAAATGTGGGAGTTGAACTTAGATTTAGGGGTGACAGCACAGAGTGGTTTGATTGCACAGATGCAAGTCAAGCCTACTTCTTATGATCAGATCAAGGAACTACTATAGGGTGATAGTGAGTTAAACCAGACCATGCTTGACATGTTGCATGTACCTCGAGATAATGATTTGAAAGAAAAGATTCTTGAGGAGGCACATGTATCGATGTATGCCATGTATCCAGGTAACACTAAGATGTACATGAATCTCAAGGAGTCATATTGGTGGCCTGGTATAACAAAGAATGTAGCTGAGTACGTGACTAGGTGCAGAGTGTGTCAGCAGGTTAAGGCTGAGCACCAGAAACCTGTAGGTACCTTGCAATCTTTTCCTATACCAGAGAGGAAATGGGAACATATCACAATGGATTTTGTGGTAAGGTTACCCAGGACACCTAGAGGTTGTGATTTGATATGAATGATCGTGGATAGACTAACTAAGTCTGCTCACTTTCTTCATATTAAGTCAACCTTTGATGTCTCGAAACTTGACTAAGATATACATGGATAAAATAATTAGGTTGCCTGGTAATTCAGTTTCAATCATATTATATTGAGATTCGAAGTTCACATCTAGGTTGTGGAAACAGTTGCATCGTGCTTCGGGCACAAAGATAAGATTCAGTACAACCTTTTTACCCGCATACGGATGGTCAGTCTGAGAGAACCATTCAGACTCTTGAGGACATGATGAGAGCATATGTTTTGCTTTTCAGTGGAAGTAGGGATGAACATTTAAGTCTTATAGAGTTTGCTTAGTATGAATGTTGAGTTTAGAAATACACAACTGATAATGGTTCGTTTTGAATATAAACCCAGACAATACAAATTTGGTAAACCATTAGATGCATGATTTCAAGATAGTAAGATAGCATTAAAATATGCAAATAAACATAGTTGCATGCTTCCTGTTATGTTAATGTGTGTGACTTAACATTTACATGAATTGGCACATTTCTCTGAGATATTATTAGAAATTCTCAAGTACTATTAAATATTTGTGTATGATACGTAAATAACTCTTAATTGAGTTACATGATGCATAAACCAGGATTTAGGTTAATATGCATGTTCTTCGAGAAATTTTAGATAATTGAAAAATATTACAGATGGTTTCTTATAGGTGAAGTAAATTACTCTTATTGGTGTAATAAGATGTTCAATTGCATGAATTCAGTATGTATGTGCCAAAATTGATTTGAGTTTGGAATATCTATGAATTTTAAATTTGCCTGCATGTATGATATAAAGATTACTCAGTAATTACAATGATTTTGAATATACTGCTCTACCAGTTCTAGAATGATACCGTATTGTGATTTGAACTGCAATCAAACAGATGAGATAACAGAAACCCTAAGAATAGGGTGTTGGCATGTGATGAATGAATAAGGCAAATGAAACCCTAAGGATAGGGTGTGCGATGAATCAAGTATTTTGATATCAATTTTCATTATGAGATGTGATGATGTTTAACAGTTAAATTGCATGATTTTATTCTAGTACCAGATTGACATGCATTCTGTTTATTTAAGAATTTTAGTTTATCTGCATGTATAGTATAATAATTTCTTGGTAATTATCATAAATTGAGATACTGTTATAAAAGTTCTGGAAAGACAATGTTTTGTGGGTCGATCTAGAATCAGATCAGATGTGTCCTAGGTTAAGGAACCTATACAGATGGTTGATCGGAGGATCAAGAAACTCACGAATTGTGAGATACCATTAGTGATAGTTTTGTGGAGAAATCTTAACCTAGAGGGAGCTACGTAGGAATACGAGTCAGAGATGAGTGACAAGTTTCCTTTCTCTTTTAGGAATTTTGGGACGAAATTCTTTTAAGGGGAAAAGGTTGTTATGACCCACTCCATGATTAACTAATAAATACCTCAAATTACGTGAAACACCTCAATTAGTGTTGAGTATCAAATTAAACATCATGTATAATCAAGATAAGCTAAGACATGAATTAATAGCTAAGATTGAATCACCTGAGGCAATTAATGATGTCAATGCTGATTATTTAGTACATTAAGTTGAATCAAGTAATCACAGTTGTAATTAGAGCTTTGATCCAGTGAAATAGTCCTTTTAGCATGTTTTGTACTTGGATGTTATAGAGAATTCCGTGCTTGAAATGTTGCAAGAAGAATCGTCCAAATCGGACCTACGAGTCACAAGTTATGACCTTTTTAGTTTCTAGGGTTTAAGTTGCAATTTATCCAAATCCGGGTTAATAAACCCCTTTTCCTTTTTTTTTTATTTTTCATTCTCTTGCTTATCTTCTCCTTCAGGCGGCTGATAGAACAAGACACCGCAAGCGGTGCCCAACCAGCCCGATAGAGCAGCAGCCAAGGAGTGAGGGCAGGGCAATTTTTGGGCGATATAGCAAGCGCTTGAGCTCCGTCCACCTCCGTCCTCCATTTCTCTACCCTTATCCTTCCTCCTTCCTCGCCCAACCACCTGCGCCCCAACCTCCTGCTAGGGCGCCGACCTGCAGGGCCGCGGCCAGCAGCTGCAGCGCGGCCAGGAGCCGCCTTGGGCCCGAGGAGCAGCTCAAAACGCCGCCATCGACTTTGCCCAAGAGACCACAACACAAATCCATAGCCAGTAGCCTTGCTTTAGGCACCTAGTCGAGTCCTTTCTTCAACCTGAGCGCGGGAAGCTGCTGCTTGATTGCAGCAGGTCCGAAGCAGGAGCCTTGGGCACGAAGAACAACAAGAATTGCCGCCTTGAGCTCGGCCAAGAGGCCTAAACAAGAATCTGCATCTTCCAGTTCTCAATCAGTAACTACTGAGCTCCTTTTCCAACCTGTACGGGTGTGCAGGGTACTGTTCGATTGCAGCAGGTCTGAACAGGTCTGAATCGGGGTTCGATTGGCACATGAAAGAGCAAGGTAAGACCAGAACGGAGTTCGGTTTTGAGGATAGAATTAGAATCCGTAGCTTAAGCCAAGACTTAGTTTTTAATCGAGTTCATCTTCAATGAGTTTTCCGTCTCTGCGCAGGTTGCACGGCGTGCAAAGTTACAGGAAGCGGAACGAGATTCTGTCCAGGTTGCACGGCGTGCAAAGTTGCAGAAAAGTAGAACAAAGGTGCACTGAAGGTGCACGGCGTGCACGCTGCTGTAAAGGGCAGAATTAGGCATGGTTGTGGACGTTTTTCGGTGTATACGAACACACCGAAGTGGGTGAGTAGTAGTTCATTTAGAAATCATTATTTAACTCAATTTAAATGCTTAATTACTTCTGTAACAGTTAGTATAACTTTTAAACAGTGTAGTACATACAATAGAGTATGTTAGATTCATTGGAACTTGAAATGCTTGATATGCTTAATGAAAATGATGAAATTTCCTGTATTATAGTTGCAAAGTATTTGCTGATTTAAAAGTAGATGTTTAGCATTGAAACTGGATAAATGATACTGAATCATGTTTAAGGATGACAAAGGATATACATGTATTTCAACTGAATGTTCAGAATGTGCAGTAAGTATGGAATGTGATATTCATGTTTATATGGTTATATGTTAATCAGTTAATAGACTTAGGTGCCCCAACACCGTAGAACCCCATTGCGTGGTCTGTACCTTTGGGGTGAAACGATCGATCTAGCCTTGTGCCTAGATGGTCGGGCTCGTGTTCAACAATAATCCGTGCATGTGTCACGGTGGCACGAGGGCAGACAGACAGTGTCCAACAACAACGCGTGCTTGTGTCACGGTGGCACTGGAGAAAAAAATGGGTGTTATTCAAAATTAATCCGTGCTTGTGTCGCGGTGGTAACCCATACCCTCCGACTGTGAACTACAGGGTGGGAGGAGTCCAGAGCACTCAGAGTTAGTGCATACAGGCCCTTGTGCACCTTAGAGTCATGTGCAGACCAGGACGGACAGTCAGACTTAGCATTTCCCGGGTGTGTCGCTAAGTCTTGTACGGTGGGATCGTAGTTCGCTACAGATCTTCATATGCAGAGTGCGCTGCATATGTTTGGGGCATAACTAAAATGCATTCACATAGGTTCACAGTAAAATTAATATGTTAAGAGTTTAGAACTTCTAAGCTAGTTCTCAATAATGGCTTTATTATTCAAGATATGCAAATTTTTATATTTTATGCTTTACAATTATGTGATATTTGTTGTTGTATAGAAATGTGATTATTATCTGTAGAATCTGCTATGTCATTTGAACTGCTCTGTATAATATTGTTCTTATGCTTAATTTCAATTTTATAAACCTGATGAGTTGTTTAGTGATAGCTAAATGAAAGGCTATTCACTGAGCGAGTAGGCTCATACCTCTACTCAAAACATTTTCAGGTTATCGTCAGCAGCAGGAATCTGAAGGATCCTTTCGTCCTAGCGCTTAGTCTATAGAAGGTATACGTAGTTAGTAGTTAGAGGTCTCTTAGTCCTTTCCCCTCGATCTTTGGGACATGGTGTGGGTGAGAGAGAATGTTTATAAAGATGTAAATTAACTGTTAAGTTTACTTTATGTTGAACAATGTAATATGATGTAGACGCTGTTTATATTGCTAGTCAGTTTAATAAAAATGCTTCCACAGTTTGTTCAGATTTAGTTTACAGCATAAATCAGGTTAACTTTTAATGTCTTTAAAAATGTTTTAAAAGCTTTGAGTGGTGTGACTTGTGTGTAATCCCTCCGTCGCGCCCTAATCTCGTGATTTGTGGGAAATGCGAGATCGGGGTGTGACATATCTACATGAGATGCAATCAAAAAGTGAAAGACAATAATGTGCTCCCATTTCTTATGGTGGAGTGTGAATGAAATTGTGGTGGATCAGATCACAAGACTAATTGACAGAACCTTCTAAAAATATCATATGTCCCTCTCTAAAGACCTGTGTACAGGGTAACTGAAGGATTTCTCTCTTAAACTTTAGTCTAAGGTCACGTTAGCATTTGGTCGGTTTGGGGTCAAACATCCTTGCCAATCACTTTTCCTTGGACAATAAAGACGGTCATTCATGTCCCCATGTCCTGAAGCTGACTCACCCAAGCACTTCCTCAGTTATGAAACTCAATTACTAACAAGAATAAGCTCAAAAAGTTCTCAAAATGCTCATTTTTTATGTGCACACAACCCAAGAGTAAAACTTGCAATTGAAACCATGCATTTATTGCTCCACAGATTACACTAGATAGATGTGGATCCTTCAAAAGCAGTAAACCTAGAAATAAAAACAACTAATATTTCAAAAATAAAAGCAACATGAATAAGTAAGTAAAAACTAAGATAAAGGGTTGTTCCAACACCCCCCCAAGCTTGAATAAGACTATGGCCTCATAGTCAACATTCTCACTTAAGAGGTGGAACAACGATACCATTCACTTTGAAGTGTGGTGAAGAAGGATGGTTAGATGCTCAAGTGGACCAAGTGATGCTTGCTATCTCCCTCCTTTTTATGGCCAATTTTTTTTGTCTTAGTGGTTCTAAGACGTGACTTGCTTCATCCATCTTTCATATGCAAAAAATGGTTCGAAAAAATCTCAGTTCGATACCTTTTACGGCCTATTTTATGTAGATGTCCTGGAGGTGTCGATACTATCGACCAATGTCGATGGTATCGACCCCGACTTAGCAATTTTGCTAAATCGACGCATCTAAAAGCCTGGGAACTCAAAAGTGTCAATACTATCGACCCTAGGGTCGATGGTATCGACTTTACTGGCACCAAGTTTTCTGTAAATCTTCAGGAATCTCGATACTAGGGTCGATGGTATCGACTTTTCTTCAGCGTTTACTTCTCCAAACTCGATACTATCGACATGGGTATCGATAGTATCGACCTTAACATTCTGCACACTTCAAAACACGAGTTAGGGTACCATTTTTATAAAAATTATCAAAACCTAAGCAAAAACTAAGTACATAAACATAAAAGAACATAACCAAACATAAAAATGAATCGAAAGTTGGGTTGCCTCCCAACAAGCGCCCTTATTTAATGTCCTAGGCTTGACATAAAGATACCTTTAACCTGGGTTGTCAAAAGATGTCTCCAATGAGTCATGTGGTAATTTGAATTTAACTCTATCATCACCAATCCCAAGTTTCAAGTAACCTCGCCCAATGGAAGCGATTACATCAGCCGTAGCTTGGAACGGCCTTCCCAATAGCATCTCACCTCCTTCCAGCTCATGCATGTCCATGACCACAAAGTCAACAGGGAAGATGAATTTGTCGACCTTGACTAGCACATCCTCACATATACCTTGTGGCTTCACAATGGATCCATCCGCCAACTCAATTGTCATAGAAGTTTGTGTTGGCTTCTTCAATCCCAGCTTTTAAAAAGTGGCAAGTGGCATAAGATTAATGCTTGCCCCTGAGTCACACTGTGCTTGTGGAAAATGCTGGCCGCCTATGGAACATGGGATGTAGAAACATCCTGGATCTTTCCTCTTCTTTGGCATCCGTCCTTGGATTATAGAACTCACTTTTTCATCAACAACACAAACGTTAGTGTCTTTTATCTGCCTTTTCTTGGTGATTATGTCCTTGATAAACCTTCCATATGCTGGAATCTGTTCTATCATTTCCACTAACGAAATATTAATATGGAGCTTCCTAAACATCTGCAAGAATTTCTTGTAGTGCCTATGCTCTTTCTTTGGCCTCAGACTATTCGGGAAAGGCACGTTTGGGTCCTTCGCTCGCTTGTGTGGGGGCACATATGAAACTTTAGGGGTCTCCTCCCCTAAGCTTGCTTCAAAGCCACCTTCTAGGATAGGATTTGACACATCATCCGCAGATGGCATGACTTGTGGCTGCTCCCCTCTCTCAGTGACTGTAGCTTCACCATGACACATGGACTTCACCTGCTCCTCTTGCCTAGGTGCGGGCACGGCCGCGATGTGCTCTTGGCAGATTTTTCTGAATGACAACATCCGCCTGGTAGTCCATAATGACTGCGAGGATACGGTATTCTTGGTGTAGCCTCCGTATCAAAAATCATTTTGCTTTTGTCCTGGACCTCCACCACCGGGGGCTCTGCCTCAGAAATCACAGATATATATTTCACTTGATGATGTGCTTGAACAACATCTGCATTCCCAGCCTGTCTTGGTTGATTTGTATGCTTCATGGCCGCCACTTCATTGGAAATTTGGGTCACCGTTGTCTCTAGTGCCCTCATCTGCGCTCCATGACTTTGCAACATCTACCCAAATTGATTCAAAATCTCACCCTGGGACTGTAACTGTTTGGCGAACATACTCATCATCTCTTGATTTTGTTGCACCACTTGACTAAGCAACTCATTGTTCTTTTCCTCTAGGCTAGGCTGCATCTTCTGAAAATTTTGTTCCTTCCTCCAATCATAATTGTTATTTCTATATCCCTGTTGATGCATATACTTTGCATGTGCTTCATCATCAGACCCATTGTCCTCTTTCTCTAGGAGATTCTTGGCTATAAGATTGATCTTGTCATTAAGCGCTTTGATGGCCTTTGCTTCATGTGTCATGCCAACCTGCTCCGGTGCATCTCTTTCACCCCAAGACTGCTTCTTTGCCATACTCTTCAAAAATTCCCAGCACCTAGTACCTTTGTTGTTCAAGAAGAACCCCGAGCCTGCTGAATCCAGACTGCTTCTGTCATGCTCATTGAGAGCAAAATAGAAATTTTAACCTGTTTTTCCTTATCTAGCCCGTGATGTGGGCACTTTCTCAACATGATCTGGAAGCGCTCCCATGTCTCAGAATAGGTCTCACCAGCCTTCTGGATGAAGTTATGGATCTTTCGCACAAGATCATTTATCTTCTCAGGCGAAAAGAACCTCTCGAAAAATACCTCAACCATGTGATCGCACGATTCAACATACTCATCATCAAGATTATGTAGCCATTCTCGTGCATTTCCCGCCAGAGAATTGGGAAATAACTTCAAGTTAAGTGTCTCTTGCGAGAACCTGTCAATCTTTATCATATCGCAATTTTCCACGAACGTGCTGATGTGGGTCACTGGATCCTCATTTTTAAGTCCATGGAAAGCCTGCGATTTGACCAACTGAATAAGCCCTGGATCAATCTTGTAACTAGGTATGTTGATAGCTTGTTTCTTGATTGGCCCCTTCTGTGCAGAAGAAGAAGAAGCCTTAATCCTTTCCCAGATCGTCTGCTCCTCATTTTCTGCTCCGTCACCAATTATTACTTTGCTAGTACCTGAAATTTCAAATGGTAGTGTATGAATCAGTACTAATAATTAAAACAATGAATAATATTTGTAATTCAGTTCAAAAGATGAAAAAAAAATTACAGGAATTAAAAGTGGCCTAGTGTGGCCGCTCGCAGCACTTGTAGTGCTAAAATTCACCGTTTCCCCGGAAACGGCGCCAAAAACTTGACACGCGTAAACCGTGCGTGCAAACGCAAGTATACGTATCAATGTAATATAGGCCTTGTGAGGCCCGAGTCGAACTCAGGGAAATGTGAATTTTAGTGGACTACTACTAACTGGTTGTGATCAGCTAAACTGATTAAAAGAGTTGATTGGTTTGAAAAAGAAAATAAAATAAAGTGAAAACAAAGAGAGCGATGATTAAATGTTAGTTTAATCAAATGAGAATGGGATTCCTTAGGATTTCCGATTTCACCACGGGGTCTCATTATACCGAATATCTTTCATAAATAACGTAGATTTTATCGAATCTTGGATAAAGAGGCTGCAATCAAGATTGCCCGCTTTCACGGTACAATCCACTACCCAAATCTAAGCCAATTCTACTTTCGTAGCAATTTATATCTTAGATTAGGCGCATTAACGATGACTCTGGGTATCTCTCCACTATCCGTACGTCGCCTAGTCTAAGGGACGCATAAAATGGTGTATAAAAGTGGGTTTTCTGTCCTTTAATCCCCTTTCCAGAGTAACTATTAGTCTAATTCTTTACCTATGGTCATGAAGCATAAGTAAATCAAGCAATCTCCACAATTATATATCCAAGAAACGAGAATTCTATATCAATTCATGCAAAAATTCAATATAACGGTTCCCCGGGCTACTCCCGTGTCCTAAGGAACAATGGGGATTAGCCCCGCATGGTTGACAATGGAGAATACATAGGAATAGAGAAGAAAAACATGGGAAACATGGAGAAAACTCATGTAACCCCTGATATGAATGTGCTCTTGGAGATCCTCCTCGAGAAACACGCGTTTTGCAGTCTTTCGACAGCAAAATCGCCCGTCGGAGGTGCCCGAATCGCTCGGTTGACGGCCTTCATCTATTGTCTCCTCTCTCTCTCCCTCCTTCTTGGATGTTGTGCAACACAATGTGAGATCCCCCTCGGGCCATCCGTGCTCTTCTTAGGTCATAGGACCACTTTTCGGCTCCGAAAAAGCTCAACCGTCGGATTAAAACGCTTCGTTTTAGTGCTGAAAATCGCCAGATCCCGACGCTGTCGATAGTATCGACCAAAGGTTGATGGTATCGACCATGATACAGGTTTTTCCTTCCAAAATCACGTTTTGGGGTTGCTTTCTGATAAAATGTCGATACTATCGACACCAGGGTCGATAGTATCGACTCTGGACAATGCAAAAGTGCCTGAAAAAGTGCCAAAATATGTGTATAAGTCCGGGGATTATACAAAATCATATAAATATGATAAAAGAAGTATACTTTGATGTAAAAAGAGTTTAAATGCCAACTATAGTGAATTATGCAAATATAATCAATAAAATGACAAATACATGCATAAAATAGATATAAAATAAGCCTATAAAAGTGACTTAAAACCCATGCATCAGAGCCATTTTCCTGTTACAAACCAGTGACGTAGTCAGGCTTAGCATCCCGGGTGTGTCAGCTAAGTCTTGTACGGTGAGATTGTAGTTCGCTACGAGTCTTCATATGTAGAGTACACTACATATGATCAGGGCATAAGCTAAAAATATGATCATATAGGTTTAAAGAGTTTCTTATAAGTAAGAAGAGTTAAGAATGGATTGATTTCAGTTTCACAGCAGTTGTTCTTTAAATGTAATATTGAATATATTGAGGATTATATTTCCATACTTGTTTATTTCTAATGATGTAGGCTTCAATGTTATTAGTAAGTTTTGAAATATCTAGTCTTTTAATTTGAAATTACTATCTTGTTTTATTTCAATTATCCAATAATGATAAATGTCTGATTCAATACTTTAGACTGCATTATTGTTTTACTCATTCACTGAGTGAGTAGGCTCACCCCTCTACTCAAATTTTTTAGGGAAACCGTGGGGATTGAAGATATCATTACATCAGAATAGACCTGCCACAAGAGTTAAGTCTGAGTATAGTTAAGTTCAGTCGGTCCTTGTCACTCTAGGTCCTTGTAAAGAAATAAGAGAGAGTTGTAAATGATGATGTATAACATTATTCCTCTTTTAGCAATATATGCGAATAAGCAAATCTTATGTTCTTAGAAGTATGGGAAACATAATGAATGTTCATACATGCATTTTTACTGTTGAAATCAGATCAGAGAAATAAATGCTTAGGTTCCCTTGTAAAGTTAGTTTATGTGGTTGGATGCGAGAAAACAACGAGTTTAAAAAAGAAGAAAAAGTTAAGGGTGATCTTTGTATTACGTTAAATCCTCAATTTATTCCCTAATCTCATGATTAGTGGTAATTGTGAGATCGGGGTGTAACAACTTGGTATTAGAGCTTAGGCTGAGTTGTCAGGGAACATTAAGTTAGTAAGTTAGAGTCATAAGTGTGGCAGATAGGAGATGTTATGATGTTAGCTCTGGGGATTTGAGTATTTGGATATCCTGGCCCGGTATCTAAGTAATTGGATCAACCAATATCAAGCTACTCTATCTATTCTTTCATGTATACCCTGGCCAGGTATACAGTGGAAGGATGGTCTAGAGAGGAACCCTAGAAATATTAGGGTTAGAAACAAGATAAGTAACATGAATTAAGAGAATAAATATAAAATGAGATAGATCTTTCATTTCATATTGTTGTTTTATTGGAGATGAATAGAAAAGCTCTTATATGTTTGAATTCAGATATTCAACATTTTGAAATATATATGGGTCTTTAAGATTTGTTGTACACTATGCAGTTGTAGCATTTATTGATTACATTCTTTGTATCACATAGACTAGAAATGATCTTTGAATGAGCTTTCCTAAGTGGATAAGATTTCTTCCACACATTTGAGATGAATAGGAGTTGAACAATCCTGAGTAGCTCTTGGCTTCAGAACTACAGGTTCGGCCTGGTCCAGCTGGCAGGATGCATTACTGGGATCTAATGACTCCTATTAGTAACATAACAAGAGTACATTCTGGATAGATTCGATCCAAATTCTAGTATGAATGTATATACTCTAAGATTTTGAAGTATAAGGGAAAGACTGGGATAACTAAGAATCAGTTGGAACTGATATCTGAGATCCAACTTTGGGGCCTCATATGAGAAACCCTTAATTGGGAATAAAGGAACACGACATAAGGTTCAAATTAAGTTTAATTATTAGTATTATATGAACTCTAAATATGAAATATGGAAAAGATATGAGAAAAGTATGTAAGGGGCCAAGATAGTAAGAATCAATCACGAGGAATGGATTATATAACTGAGTACAATGTTTTTATGTACTCTAAAGCAAAGGGAAAATAGAAGAAAAGAGATAAGTATACAATAAGTACATAGAAGTGAAGAGTCTTTAGAAGAATTAAAGTGAAGAGAACTAGATGAGCATGTAAATAATAAAACTAGGATAAGAAACTTAGTTGAAACAAAGAGAAATGTTGGAAATAATGAGCTTGATTAAGAAATGAGGGTTATGATATAATTGAGAGCATGGAATGTATACCTTTATTAATAAGTTTTATACATACCTCCTTACTTCCTTTGGATTCTAAGTCTCTATAAAACAACAAACTAGTTTCTAAAAGAAGAACAAAAGTGTAGCTAAATAAATGAATAAGACATACAAAGGTAGACTATATTCAGGAAGGAAAAACTTGATTGAAAGAGAAACTATGTTTCACCCATGCATGAGCCGTTTGATTTAAAATGAAGGATATGTAATGTATTAAACATGAGGTGAAACTAGTCGAGAGATAATGATTTAGAATTTCAACTTCACATTAGTAAAAGGATAAAAAGAAATATGTGCAACATGGTATACATGATCATACATATGAATAAGCAACATGATCATAAGAGAAAAGTAGAAGTTAAAGATGCCATGTGGAATAGTAGTATATGGTAAGGGGATTATGGAAAGTAAGGAAGGGTTTGAAACATAATGGAGTAATATAGATTATAAAAGAAAGAGGTTGCGAGATTCAAGAAAGTGCTAATTAGTCAAGTATCCTTGTTGATAATTGATTAAACCTACATATGAGAAATGTATTAATGAATGTTTGAAGATAAGAATTCTAAGTCTTAGAATCATCTTCTCTTTCATATCTTCCTTAATGAGAGCAATGTGGGAATAAAGTGATAAGAAAATGAATCATATATGATGCATAACCACCGTGGTAGATACATTTAGTGAATGTAATAATGACACACAATATGATGATGAAAACCTAACAGGGTAATTGAGAATGTAATCTATCTGAATGGCCAAGTAAGAGAAAGGAAATTCAATCGATAAGATAAAGAAGACTTTAGTAAAACTTGTGAGATCCAAAGTTTGAATTTCAAATTAAGGGAGCAAAGTCACATCACAATAACATCATGCTTCTGATAAGGACCAAACCCTAGAATGTTTAGAGTTGTAGTAGTTCAAGGGATGTCACTAGTGATTTGACCTTGAATACTGGCATCTCTATAAAACAAAATCATGAGATTTGCACTATGAGAAGTAAACTAGCACTAATAGTAATCCAGGGTTTAAAGATAGCTAATCTGAAAGGTAGATGAACAATATGGAAATGATTCGGAGTAAAGAGTAAGATATAAATTTGAAATGTAACAAGTGTGTTTTGAACAAAAGGAGAAATACAATATGAGTGAAGTGTGATATGAGATAAATTCTTGCAGTGATAGCAAGAATGATGAATAATCTACTTGTACCTTGTATGATTCAATTTTAGGAATGTTTAATCTACATGATTAAAATGAGAAGGATAAATAGCAAAAAGTAAGTAGTAGTGAATGAGGAGAGAGATAAGAGAAAACAATGGCTTTTAGTAATATGTGAATTTGTTTTTAGAAGTATAATTTGTTGAAGGTATATTAAGGGATGTAAATTTGTTTTACATATGATTTTAGTTGTACATGTGCAAGTAATATGTTCATTAAAGGTGTCTGATAGTTGTTGTCATTCATACCAGTAATCCATCTTAGTATTGTACAATTGTAGTATGGTGATATGGGTTGAATAATGATGGAACAAATGAAGGGTTACCCTGAATAAGGTAGTCTTACCTATTCGCTCATATGAATAGAAGGGATGATAACCATATTGTATTGATATGTAACCCTGATGAGGTATAGCTTGTTATACCTAGATTTAATATAACTAAGTGATGGTAATTGGGTATGAATAGTCCTTGAATGACTAATACAATCATGGAGTACTTTTTTAATGTTGTTGAAACCCTAGTATGCTATAATCTGATGGTTACACCTTGAATTATGTGTGGGTTCATACTTGAGAATAATATGGAATGTGATGGTAATGCTTCATCTTATGCATCCATGATGCAATGGGGATGCCATGAGTAGTATTGTACAATTGTTGTTGAATCTAGTCTTCCAATTCATGACTGCTTTTCTATTTGAGTAGCACAATAGTAGTATTCAAAACAACACAGTGAACTCTCTTTTGTGACTCAGAGGTAATATAAAACAATAGTACATATTGAGGCGTATGAATTGAGATGGTTGGATCAGATTATCAATGTTGAGGTAACAACTCAAGAGTATGAAAATATTGAAATGGTTGCTTCTCTATCTACTCTATGATTGATTGTGGCATAGATAATTTGTTTGTTATCATTGAGAACTGTTTTAACATGTTGTGATTAGAAAAAAAGGACTTAATGTTGAAAACTGCATTCAAGTATGAAATACAAGAATGTAATGACATGTAAGATTTCAAAAGATTAAAATAAACTTTGAATATACTTTGTTTGCGTATTTATGTTTTGGGGACGAAACTTTTTAAGGGGGTGAGAATTGTAATGACCACATTTGTGCTTAATTGGTAAACTAGGGTTTACATGAATGATTACATGCTTGATTAGATTGAACATCATTTAGAATTGATTAATGATAGTAGATCAATTGTGATGTTTCAAACCTAAGAAGAAACTCTAATTATGATTTTATTTTGAAGAATTAGGGTTTGAGAAATGTAAACCCTAATCAGAAAAAATTAGGGTTTTGATAGTACATGAATATAGAATTTGATCAGGATAGCAGTGTGGTAAATGATTTTTCATATTTTCCGCAAATTTTTTATTTAATTGAATTTTGGATATGATATGGATAACTGAATCACGAAGATTAGAGAAAATTTTTAGAATATTTGAGTGTTCTTTGAATGTGGTTCTCGATTGAACTATACTTCGACGAAAATGCTGACAAAGTGCTTTTCAGCAGTGTAGTGTTTTATTTTTAGTTATTTATTGGTAACTCCAAATTATCTAAAAATTTAACTGAAGATCCAAAACTCAATCATAAAGAAAATGTAAAAGTTTCATAGTTTTTGGATCCGTTTATACCATATCAGTAGATGAATTATAGTAATATTTTTATGACAGATAATTCAGATGAAATAAGAGAAAGCATAGTGAGGGGTCAATGTGCAATTGACCCAAGCAGCTCAATTGCTCTATATGGTCGACATAACACACAAGGAGCTCTCATAATTTTTGGTTCAGTCTAGAGAAATGAAATCCTAGAGAGAGAGGGAGAGTTAGGGTTTGAGAGGAGAAAGTGATGGAGATGCTGACCTAGGGTTTTGCGATCCGAGGAATGATGAAATCATGTAAGTTTAGCTTCTTTGGATATAGTTTCATGGTGAATCTTCTCTCACATGTTAAGATTCCGTCCCTCCTCTAATTGGATCCAAAATGGTATCAAAACTTCCCCTTTTCTCACTCTTTCTTCATACTCCCTCATTTTTAGGGTTTCTGAGTTGAAAGGAAGAAGAATCAGGTGAATTGCTAGGGATTTGATATGAGATCGAGATTTTTAGGGATGAGCTGTATTTTTAAGCTGTTTTACAGCTTAGGGTGAGTGGGTAAAAGAATATTTCAGTCAATTGTACTCAATTAGAAGGTTTTAATTTATATTCTAGATTTCTCCGTAGATGACAATAAATGAAAAAAACTGTTTTTGAATTCAATTTATAGAATACTTCAATTCATGTTCCAACTATGATCTAAAAATGTTTATATGATGTCATGGATATAGATATCCATGTATCTTGAATAGTACCGAATTAATAAGTTTATTGAGAATCTTCTAAAGATCTGAATTTTCAAGTTATTCGGGTGCTTGAACAACATTATAGCTGAAATTTGGATTTATGTGTATATGATCTTACTTATGTCCCTAGTGCATATAATTCTACATGTTTGATCTCTTGATTTGATATATGGACAAATAGAGTTTCTGATTTTCACAATACATATCCTGTGAATAGCAAGTAATCAAGGATGGAAACCCAATCTAGTATGCTTTTACAAGTATACATATCTAATTTAGTAGTAAATGGCTGATTGAAATGATTCATGTGATATTGTAGGATTTTATCTGAATATTATCTTATATGCATACATGCTTTGTTTATGAGATTCGAATTTTCTAACTCAAATACTTGTCATGAAATGCATATGTTGTTATGCTATTGCAAGTGGAGATATGACATACCCTAGATAGGTATGTTATCGATGCCATGAATAAATGTGAGAAATGTTGAATGAGAATATTTATATTAGTGGACATGATATATGTTTGAATACATGAGAAGTGCTATATGTGCATGAGTAAGGAGAAACCCAAAGAAAGGGGTAAACAATATGTTAAGCATTCAGTTCAGTATTATCAGTGTATTAAAAAGTTCAATTGCATGATTCTAGTGCATAAAGTGCCAAGTTGACATGTATTCTGTTTATTTAAGAATTTTAGTCTGCCTGTATGTATAGTATGAAGATTACTCAGAATATCATAGTATTTTGAATATACTTCTTTGCCAAGTTTACAATGATATACATGTTGTATTATAAATTTCAAATAAATAGACACGGTACCATAGAGATACCAGAGTCAAGTATAAGTAAGGAAAAGATACAATATAGTAAGAGCTTTGCAAGAATAATAAAATAATAGACTTAGGAGCCCTGAACACCGTAGATTCCCTATGAGAGGTCTGCACCGTAGGGATGAAGCGACCTAACCCTGGAAGTGTCTAGTATACGGGGGTCAGAATGTACTAATAGGTGGTATGGGGGATGAAGCCCTAGTGGAAGTCTCCTTAAAAATACAATATGTAGTATCCAACATCAACCAGAGATCCTGGTGGTACTAGAGTACAAAAAATCCAATAGGTGGCTTGACCCTCTGCCTGTGTGCTCAGGTTAGAGGAGGAGTCCAATTTTACGGCCAATAGTTGTACTGAGGCTAGAGTGCCATTTTCATGTTGTAGACCAATGACGTAGTCAGGCTTAGCATCCTAGGTGTGTCTTCTAAGTCTTGTACGGTGAGATCGTAGTTCACTACGAGTCTTCATATGTAGAGTACACTGCATATGATCAAGACATAAGCTAAAAATATGATCATATATGTTTAAAGAGTATCTTATAAGTAAGAAGAGTTAAGAAAGGATTGATTTCAGTTTCACAACAGTTGTTCTTTAAATTTAATATTGAATATAGTGAGGGTTATATTTCTATACTTGTTTATTTCTAATGATGTAGGCTTTAATGTTATTTGTAAGTTTTGAAACATCTAGTCTTTTAATTTGAAATTACTATCTTGTTTTATTTCAATTATCCAAGAATGATAAATGTCTGATTCAATACTTTAGACTGCATTATTGTTTTACTCATTCAATGAGCGAGTAGGCTCACCCCTCTACTCAAAATTTTTAGGGAAACTGTGGGGATTGAAGATATCATTACATCAGAGTAGACCTGCCACAAGAGTTAAGTCAAGTATAGTTAAGTTCAGTCGATCCTTGTCACTCTAGGTCCTTGTAAAGAAATAAGAGAGAGTTGTAAATGATGATGTATAACATTATTCCCCTTTTAGCAATATATGCGAATCAACAAATCTTATGTGCTTAAAAGTATGAGAAACATAATGAATGTTCATACATGCATTTTTACTGTTGAAACTGGATTAGAGAAATAAATGCTTCGGTTCCCTTGTAAAGTTAGTTTATGGGGTTCGATGCAAGAAAACAAAGAGTTTGAAAAAGAAGAAAAAGTTAAGGGTGATCTTTGTATTACGGTAAATCCTCAATTTATGCCCTAATCTCATGATTAGTGGTAATTGTGAGATCGGGGTGTAACACTGATCCTCTGTAATTTTGGATTTCCGAATCTGCATCCAATTATGGTTTTTGTCCATGCTTCCCGTCTAGGGTTATTGTCTGCCTTTCTTATTTTACATATATATATTATATCGTATATATATATATATATATATATATATATATATATATATAATCTAAAATAAAGGATGATTATCAAATGCCAGTTAGAAACAAATTTTTATCTTTTTTACTGCTACTATTTCTTTATCTGCATATCTGTGACTGTCATGCATGAAGGGCTTGCTTCTAAAACTGCTAAAGACTGATTACCTACAGTTCACACACCTACAAACCCATGTGTCATAGAACATGTGTCAACCTTAAGTTGGATCCCTGGAAATGATGTAGGATGCCAGTATAGGCATCAACACAGAGATAAGCTAGATGTCCAAAGGCCTTGAAAATATCCCACTCTCCTAGAACTCATGATGGATTACGTCCATTGTAATCATGAGGTGTATTGGGAGAAATACCTTTATCTATTGAACTCATGTTACCCCTCAATGAATGTCATCTGTCCATAAAGGAGATAAAGGACAAACCCCTCCTATACATCATGCTTGAGTGAGGATGTAACATGGACCTAAACTCATGGGCTATAGGGGGATGTTTCCTGTTTGTGCATATATATTGTCTTCAAATTTGAAATAAAATTGGGGTCGTTACTAATCCCTTTTCATGTGCAGGTTCAAACAATATTTTTAAAGATTAATATTTTCAAAGATTAACAATCTCAAACAATCTCTTTCAAAGATTAACCATTTCAAGGATTAACAAACTCAAACAACCTTGTTCAAATATCAACAATCTCATAGATTAAAAAACTCAATCAATCTTTCTTAAAGATTAACAATCTCAAGGATTACCAATCTCAAGCAATCTTTCTCAAAGATTAACAATCTCAAGGATTAACAATCACAAATGATCTTTTTTTAAAGGTTAATAAATTTAAAAAGGGGAATCTATCCTTGAAACTTGGGAGAGTAGGAGGGTTCATAAACGTCATGCAAGTCATCGTTCTCCAATGTCAGGTACGCCCCACAATGGTCCTAGATTATGACATGAAACTAATCTCATTCTAACTTTCAAATCCTCTTAGGTCATGGACTACGATCTAAAATTGGCCCAATCATACACTTCATCTTCCTAAATATGGTCATGGACTATGACCCAAAACTAGACCACAACCTCTTGTTGAGCACCATAAAAATGAGGAGCCAAGCCCAAGCCTCCTCCTTGCCCTCTGTTCCTCACAAGAACTCTATGGATAAAACCATTAATCTAGGAGGAAGCCAGAGTGTCCTGGATTCTTGCAAGGGTTACAGTTTGGTAACCCCTCTAGACAAGGACACCCTAGGGAGGAAAAGTGATAGATTAAGCACAATCACTGGTCCAGAAAGGGTCACCTTACTCATGATCAACCACTCAACCCCATATTCCATCCTACTTTAGATAATTTTTTGGAGTATCCCCAAAGGAGATACATTTCCAACATCTTATTTTTCATTTTTCCCGCCATGGCATTGGCAAACACATCTCATAAAAAAGTGGAAAAGTTCCCTAATATAGTCCAAGCTAGGGGTAGGAATAACCACCAAATGTGATAACAAGAAAAGAACTGCAGGTGCCTTTCATCATGAGAAGAATGCAAAAAATCTGGGAGCATACATTTTCATGAACCCGCACTTGTTGAGGAGGAGGCCTTTTTATTTTATTGAGTGACATAATGTGTGCAGGTGATCCGTTCCAAAACATATGCCATTTTTCTCCTAATATTGGACACCACTTCTAAATCTCGATAATGTTAATTTTAGGACATCACATGAACAACAAGAAGCCCGTACCTCGTTATATCTTAGAAACAACAACCATATTATCCATACTCTCTTCATTAATATTTGCTACCACAATATTCTTGATTTAGCTGAGATTTTTTAGGGATGTGATGAGCGATAATTATGGATTTTGCAACATATCTGGCGCCTACATGGAAACCAACCACTGACCATTAGGTTATCCCTAAAATATTAATCTTGCAGCTATATAAGAACTATGGTGCAAAAATAAGAATCCTGTCACCAATTCTAAGACTGAGAATTTGATTCTAATATTCCACGAAAACATCCATGACATTGTCAACCAATGATACCAATGGTGCAATTCATCCTCAACAACATGATTCTTTGATGATGGAAGAACCACCGGACCAGGAACTGTAACTCTATTACTCCCATGACACAAATGTCCCATGGGTGGACCGCTTCATGCACCCGGTCCTCTGATGTGGATAACCACCAGCCTTCATGGATCCTTTCATCAACTGGTTGTACGACCAGTAGGACATCACACTACAGATCAGACTTTGGCTGGACACAAACTGTGGGGAATGGGGTATTTGTCTGTAACCACCCTCACCCCCTCCAAATGAGGATCATGGAAACTAGTGGCCATGATGGTGGGCAGAGACAGATCACACCAATAGAGGAGGAACCCAATCTTAGGGTTTCTCTTGTGTGCTCTTAGACATTCCCCCACCCACCACCCACCCTCCATATCAAATCCCCTCCATCTCTAACTTCTGTCTGCTTGGGGACGGGTAGAATTTTGAAGTTGGGGGTGGAGGGTGGGTGGTACGTCAATTCCACCACTTCAATTCTTACCTTTCCCTTTTTCATCCTCAAACAAACTTTCTCCACCTTTTATATGCATCTGTCTTGTTTTTCTTTTTAGATTTTGCTTTGATTGTGTGAGTTGTAACCTTTACCTAGCCGGTCACTTAGTTGTATTCAAGATCAAATTTATAAGTAAAATTACTCCCTTTTTCCAAAAACTAACTCACGCATAAAGAAATTTTTAGAGAAGCAAACATATCTTGAACAGATCTAGGCCTCAATGACAACAATTGAGCATCCTTTCTCCTTGGAAAAGACAATAAACAAGAAAGAAGTTAGAATGGTCAAGACACACATGCCCCCGATATGACCACAACAAAATTTGTAAACACTTCTTTGTCCTACATTAACCGAATTATCTAATATAATATGATGATCTTATCCCAATGCAGTAATAAAATGAAGAAGCACAAGTCAACCTCCTTTCTCTACTTTTCTCCCACCATTTCACACCTTTTTTCCAACTACAAAAAGAAAAAAAAATTATTAGCCCATCATATGCCAAACCCTAAGTTCAGGGTTACATCCCTCTTGAAAAAATATATATCTTCCTTCCATTCTTTCCTCCAAGGCATGACATGAATAAAAAAAGAGGTCAATGATCCCAAATAGAACATGCGATCAATTTAACTACAACCAAATAAAAGTATCGACTCGAATAGAGGAGAGACAAATAGAATAACTGTATCTCGATAAGGTCTTGAGTCAAATAGAGGAGAGATTAGAGAAACAAGTTTGTGCTATATCTGCTTCTCCCCCTCTTTCCTCCAAATTTTATACCCAGGTTTCCTATCAAAATTCTCCCCAAAATAGCCAATCAACCCTGACTTGTGATCCCTTCTACCTTGCGTGGAAAGATCAGAAATATTATTGAGATGAAATTAGTTATTCATAGGTTTAGGAGTCTAGAAAATAGAGGAAAAAGCCCCAATCGGGGGACATCCAAGTGTGACTACATGGCCTTCATGGACCAAGGTCACTTGATCATGTTTGGTGGAAGGGGACCACAAAGTAAGCTCAGTTGGGGGAGGAATCTTGGATCTTAGCATTAATTGTTTGTTCTCCTTTCAATTTTACTTTATTCGGGATGAGAAAAGGTTTAAGTTCAAGGTAGTTTTATGAGTATATTTGTACCCATCTTTGCATATAGTTTTATCCACTTTTTAGGGGTTGTTATGTTTCTATTCCCTAGTTTTAGTGTTAGATTTTCTTATACAATTATCTTCTCTTTTTAGGACTATTATTCTATTTTATATGTTATTCATGTAGAACTAGCCAAAAATATACTCCATGCTCCAAAAATATGATCGAGCCCTTATGATGCTACTCCTCGAGGGAAGGAAGGCCCGAAAGCTTTCCATTGCATAGAATCCAACCACCCAATCAAGCAATTAGCTCTGCTAGTCGTCTGACTCGATCTGCTCTCTACCCGAAGTCTTCCAGATTCTATTGTTCTGATGTGTGCTTTCTGCATTCAGTCTACCCTGATTCAATCCATACTAGTTCACCAAGGAACTGGATATGAGGTCCAGATTGAGCAACCCACATGAGTCACCTGGTGGACTGAGTACAGGCCATGCAAATAGTTGCCTTTGACCACAAGTATTCAACATTAGGGTTTTGGAAGCAAGAAATGCATCTATAAAAGGGAACCCATATAGTCCATTCTAGGGTTCTTTGATAAGTGATTAGAAGCCACATGTTGCAGCTCAAACCCTAGAGAGGAGCAAGGATGTGGCGGCTGCAGTGGAGAGACTGGTCTTCCTACACCAGGTGTCATGACCCCTTCCATTGTTCTATCTACCTTTCCACTGTTGTCTCTCACCATGAGCGAGTAGATGTTTGTACTGGGTCATGGGGACTATCCACATAAGCCCATATTTTATTCTAGCATGTATCTAAACTTGAAAACATTGTTTCTAAATAAAGTATCATTCTATTTATTTCCTTTCCTTGTAAATTGACAACTTTCTTTGCATTTATATTATAATTGTAGATGTGTAGGTTGTTGTAATCACTTTTACAACTCTAGAATGATCTTATAATCCCCCCTGAAGTGTCATCAAGGGATAGTGAGGTGATTGGGTTGTGATATGCTAACTTGCCAAGTTTGGCCGGCCGTAGTGAGGGAGTCCAATCAGAATAAACTAGGAACTTAGGTGTTTAGTCTGGTAGTTACAATGGAGTTTAATCCATGCAATGATATGTATCTCATGAGGGTGCAGTAGCTAAGCCTATATTTAGTATATGATATTCATGAGTTGAAATCTTGCTAGAATAATTATGTAGGCTTTGTCAAGCGATCCTGCATGCCCTGATTCTCTTTATTATTAGTTATTTACCTTTTTAATCATTATTACTATTGGAAACAATCAATTTAATCAACCAATCTATTTACTCAATGATATATATTACTCGTTATACTTATAAATAAAAAAAACTACTTAAAAAGGTTGTCCTTCGGGTTTCGTCCTTAAATATACTGTAATAAGACTTCCATTTGTTTGGAGTGAGGAATTAGTGTACAACTTTTGGTTAAACCTAAGGATTTTCTCCTTAGGGTTTTTATTTGTGTGAGATCTGGAGTCCCATTAATATTAGATACTAGATATGGATCTCCCTATGTTTGAATATGCAGGATTTGAAAAGAAGTAAGCCTTTAAAAAAGAGAGAGGTCGAATTGTGAGTTGTAAATGGAGCAAGAGTTGCTGCCAGTATAGTTGGAACCTATAACTTATCTCCACCCACAAGGTTTGTAACAAATTTAATGAACTACTATTATGCACCTTCCATAAATAGAAACATCATTTATGTATCGTGTACGGACAAGAATAGATATGAATTTCATATTAAGAATGGTCGATATTCTATTTCAAATGATGAGATCTCTTATGACAGTGCCACAATGTCTGATGTTCTTTATTTTTTGAATCTAAAGACAAATATTTATAACGTAAATACCAAAAGAGTAAAAATTGATAACTCAAACAAGACATAACTATGGCATTGTCATCTAGGGAACCTAAATAAGAATCACATATCTAGACTCCATAAATATGGTTATCTAGACTCTTTTGATTTCAAATCAATAGAGACATGTGAATCTTGTTTGTTAGGCAAGATGACCAAGACACCCTTCACTGGTAACAATGAGAGGGATAGTAATCTATTAGGACTCATCCATACTGATGTATGTGTCCTTTCTAGAACAAATACTAGAGGTAGTTATCAACACTTCATTACCTTTACTGATGACTTTAGTAGGTATGGTTATGTTTACCCGATGAAACATAAATAAGAAACCCTTGAAAGGTTCAAAGATTTTATGAATGAAGTAGATAACCAATTTGGTAAAAGTATTAAGGCACATCATTGTGATCAAGGGGGAGAATACCTAAGCCAAGAGTTTAAGGACCTTCTATGAGTCTATGGTATCGTATCACAATGGACTCCACCTGGAACACCACATCACAATGGTGTATCAAAAAGAAGGAACCACACATTGCTAGATATGATGCGATCAATGATGAGTTTAGCCAAAATTCCCAATAACTTTTGGGGTTATGCTCTTAAAACAACTACGTTTAGACTAAATCAAGTACCATCTAGATTGATTCAAAGGACACCATATGAGACATGGTATGGGAAGTGTCCCAATGTGTCTTTCATGAATATTTGGCTTTGTGAAGCTTATGTGAGAAAACAATTTCACAAAATTCTTGGACTCAAATCAATAAATGTTATTTTGTTGGATATCCTAAGGAAACCAAAGGATATTACTTTTATTCCCTATCTGGCAGCAAAGTGTTTGTTGCCAGAGATGTTGTATTCCTAAAAAAGGAATTTATTCTCAAAGGAGTCAGTGGGAGAAAAGTAGAACTCAAAGAGGTTCAAGACCAAAAAAGAACATTAACCAGTAGAGGTACAAGAGGAACAAAGAGTATCACAAACTGTTGTGGAATCTCAAATCCCTCATGTAAAACAAGGACCTCATAGATCTAGTAGAACATGCCTTGAGCCTGAAAGATTTGGTTATCTTGTGACTCCAGAAGGAGGTGAGTTGGTCATAGATGATTAGCCAACAACCTATATAGAAGCCACTAAGGGACCAGAGTCTAAGAAATGGCTTGAGGCCATGAGATATGAGATGGAATCCATATATACCAACAAGGTATGGGCCTCAGTGGATCCACCTAAAGGTGTAAAACCCATAGGGTGTAAGTCGGTCTTCAAGAAGAAGACCGACATGGATGGTAATGTGCAAACCTACAAACAAAGTTTGTTTGGGAAGGGCTTCAAACAAGCTCAAGGTGTTGACTATGATGAAACCTTTTCTCCAATTGCATTGGTTAAGTCCATCAAGATCATGCTTGCCATTGTAGGTTATTATGACTATGAGATTTGGTAGATGGATGTTAAAAAACATTCCTTAATGGTAATGTTCTTGAGTATGTGTACATGACACAACTTGAGGGTTTTATTAATCCAAATGATGCAAATAATGTCTGTAAGCTACTAAGGTCAATCTATGGATTAAAGCAAGCATCTCAGAGCTAGAATCTTTGGTTTGATGAAATAGTCAAAGAGTTTGGCTTGATTCAAATTGAAGATGAACCTTGTGTTGACAAGAAGGTTAGTGGGAGCATGAAAGTATTCCTCATATTGTATGTAGATGACATACTATTGATGGTTTAATGGCATGCCTACTTAACAAAAAGTAAAGACCTGGCTAGGAAATTTGGCTTCTATGAAGGGCTTAGGCGAAGCATCCTACATATTGGGAATTAAGATCTATAGAGACAGATCTATAAGGCTTCTTGGACTAATTCAGAGCACGTACATTGAAAAAGTGTTGAAGTGGTTCAACACGGAGGACTCAAAGAGAGGAAACCTGCCCATGTCTTATGGAGTTGCCGTCTCTAGAGCTCAATGCCCTAGTTCTTGTGAAGAAAGGGAACACATGAGTAGGATTCCATATGCATTTGCAATTACATTCATCATGTATGCAATGTTATGTACACATCTCGATATGTCGTATGCCTTGAGCATCACGAGCATATATCAGTCAGATCTAGGTGATTCTCACTAGAAAACCATGAAGAACATCCTTGTGTACTTGAGAAGAACTAAGGATCAGTTCCTTGTCTACACCGGAGAGGAAGGGTTGGTGGTAACGGGTTACACTGATGCAAGCTTCCAAACTGATAAAGATGACTATAGACCGTAGTCTAGATTTGTGTTTTTCTTGAACAACAGAGCTGTGAGTTGGAAGAGTTTGAAGTAAGAGACAATTTCCGATTCTACAATAGAAGTTGCTGATTCTATAATAGAGGCCGATTATATTGTTGCATCAAATGCAACAAAGAAGGCTGTCAAGAAGTTCATTTTTGAACTTGGGGTGGTTCCAAGCATTAGTGATGCAATGAGCAAGCTAAAGAACCTAGATCAAATTAGTGTTCCAAGCATATACAAAGGTGGTTCCATCTCATAAGAGAAATTGTACAATAAGGAGATGTGAAAAATTGCAATGTACCAACTAAAAGCAATGTGGTTGACCCCTTGTCAAAAGGACTTTCACAACAGAAGCATGATGGTCATGTTAGATCACTTTGACTTAGATTCATGGGTGATTGGCTGTAAGTGCAAGTCGGAGTCTATTGGTATGTATTCCCTCAGAGTGAATCATATGATGATTGCAATGACATATCTTGTAAATGATTTGATTAATAATAAAGGCAAGCTTCCAATTTATTCTATTTGTTCAGTTATGAGATAATGAAATAACTTAATAATGTCTAGAGAATGATATTACTTAATGATGTATGTCTTCATGTTGATGACCTGAATAATGAAATCATATAGATGTGAAGAGTATATACACTCTTGTTATGTCCCTAGTCTGATGTTATTGTGGAAGGTTAATAGATAGCAACAACACATAAGACTACAGTGTGTGTTGGTTGATGACATAATATCATCCTTTATGATATGTGATATCAAACCAAACACATAGTTACATGTTTGAGAATAGTGAATCAGACAGACCCACCATAAGAGTCATTCATGGAAACCATAATTGGTAGTCAAAATGATCTCTTATAGTATTGGTCAGATTGTGGTTCTTAGACCTGAAGTACTCTCATTGCACATTGTTCGGTGTACTTTGACATCATCCATCGTGACCTTGAATAAGGGTTTCCATAAGGGTGATGATTGGGTGTACTATGATAGATGGGGATGATTATGAATGATGTAGATGGGATGTGTCCCTCCTATAGTAGTATGATATCCTGGTCACTTGATAAGAAAGACTCATAAATGCATGTCCATGCTCATGTGAGTCAATATGTGATATCGAGCTTACATATATCTCAGACATTCTTCTCTACATCAATGAATACATGTTGAATGTTGAAGAGGATGATGATTCCATGCCTCGAGTTCAATCTGGATATTAGTGACAAAGGAACTATACAAATACTATAACACCAATCATAGATTGTAGGTTGAAGCTGTTCTCCAACTTTCCAATTACTTGGGTAGCAATGATGTGTTGCTAGATACCGCTCATTGCTTGTGATTTCATAAGCTGGTTATGGACATTCACGACCAACGTAACAAGGAACATGTAGAGTCACACACATAAGATACACTTGTAATAGGAGTTTAATCATGAACGATATTTAAATTGATTACTAAATGTGTTTAGGTATTCGATTTAAACAACAATTGACTGATTGGACTCTAAACTGACCCGTTCAAGGGTTGAACTGATTGGTTGAAGTGTTAGGTTGATTGGAAATTGCATTGGCTGGATGTCAGTTGAACCAGGGCATGAAATGATTGGTTCATAGAGTGAACCGATCAGTTCAATATGTCAAATGACAAGTTCATGTGATGAACTGCTTAGTTTAAATGATCAAATCATTTGCATCAAGGATTAGTGATGATGTAATGTTATGCACTAATTAGGTTTTAATTGCCAATACAAATGCAATTGGGAAACATGATGAAACAACCGGTTCAAGGGTTGAACCGATCAGCTCACATGCCAAACGATCAATTTACCCATGAACCGATCATTTCACCGCTTACAAGTTGCAAAAATTCATGAGTTTCTTTTCCCTTCCCCTCCCATTCATACTGGAAACCTTGATCCTTACCCTCTTATAAATAGAGGGGTACTGGGGGCTTCTCAGACACATCAATTGCTTCTGATAATTGTTGTCTTCTCTGGTTCTGGTGACCAAGATAACCTACGAAAATCCTACCCGATAAAGGGAGGGATATGAAGGGAGAACAATTTTGGGAGAGCAAGTTGGTGATAGTACACCAATGAGAAGAACAACCCCTTCCTGTAAGTTCTTCTAGAATAACATGAGTTCTTGGTGGTCCATGTGGACTACTATAGAGGTGAGGAGGTTATTTCCTGCCTCTAAGAGGGCAACATCAAGCTGCTATTCGTGGTAATCAACTAGGAGTTGTTGCAGACGCCATCTCGGTGCGACTTGAAGAAATGTGCATGCTACAATGAGGAGATTATCGCTGGAATTTCTCTAAGACCAGTTATATCCTCGAAACCATCCTTCCCATTATATAGTTGTTGGCGCGATCTACTATCTAAAGGGGAATATGGCATTTCAATTTTGTTTCTTTTGCCTATTCTGGTGCCATATATCCCAACACAAAGATTCCCCAATGTCAATGAAGAACAATCCCTTGTGCTTCCTGCCATCATATGTCGGACAAAAAGTTTAGTTTTACTAATATTCAAAATAGGACCCAAACTTACACCAATCTTCTGAATGATATCAAGATGTAACATTCCAAAACCTAGGATTTATCCTATTTCATGACTAGGAGGTTAGTAAGCTTCATTTCTTAGATTTGACCAAACAAGGATAGAGTTATATGTTAACGAACAATGCTAATGCATATAACATGAATAACGTGATGGTAACCGACAACATATAAAGGCCAGAAAATAAATGTAACATATTGAGTGACATATTAACATAATAACATGTATATATGCTAATATGGGAGTTATTCCTTTGCTAACTAATATTCACATAATGGCTAAGTTACATTTCATAAGAAGAAATAATATGCTTAACACATGAATAAGAATAACAATGTGGATCTACATATGAATAATGTGTCATTGTCTAAATAAATATTGAATTAATAGACTTAATATTATAAATACATGAAATATGGAATTCATACATATTAATATAAGTAAACTCTTTTGGCTATGATTGGAAGATAATGGGACTCTAATGGAAGTTTTTTTTAATGAAAAAGATGATATATAATAATAATATATATGAAGAGAAATGGTCTAAACCATAAATGTAATATAACTCACTAAAGAAATTCCAAAATGCAAAACTAATGTGAAAATCATGTTCCTTGGGTCCCAATTAACTTGGGTGCCAAGTTTCACGTTATTTAGATAATCCTAGATATCATAATTTCTTTTGGGCAAGAAATATAGGTTTTACTCTAAAATACTAAATGATATAGTTAATGGATTAAAAAGTGGAAGAAAAACTCCATTTTTGATTCTACAGATCAAAATTATCTTATATCAAAAATTTCAATTTAATGGGACTTTAATTGCTCTACCAATTTGACAAAGAAATAATAACACGTCAAAATTAATCTTATTTGTTTTATGCCAGAACTCCTCTTATAGTTGTGTTTTTACTCACTGTTATGCTGGATTCTTTTGGTTTAGAAAACCCAGATAGGATCTGGACTATTCGATTTTGACCGCTAGATTGCCTTCTTTTCTCCTACCCCTATCTTATTTCGGAAACCAGGTGAACTATGTCACCTTTCCTCTGATTCTTTCTCTCATTTCTTACCCTCTCATTTCCATCTTTTTCTCTACTTTCCTCTCCCTCACCTCTCTTATATCAATTTGAACCCACTAACCCTAGATAGCATAGGGATTCATGCCTCCTCACCTCTGCTAACCTCAACTTTGACCTTACTCTATTCTTCCTTTGTTTCTTTTCATTTTCTAACCTCCCCATGTCTTTGTGCCTTTGATCCTCTAGGAGATCTCTATCTGACATTCTCCAAACTCTATAATACCAATAAATGGTGTTAATTGTACCTAATCTATTTCTGACCATGTCTCCCCTACTTCAACAGCCTGCCCTTGGGATCCTGGGTTGGGGTCGAGTCTGGATTGAGACTTTGGACCTTTGCGAGGCCTGATGAAGGCATGTATCCACTCCAATGGGTCCATCAATTCTTCCTTGTGCCTCCACAATATTGTCTTGTCATCCAATTTGAATCCTCTCAAGTAAATGTAATATCTCCCTTTTCTTCACCCTTTTTCAGTGCCAGAGAAATTATTTCTTTCGAACTATAATTTCTCACATTTTGATGGCGTTTCCTTTAGTTTTCCTATCAAACTCGAGGTCTAAGCTTTCTATCATTGCATGGATTTGAATGATGCATTAGTGGTGTTTGGATTTCTGTAAGCTCCTCCTATCTCAGACATGCTTTCTATGGAAGAAACTATTATTTGAGGTTTGTGCACCTCGATGCCATGTGTCCATGTACTTTGGTACCATCTTGATCTCGCAGATCTGCTGGATTTTATTTTGGTATGTTTTAGTGGGGTTAAATTGGATTTTGGTCCCTTGCTCAAGAACTCATGAAGCTCCATTCTTCCGATCACCCGGAATCCCTAAGGAGAAGATGATTGCCAACTATTTTTCTATCATAACCTTGATTTGATTTGATTTCTATCATGTTGATCATAGTCCAAATCATCTTTTTTTAAAAGATTTGTTGTTCATGCTGGACATTGCGCAGTCTGGGCCAAATGGAAATTTCTGATAGGGACACCTTACAAAGATCCCCCACTTGTGGATATTGTCTGCCTTCATGGATATTCAAAAATTTCTATTTGGTCAGGAATTGAAATATTCACATTAAAAGATGTAGTGCTAGAAAAATAAAATAAATATATTTTGGAATAAAAAAAGTATAATTGACCTACCAGTACCAATTCCATCACCTAATTCCAATCTTATAAATATATGCTTTTATAGATTTTCCTAATTTATAGAAATATCTAAAATTCACAACTGATAAGACCACATGATTTTGATAACCTAACTCTTTAGTGATAAAAAAGTGAGTTTTAGGGTTTGTGTAATTAATGTGAAACCAACCCTAATTCTATATAACATGTTTAATAAGTGTTTGAAGACCCTGGCTTGGACCTAGGGTTAATTTGGACATTTGTAGATTTGATTTGAGGTATGTTACATCCCCTATGACTTATATTGAGCAATTGATATGACTTTTTCACTCTTGTCATATGTTGCAACTTGTTTATCATATTGAGAAATCACCCAAATTTATATCTTTCTCTTGGTCCTTTAGACATATGCCCTACACATTGTTCTCTCTCTCCTGAGAGGTTGACTCATTTTGGTACTTACACTCTTTTATTGACCTTGTATACCTAATTTGATGTATATTCTTATTGGACTCTTATTTATATCTTGTTCAATTTTTTCCATGTGGAAACCTTAATATGAGTAATTGATGCTCTAATCTTCTTGTAGTGGAGTTTATGATCTAATGTTGCACTTTATTTGTAGACATGATTGGATATTTGTTTATGGGTCCTCTAACTCTGCCTAATAACTATTGGGTGTTATCATATTATTGTTTCAAAGTGACTAAACTTGCTCTTACCTCTACATTGTGCATGGGTTAGATTAATTATATTTCTTATAGCAACACTGTTGGGTTTTACGTGGTCGGAGTAGGCAGCGGAAACAAAAATTTACATGACCATAAACCCATAACCGGCAGACCACATCAACTTCTCTATAATGGGAAGGATGGTTTTAGTGAGTTATACCCATTCCTGAGGCTTGCTCAGTGACTATACCTCACAACAAGTGCGGTATTCAACCACATGTCTTCAACGACGCCTGTGCAACTCCTGGTCTTGACCCGGACTGCGGTTGACTGTTGTCCTCTTGAGCGACAGAGGTCTCCCACCTCTATAGATAGTTCACATGGACTACTGGGAACTCTAGTCATCCTGAAGAACGGACTAGAAGGAGTTGTCCCCTTCTGTTGGTGTACTAGTCACCAACACACTCTCCTACAACCAGTTGCTTTTCTACAGTTGTCTTTCCCTCACTGTTCCTACCTGGACGGGTAGAAGTTGCTTGGGCTCTCTCAGTTACCAAAACTAGAGAGGACAACAACTTTGTAGAACAACTGATGTTCTGAGGTGTGTGTCTAGAGAAGACCCCTGTACCCATCTATTTATAGTAGAGGTCATGGCTAGGGTTCCCAATCTGTGCGGGAGTAGAAGGGTCTGAATTTCCCATGAATAATTTACACTACGGCAGGCAAATCGATTGGTTCACTAGTGAACCGGTCGGTTGGAATAGTGAATCAGTCAGTTCACTTATTGAACTGGGTGGTAACAAGCCATACCTACTTGCTATTGACTTTCCTAATTTGTTTCTAATTAATATAAATATTAATTCTTGTCCCAATCAAATTGAATAAGTAAAATGGGAAACTTTTCTCATGAACCGGAAAACCCAACACTTGCTCATTTGGTACAAGTGAACCAATCGATTCATTAGAGTGAACCAGTCATCCCACTGACCATGAGCCGATTGGTTCACCCAGTGAACCGGTCGATTGGTGGTCCAGATTGTCCATAACTCAGTCAATTCATTTCTTAATCAATCTGACACTCTAATTAGTTGCTTCAACACTTAAACTTGATGATTCCGAGTCATGTCTATTGATTGAACGTTTGATTGAGTACCTAAACACTTTAGTAGTTGATCCAAACATCATTCATGGATAAACTCCTATTCCAAGTGAATCCTATGTGTATGACCCTATAGGTCCCATATCACGTTGGCAGTGAATATCCATAACTAGCTTATGACATCACAAGCAAAGATAGGTGCCTAGTCACACGTAAGTGCTACTCATGAGTGATAGGGAAAGTTGGATAACAACATTCAATCCTACAGTCTGTGATTGGTGTTACAGTGAATGTATAATTCCTTTGTCTTTGTTATCCTGAATGAATTCAAGGCATGGAGTTGTCATCCATTCAACATTCATTCATGTTTCTTGAACTAGAGCAGACTGTTTGAGATATATGTGAACTCAATATTATATATTGATTCACATGTGCATGCACATGCTATTCTTAGTTTCTCTTATCAAATGTCCTGAACATCATACTCCCTTAGGAGGGACAAATCCCATTTATATCACTCATAGTCTATCTCATGTGTCAAAGCCACCCAATCATCACCTTCATAACAACACATGTTTCAGGTTTGCATTTGATGATGTCAAAATGTACCCAATCACATTCAATGAGTGCAATGATCTCAGATCTAAGAATCACAATCACCACCATCACTATGGGAGATGATTCTGAATACCATGTCATGGTTCCATGTGTCACTCTCATGGTGGGTCTGTCCGATACACTATTCTCCAACATGTATCTGTTTGCTTGGTTTGATATCATATATCATGACTAATGAGACATTGTCATCAACCAACACACACTCTAGTCTTGATGTGTCATTGTTGTCTATCAACCTTCCACAATGACATCTGACTAGGGACATAACAAGAATGTACATACACTTAGCATCCATATTATCTCATTATTCAGTTCCTTAACCCGAAGACATACATCATTGAGTATTGTCATTCTTTAGACATTCATTCTGCTCCATCACTTATCTCATAATTGATTGAACTGGAATAAATTGGAAGCTTACCTTTGATATTTATCAAATCAATCATGACGTATGCTAATCCAATCATCATATGATTGGATCTCTGGGCATACATACCAATAGACTCCCACTTACACTTAGAGCCAATCACCTTTGAATCATATTCTTAGTAATCTCTAAACATGTCCAACATGGTTGTACTACACTAGTGCTAATCCAGTGAGTTAGAAAAATTTTAGTTTAGTCGGTATATTACATGTTTTACATCTCCTCTCTGTACAACATTTCATATGAGATGGATTTTCCATAATATGCTATCTGATATTTCTTGCCTAACAATTAGCTCCATAGTTTGACTTAGTATTTCTACTTTGTCATCAATGGTTGGAATACCTATAAGTTCATCTGTATGAACTTCTAAATCCATATAGTATCCTATGATTTTCAAAACACCAGGATACTCGACATTCCTTTTAGAATTAAATATCATTTTAATTTTACTCAAAATGTTTCCATTTATCAACATATATTCACTTTATATTTTGTATTTTGTGATCAATTTCTGTCATTTTGGAAGCTTGCATTAATGTAACTAATTTACACTCAACTCTTCCTTTTATTACCATAGAACTCATCCTTTAATACTTCATAATTACTTAAATAATTTCTTTATGGCATTCCAGTGACTCTCACTGGAAGTAGACATACATCCACTCGTCATGTCCATTACATACGAGATAACAGGATGAGCATATCATATTGTCATGTCCAACACACACAAGATGATGAATGCATATATTTTCTTATCATGTCCGATACATACAAGATAATGGGATGATTACATACATGATAGATCCAATTGCGAATGCATAAGGCACCTATCTATGTGTTGCTATTCTTCATTAGAATTTGGGATACTAGGCATCTGAGAGACTAACTCCATGCAACATGGAAAAGTTTTCTCCCAATGAATCTTTGCCTAGTGAATCCTTCAGCATGGACTACCAATGTATGTTTGCTTTTATCAAGTTAAGAGGCTTTCAAGAACTATCTCTATAGGTCTCTATTCCATCACATAGGAAATTTCTATTTATTCCCTTAAAGAAGGTATTTTCACACCAGTTTCTATTCTTAGAATGTTTCATTCCTCATCATCATGTGGAGTATGAATAAGCTCCCACTAAATCTATGTAATCACAGATCCCTTCTTTATTTCGATATATCACTCAAACCTTTTGACTATATAATCAAAGTAAAGACTCGAATTCTGAAGTGCTTTTATTTAATCAATCATATTGATTAATCTCTTGTAACTTATAGACTGCATTTGCATTAATGGAATCATAAAACCCTTCAAGTCATTTCACGTACACAGCCACATGTTATTCATTCTTGGATTGCAGTTTTAATATTCATATGCCAAATTTCATAGTCTTCAAGTTCCAATAGCAAGCATGATCCTTTATGGCCTATAACCACTACAATTGGTTAAATAAATTCAACAAGTTCAACACCGTGAACTCACTTGAATTCATCTTAACCAATCAACTCTCTAAATGTCATCCATGTCAGTCTTAACTCTTAAGACCCAATTACACTTATGGGTTTTATCCCTATAAATGCTACCATTAAGGTCATACCTTATTTGGTTCACATGGAAGTCATTTGGGATCCTATGGCTTCAAGACATAACTCAAACTCTAGTTCCTCAACATCATCTAGATAGATTATTGGATCATCATCATATGACCAATCCATCACCTTTGAGTTAGTAGGATATCAAGCTCAATGTGTTTTATACTAGATATATGAGGTGTATCTATTACATAAGGAATTTGAGATTCCACAACGCTTGTTATTCTTAATCTCCTTTTGTACCTTATCAGGTTTCAATGTTATTATGTCGATCTTGAACATTTTGAGTTCTAATTCTCTCCCACTGATTCTTTTGGAATTCAGATATCCTTATAATAAACACTTTGTTATTGGATTAAGATCAATATGCAACTAACATTATGTGATTTGTGAATGGAGCTATTTCTAAGAAAATAGATTTCTTGTATGAGCATTCAATTACTAAAAGACATATTGGAACATTTCCAATACCATATCTCATATGGTGTCTTTTATACCTTTTGAATGGTACATTTATTTAGTGTAAATCATGTTCTGTAGAAGAGTTCTAGAAGATTAGTTATTTGTTTGATGATTATGCTTGTAACATCCCTAGACTGGGTTTAGGGCTAACCCTATTTTTTTGGATAAGTAAGTTGCTTAGAACTTTAATATAATCCTCTAAGGTGTTTTGTTATCAAGTGACACACTTTTGTTTCAATTTCGGTCCTGATTGAATGTTGTTTGAGAAATGTTCCTTTATTTTGGGCCAAAGTGCAATTTACCCAAGATGAGGGGTGATATTGCAAAATGTCACATGTTGAACGTTCCTTAAGTTCTTTAGCATCATAAGAGAGAGAATGATGCTAGGTGGTGGCTTCTGGAAAGCCTAAATTCCAAGTTTGAGCTTGTTTGAATAATGCTAGTGCCTTGTAGACCAATTTTGGTGCAAATTGTAATTTACCCAAAATGTAGGGTTGATATGAAAATTACCACCTCTAGAGTGTTCCTACATCCTATATGTATCATTTAGAGGAGATATACAGAAGGATACACCATGTTTGAATCATTTTTGAGTGGTAGTATCCTTGGTGATGAAAAGACCAAGAAGGGTTGTGTAAGGGAAACCCTAATTTGAGCTCGTATTGAGTGTATCAGGTTGTAGTGTTAAATGGGAGTCCCTATCAGACAAGGATCCAAAGAGGAGGCCCCCATATCATTTTTTAGCTCTTTTACTTTGCAAAAATTATCTAAGAGCCTCAATAAATCAATAGATATCAGCTTGCAACTTTCCTTTGGAAAGGTAGTATTGAATTGTGAATATAATAATAATGTGAGTGGAAGTGGCTTGCCGTAGAAGGCTGACCCTTATCCCTTGCATTATCCTCAAGTTTTTATTTTGCATGGCAAGATAAAGATGGAATGAATGCAAGTGCATGTGTCAATCCATGCATGGCCATGTGGCACCTAGTAGTAGTAAGAAGATGACACCTCTTACACTCTTGTGGAAAGCCTAAATTCCAAGTTTGAACTTGTTTGAATAATGCCTTGCATACCAATTTTGGTACAAATTGTAATATACCCAAAATGTAGGGTTGATATGAAAATTACCACCTCTAGAGTGTCCCTACTTCCTCTATGTATCATTTAGATGGGAGAGAAAGTAGGAGACACCATGTTTGAATCATCTATGAATGATGGTACTCTTGGTGATGAAAAGACCAAGAGATGATGTATAGTTGAAGCCCTTACTTAAGTTGCAGCGAGTTGTAGACTTGAAATGGGAATGCCTATCGGCCAAGGAGCCATAAAGGGGATCCCATATTGGTTTGTGGACTCTTAGAAAAGGCCATGATGACGTAAGCACCTCAGGGAGGTAATGCATGATGAGTTAGATGATCCTTGCAAAACGTGTATCAGTTTGCATTGTTTGTGGGATAAAGATGAGATATCTTATCCAAAAAGATAAAGGATGGACGAAATATCATATCTATATTATCCTATAGAATTTTTCATGTCAAGATATATATGTGTGCATGCATGGACATGTTGTTGGGTTTTAGGGGAGAAAGAGAAGGCAGCGGAAACAAAAAATTTCTTCTCTCCAAACCCAGAATAAAGGAACTGTGTCAACGTATATACAATAGGAAGGATGGTTTGTAGATATATACCTTATCCCAAGGCTTTCTCAGTGATGTTACCTCACGGCTTGCACGGTCTTCACCTCCAATCTTAGATGATGTCTGTGCAGCTCCTGGTCTCACCGGGACTGTCGGGATTGACAGCTGACCTCCGAGCGGCAGAAGTCTCCCACCTCTATAGTAGTCCACACAGACTACCTGGAACTCCGGTCGCCTTGTCCCAAAAGGAACCGGAAGGAGTCATACCCTCCTATCAGCGTACTAGTCACCGACACACTCTCCTGCCACCATTCGCCTTTCTGCAATTATCTTTCCCTTACTGTGCCTCCCTTGTCGGGTAGCACTTGCTCGGGCTCTCCTGGTTACCACAACCAGAGAGAACGACAACTTTGCAGAGAAACTAGTGTTTTGAGTTGTACCGTGAGAATCCCCCAATACCCCTATATATAGGAGGGTCATGGGACAAGGTTATCTACCCCGGGAAATGCAGGATTAAAGCAGGAGTAGAAGGGTTTGAGGTTTTCCAGAAAATCTGACAAACTGCGCCAGTTGAACCGATCGGTTCAACCATGAACTGATCATCTAGGCCCTTGAGCCGATCGATACAAGCATGAGCCGATTGGTTCGTGGTCCTGGTCCAACTCAAATTGACTTTCCATGTTTGTTTCCAACTAATCAACTATTAGTTCTTGTCCAAATCAAATTTGAACAAGTGAAACAAACTCGATTGGTCACCCGACCAGTTCAACAATGTGAACTGATCGTTTCATTGACCTGAGCTGGTCGGCTCACCAGCTTGAGCCAATTGGTTCATCTCTATGAGCTGATCGGTTGGGGCAGTAGATCAGTCAATTGCAGTTTTAATCAATCCGATACTCTAATCATCTGATCCAACACCTTGAACACTATGATTTTGAGATATCAATCGATTGGGTATTTAATTGAACTACTAAACTCCTTTAGTAATCAATCCAAACAAGATTTATGGAGAAACTCCTCTTCCAGGAACATGTCCTAGTGTGTGTGACCCTGTAGGTCCATTTCAGGTTGGCAGTAAAAGTCCATAACACTTATAACTTCACAAGCAAAGAGCGGTGCCTAGTCACACATCAGTGCTACCCAAGTGAAATAGAAAGTTGGAGAACAACTTTCAATCCTGCAATCCGTGAGTGGTGTTATAGTGAATGTATAATTCCTTTGTCACTAATGTCCTGAATGAACTCAAGGCATGATACAATCATCCTTTCAACATTCATCCATTTCATTGATCTCAGAGCAGACTGGGTGAGATGTGTGTGACATCAATATCACATCTAGATTCACACATGCATGTGCATGCCTTTCTCAATCCTACTCATCAAGTGACCATGGACATCAAACTCCCTTAGGAGGGACAAATCCCATATCTATCACTCACCCCTCAAAAGCCCCATGTGTCAAAGTCACCCAATCATCACCTTCATAACAACCCATGTTTTAGGACTGCGTTTGATGATGTCAAAGTGTACCCAACGACATGTGCTGAGTGTAGTGATTTTAGGTCGAAGAATCACACTCACCACCATCACTGTCACTCTCACGGTGGGTCTGTCTGGTACACTTGTTCTCTAGCTAACAAGTACCTATGTGCTTAGTTTGATATCACTATATCATGACTAATGAGATTCTGTCATCAACCAACACACAATCTAGTCTTTAGTGTTATTGATGTCTATGTTTATTTCCACAATAATAACTGACTAGGGACTGAACAAGAAAGTATACTATTAACATCCATTTGATCTCATCGTTTAGGTCCTCAACCCAAAAGCATACATCATCGAGTAAAACAATTCTTTAGACATATATCATGTTACACTATCATCTCAGAAATAGTTTAAAACATATAGATTGGAAATTGCCTTTATTATTATTCAAATCATTTACAAAGTATCCCATTACAATCATCACATGACTTGCTCTATGGGCATACATACCAACAGACTCCCACTTACACTTAGATCCAGTCACCTAGGAACCTCAGTCCTTGTGACCTAGCATGACCATCATGCTTCTGCTGAGAAAGGGCCTGAGTCAGTGGATCAACTATGTTGTCTTCAGTTGGTACTTTGCAAATCTTCACATCTCCTCACTGTATGATCTCCCGTATTAGATGGAAGCGCCGCAGTATGTGCTTAGACCGCTGATGTGATCTGGCCTCCTTAGCTTGAGCAATATCTCCATTATTGTCACAATAAAGCTCAATTGCATCACAGCTACTGGGAACTACACCAAGTTCAGTGATGAACTTCCTGATCCACACAACCTCCTTTGTTGCATGTGAAGCATCAATATACTTGGCCTCTATAGTAGAATCGGCAACTATTTCTTGCTTAGAACTCTTCCAGCTCACAACTCCATTGTTTAGGAAAAATACAAATCCTGATTGCGATATGTAATAATCTTTGTCGGTTTGGAAGCTTGCATCAGTGTAACCCCTTACTACTAATTCTTCCTCGCACCCATATATAAGGAACTGATCCTTAGTCCTTCGCAAGTACTTGAGGATGTTCTTTAAGACTATCTAGTGACCATCCCCTGGATCTGACTGGTACATGCTCGTCATGCTGAGAGCATACGAGACATCTTGGTGTGTGCACAACATAGCGTACATGATGGATACAATGGCTGATACATATGGGATCCCATTCATACGCTCCCTCTCTTTACAAGATTGAGGACATTGAGCTCTAGAGATGGTGACTCCATGTAGCATGGGGATGTTGCCTCTCTTTGAGTTCTCCATACTGAACCGCTTCAGCACTTTGTCAATGTACGTGCTTTGACTTAGTCTGAGAAGCCTTTTAGATCTATCTCTATAGATCTTTATACCTAGAATGTAGGATGCTTCTCCTAAGTCCTTCATTGAAAAAATATTCCCAATCCAAGTCTTTACCTTTTCTAAGGCTGTGACATCATTCCCCATCAATAGTATGTCATCCACATACAATATGAGGAATGTGGTCATACTCCCACTAACCTTCTTGTACACACAAGGTTCATCTTCATTTTGAATAAAGCCAAACACTTTGACTTCCCCATCAAATCAAAGATTCCAACTCTGAGACGCTTGCTTCAATCCATAGATTGACCTTTGTAGCTTACAGACTTTATTGGCAATCTTTGGATCTACAAAACCTTCAGGTTGTATCATGTACACATCCTCATTTATATTCCCATTAAGGAATGTGGTTTTAACATCCATTTGCCAAATCTCATAGTCATAGAAAGCTGCCATAGCAAGCATGATCCTGATGGACTTAATCATGGCAACTGGAGAAAAAGTTTTGTTATAGTCAACACCTTGAACTTGTCGGAAACCCTTTGCAACCAATCTGCCTTTATAAGTTTGCACATTGCCATCCACGTCAGTCTTCTTCTTGAAGACCCACTTGCACCCTATGGGTTTTACTCCTTCGGGTGGTTCCACCAAAGTCCATACTTTGTTGGAATACATGGATTCCATTTTGGATTTCATGGTTTCAAGCCATTTCTCAGAATATGGTCCCTCCATAGCCTCTAGATAGGTAGTTGGATCATCGTCTATGATCAACTCACCACCTTCTTGAGTCATAAGGTATCCAAACCTCTTAGGTTCAAGGCGTGTCCTACTAGATCTACGAAGCCCTTGTGTTACTTGAGGAGACTAAGATTCCACAACACCTTGTAAATCTCCATGTTCCTCTTGTACATCTACTGGTTCAATGTTTTCTTGTTGGGCTTGAACCTCTTTGAGTTCTATTTTCCTCCCACTGTTTCCTCTAGAAATAAATTCCTTTTCTAAGAACACAACTGTCCTAGAAACAAACACTTTGTTTTCAGTAGGGTGGTATAAATAATATCCCCACGTTTCCTTGGGGTATCCAACAAAATAACATTTATTGGACATGGGTCCAAGATTATCAGGAAACATTTTCCCGACATAAACGTCACAACCCCAAATCTTAATAAAAGACAAATCGAGACGCTTCCCGTGCCATATCTCATATGGTGTCTTTTAAACCGATTTAGATGGTACTCGGTTAAGCGTAAATGCATAAGTTTCAACAACATAACCCCATAAGGAAATCGAAAGATCAGCAAAACTCATCATTGATCACACCATATCAAGTAACGTGCGATTCCTTCTTTCAAACACACCATTATGCTGTGGTGTTCCAGGCGGAGTCCATTGTGATACGATACCACAGGCTCCTAGAAGGTCCTCAAACTCTTGGCTTAAGTATTCTCGACCTCGATCAGATCGAAGTGCTTTAATACTTTTACCAAGTTGGTTCTCTACTTCATTCATGAAATCCTTGAACCTTTCAAGGGTTTCTGACTTATGTTTCATCAGGTACACATAGCCATACCTACTGAAGTCATCAGTGAAGGTAATGAAGTACTGATACCCACCTCTGGCATTAGTTCTAATAGGCCCACATACATCAGTATGTATGAGTCCTAATAGATCACTAGCTCTCTCACCTTTACTTGAAAAGGGAGTCTTTGTCATCTTGCCCAACAAACAAGATTCACATGTCTCTATTGATTCATAATCAAAAGAGTCTAGATAACCATTTTTATGGAGTCTAGAGATGCGCTTCTCATTTATGTTCTCCAGATGACAATGCCAAAGATATGTTTTGTTTGAGTTGTTGAGTTTTTGCCTTTTGGTGTTTATGTTGTATACACTTCTCTCTAGATCTATCAAGTATAGACCATAAGACATTGGGCACTGCCATAAAGGATCCCATCTTTTGAAATGGAACATTTTCCATTCTTAATGAGAAATTCAAAACCATCCTTGTCTAAACAAGAAACGAAAATGATATTCCTATTTATGGCAGGTACATAATAGCAGTTCTTCAACTCTTTTATTAACCCACTAGGCAGAGTTAACTCATAGGTTCCTACGGCACTGGAGGCAACCCTTGCCCCATTGGCAATACGTAGTTCAACCTCGCCTTTCCCTAAAGGCCTACTTCTCTTAAGATCCTTCACATTTGAACAAATGTAAGATCCACATCCGATATCAAGTACCCATGACAAAGAAGTAGTAAAGTTAATCTCTATCACGTATACACTAGAAGTGGAGATCTCTATCTCTTGCTTCTTCTTCCATCGTTCCTTCCATCCTCTCCATGTTTTGAGTGCAGAAGAATTTGGTTTGGCGAGAGAACCCTTCTCTCCCTCACCTTTGTCCTTAGACTTCGTTCCATTGATCTCTATCAATGAACTATCCTTCTTCTCATTTGTCTCAAACAATGACTTACGCGTACATAGAGTGGACTTAAAGGCTACCAGTATATTTGGATTGTGCAGAACATTTCTCATCATCCCCAACCAGTTATGGAATTTATTCTCAATTAATTTGCCCATTATAAAAGATGATTCTTTTGCCATTCTACAAGAGAAAATTGCATTTTTCAAAACTCCTTTTGATTTGATTTGAATAAAATTTGACGATAGTTAATTAGGCCTTTAATTAATTACCGCTCCCACTATTTTGATTCAAATTGACAGCCCTCACCATCAATTCAGAAGATTGCATCGAACAATCTTCTAGTGGGTCAAGATCCTGAAATCCTCTCAGTCATGGACCAGCTAGGGTTGTCACCCACAACTTAGATTTTCCAGGTAGGCAACTCTTGCCAATTGCATCATATGCAACTCTTGAAAGATGTAATATGCAACTCCTTGCCATGATCACCTCCATGCCTCAAGGTGCTAGATCCTATATAGGTCACCTTATTAAGTTCGACCCAAAGTGAACACGATGAATATGCACCCTGCTAGGGTAGATCCACATATCCATCCTTCACGCTTCCATGAGATAGACGGTGCACCACGCTAGGGCGTGCCCACACTTGGCCGATCAAGCTTTTCACATGTGTCGCATTTGGAAGGCATCTAAAACTTTAATATTTAATGAGGGATTTGGTTTTATCTGTACATATACATATCCAATCACCACAATATATAGTACGTATCATATACATGCTATATCTCACAAAAAACATGCAAAATGATAAAAGCGATGATTATGACCATCCTAATGTGATTCCTCGAGCCAAGAGGAATCACGGTCATCTAGGTCCACATCACATGCAACTTGTACATGATGAACTCTGCGCTTTGCCATTTTGGGTTTGATCAACTCATCTCCATGATTGATCTGCTCGCCATCAGGACGGTCGGTTGGGTGCCACCAGCCGATCGATTGGCTCCTCCAACTTATCGATTTGACTGATCATTGGGCATCTCCTCATGGCCACCACCCGCTCGTCTCGCTCCTCGAACTGGTCATCTGGAATGCCAACCGATCAGTTCGCGCCTTGAACTGATCGTCTCAGTCGTTGTCAGGTTGTCCGCCGTTCTTTGACATAACAAGAAATAAAAGTTCTATCTTATTTACATTTGAATTGAGAAACCCCGAGTTGCATTCAGGGGGAGCAAATGTAGGAATGAAATCTTGAGTTATCTCGAGTTACATCAAGAAAAGGAGGTAGGGAATCGGTGTGCAGACCGAGATGCAAGCAACCACATTCAACCAAACACACATACATAGGGTTTATTGGCCATAACCACGCTATACATCCACCACAAAACTTGTTTAATGGTGACACATATCGAGTGCATTTATATTACATATCATATATGTATATTGGGATTTGTGGATTTAGGATTGGACATGCATAAAGCCAATTTTATTCGCATCGTATGCAATAAATAAAGGCGACAAACCAAAATAGATTACATCGATAATCCTAAAGTATAGAGAAGTTGACGTGGCTATGATACCACTGTTGGGTTTTAGGGGAGATAGAGAAGGCATCGGAAATAAAAAATTTCTTCTCTCCAAACTCAGAATAAAAGAATCGCATCAACGTCTATACAATAGGAAGAATGATTTGTAGAGATATACCTTGTCCCGAGGCTTTCTCGGCGACATTACCTCACGGCTTGCGCGGTCTTCACCTCCAGTCTTGGATGGTGTCTGTGCAACTCCTGGTCTCACCGGGACTGTCAGGATTGACAGTTGACCTCCGAGTGGCAGAAGTCTCCTGCCTCTATATTAGTCCACACAGACCGCCTGGAACTCTGATCACCTTGTCCCAAAAGGCACCAGAAGGAGTCATACCCTCCTATCGGCGTACTAGTCACCGAATCACTCTCCTGCCACTAGTCGCCTTTCTACAATTGTCTTTCCCTTGTCGTGCCTCCCTTGTTGGGTAGCACTTTCTCGGGCTCTCCTGGTTACCACAACCAGAGAGAACGACAACTTTGCATAGCAACTGGTGTTCTGAGTTGTACCGTGAGAAGCCCCCAATACCCCTATATATAGGAGGGTCATGGGACAGGGTTCTCTACCCTGGGCAATGCTGGATTAAAGCAGGAGTAGAAGGGTTCAAGATTTTCCACAAAATCTGACAAACTGCGCCAGTAGAACCGATTGGTTCAGCCCTGAACCGATCGTCTGGGCCCTTGAGCCGATCGGTTCAAGCATGAGCCGATCGGTTCGTGGTCTTGGTCCAACTCAAATTGACTTTCCATGTTTGTTTCCAACTAATCAACTATTAGTCCTTGTCCAAATCAAATTTGAACAAGTGAAACAAACTCAGTTGGTCACCCGACCAGTTCAACAATGTGAACCGATCAGTTCATTGACCTGAGCCAGTCGGCTCACCAGCCTGAGCCGATCGGTTCATCTCTATGAGCCGATCAGTTGGGGAAACAAATCAGTCAATTGAAGTTTCAATCAATCTGATTCTCTAATCATCTGATCCAACACCTTGAACACTATGATTTTGAGCTATCAATCGATTGGGTGTTTAATTCAACTACTAAACTCCTTTAGTAATCAATCCAAAGAAGATTTATGCAGAAACTCCTCTTCTAGGAACATGTCCTAGTGTGTGTGACCTTGTAGGTCCATTTCACGTTGGTAGTAAAAGTCCATAACACTTATGACTTCACAAGCAAAGAGCGGTGCCTAGTCACACATCAGTGCTACCCAAGTGAAATAGAAAGTTGGAGAACAACTTTCAATCCTACAATCCATGAATGGTGTTACAGTGAATATATAATTCCTTTGTCACTAATGTCCTGAATGAACTCAAGGCATGGTACAGTCATCCTTTTCAACGTTCATCCATTTCCTTGATCTCAGAGCAGACTGGGTGAGATGTATGTGACATCAATATCACATATTGATTTACAAATGCATGTGCATGCCTTTCTCAATCCTACTCATCAAGTGGTCATGGACATCATACTCGCTTAGGAGGGACAAATCCCATATCTATCACTTACCCCTAAAAAGCCCCATGTGTCAAAGTCACCCAATCATCACCTTTATAACAACCCATGTTTCAGGACTGCATTTGATGATGTCAAAGTGTACCCAACGACATGTGTTGAGTGTAGTGATTTTAGGTCGAAGAATCACACTCACCACCATCACTGTGAGAGCTGACTGTGACTACCAAATCATGGTTCTATGTGTCACTCTCACGGTGGGTCTATCCGATACACTTGTTCTCTAACAAGTACCTATGTGCTTGGTTTGATATCACTATGTCATGACTAATGAGATTCTATCATCAACCAACACACAATCTAGTCTTTAGTGCAATTGATGTCTATGATTATTTCTACAATAAAAATAGACTAGGGACTGAACAAGAAAGTATACTATTAACATCCGTATGATCTCATCGTTTAGGTCCTCAACCCAAAAACATACGTCATCGAGTAAAACAATTCTTTAGACATCTATCATGTTACACTATCATCTCAGAAATAGTTTAAAACATATAGATCGGAAATTGCCTTTATTATTATTTAAATCATTTACAAAGTATCCCATTACAATCATCACATGACTTGCTCTATGTGCATACATACCAACACATGTGTTAACCATGCATGGCCATGTGTCACCTAGTAAGTATATGGTGATGACACCTCTTATACACACTCTCTCATGAACCCAAGTATATATACCTCTCCTTTCACCTACTAATGGAAGTTTGCGATCCCCACAACTCTCTTGCTTTGAGATATCATGCATACCCTCATAGATATCATGCATAGTAAACTTAAGGAGCAAGGGGAGCTCGAGCATCAAGCTTAAGGTAAGACCATGGTCATCTTCAACCTTGGTTGAAGCATGATTCTCAGGTTAAAGATATTCCTCTCTTTTCTTCTTCACCAAGTTCTTAACTATGGTCATACCTTATATATCGAGGAGTTGTGAATGATCCTTGAACCTTGGATAAGCTTGTCTTCAATCTCAGGAATGTGAAGCTATGGATCTTGGAGCTTTGAAGTTGTTCATAAGGTGGGTTATATAACTTGAACCCAACTATGTTATTATTCACCTTCAATATTGTTGAACTTATTGATCTACTGTCAACTTCAAATTCCTTTGATTAATTGATGATATTTTAAGTTTCAAAAGTATATTAGGACTGTTGTCCATAATATAGAACAATAAGAGCAAGAATATAGAGGTTGATGATGATGCCATCATCAAGGTCTAACCCGATATTGGGTTGAAGTACCTCTAACCCGATATAATGGAGTGAATACACCATTAGCACGATATGGTGATGAAGTAGGTACCTCTTGCATGATATGATGATGAAGTGCACACCTTGTGCATGATATGTTGTTAATACAACACCATGTTCATGATATAAGATCAAGTATACACTCTATGCATGACATGGAGTCAAGCATATGTTCCAACCCGATATATCAAACCCTAGGTGATAAGTAATCTGACATGTTGATATGAACACACTATAAACACAATATGGTGAGGAGTTTGTACCTCATGGGTGATAGGAGTGAAACATATACATACCAAGAGCAAGATATGTGGTCAAGTAGTCACCTCCTACATGATATGGTGACATGTTTATAATCCTAACCCGTTATAAGATGGAACCCGATATGAAACCCAAGATGATATGTAACCTGATATAGAGATGAGAGATACCTCATGAATGATAGAAGAATACCTTATAAATGATATGGGTGATACCTACTTATACCTTGTGAATGATATGAGGTCAAGTTCATACCTCATGCATGATATGGTACACTCTACCCGATATGGGTTGAAACCCTAGATGGTGATATGAAACCCAATATGGGTTGAAACCCTAGACGGTGATATGAAAATCGATATGATAAACCCTAGATGATGGGTAACTTCATATAAAGATGAACAAACATCTCATGAACGATATGAGTGATACCTACAGGTACCTTGTGCACGATATGAAAACAAGTCCATAGCTCATGCACAACATAGTGTCAATTGAACTTTCTAGTCGACATAGCATTGACACCCTAGGTGATGGAATGAAATCCGATACACCCAATCATTTTATGTAAAGGATTATTGTGAAAGAGTTTGACTTGATAGATAGCTTGATATGACTGATTCCTTAAGAGGGATGAAAAGTTATGAGCATAATGGTCTACCCAATATGCTAACCCGATATGATCAACCCACATGGGGAACCGATATGATAAATCATAGAACCCGATATGGTATTGTGTGTATATCACTAAAATGATACCATAATAAGGCATAAACCCCATGCACAATATGGTGCACACCTTCTGCACGATATAATATCAAATATACTCTTGAACCCTAAATGAGGTCAAGCATATAGCTCATGCGCGATATGAAGCTAACTTGAGATGATAAGATCTAAGTGATAGACAATCCGATATGGATACATGGTATGGTGTTAGGGGATGCCCCCTAATCATGATATGGTGATGTGGTTACACTACATGCCCAATATGGATACCCGATATGAGTTTAAGGTGGTATCTCAAGCATAGTATGGTAGTATACACACCTTTATACCCTATATGCTGGAAGTATCTCAATTCAATGTAATTGATGGAGTAACACATGAATTGTGTTGTGTAAAGTAATACATTAAGACACAAAGAGTTTAATGCAATAAGTGTAGTCCAATGTACCTTGAGAGAAGGATTGAGCCAAAATGTGAAGCAATCCACATCCTAATAAGGATAAGAGAGAAACTTTTACATATGTAATAAACATGTTAATAAGCATGCTTTGATACTCCTAAAATGAGTGGAGTATGAATTAGAGTTTGATTCTTGATAATAAGATCTTGAATCCTTAATTTGTTAATAAGGGGAAAACCTAACCCTAATGATTGGTGATGGTATGCACTTACAACCCTAATCGGTTAGATTGAGAAACCCTAACCCTAATCATGGGAAGGATGTATTTATTTTATATCACATAGTGATGATGTGAATTTGAAACTCTATTTGGTTAAAATAGGCAATCCTAACCCTAATAATGGGAAGGATGTAGTTCTCTTGAATTGCATAATGATGTCATATACTGTTGAAGTTTTATTATGAAGTGCAAATTATTCAAGAGTCATGAAATGATGAGCATAGCCAGGAGTGAGCTATGATGTTTATATGTTATAGATTTAAATGAGCCTTGTGAGCCATGTTAAATATATGTACAAGAAGTATAATGATTATACAGTCTGATATCTTAAAAGGTAGTTGTTGCCTAGTGAGAGGTGACAACATATTTAATGAATCATGTGAGTTATGTGAAATATTTGTACAACATGTGTGATAAATACCTTAGTCTGAGGACCTAGAGGCAATAGTTACCTATTACAGAGGTAACAATGTTCAGTCACGATCTAATGTCCCAGCGATATCATATAACCTCTAATAACATTTATTGCTTACAAGTATGTTATATAATTAAATCAAGTAAGATAGATAGTTTAATAGAATAGAAATATTGAACAATATGTACATAAAATGTTGAAGCATAAATGAAGATTATTTGTGTACGTAATTACACTTAATAAGATATAAATCACATATAATGCTAACATGATTTCCAAACATTGATCATCATCTAATGTGATTTTCCAAAGAAACCTAACAAGTATACTGCACAACTAAGTTACTGATTTTATTCAACCTTGGGTAGTTTGAGGCATACCACTAAAACTACTAGTTGACCACTACAAAGTCACAATCAGCCTCGTATAAGATCTAGGATGTCCGAAATCATAAAGACATCTTCCCCTCGATCAGTACGAGTAATAAATCATAGTGGCACCATGACCCAACCTACTAAAACATAACCTGGTTCATCCTGGGTACACATGCCACAACAACTAAACTAGGGTATAAACCCTCAATTCTGAGTTATGGTCGTAGCCAGACACAATCAAATCAAAATTCGAACACACTTGCCTCAACCGTACGTGCTTTAAACCTTGAAATTAGGATGACATGAATGCACCTACCTAGCATCCACATATACTCAACGGTATATGACTCCAAGCTCCTTTTCAGATTACTTGCTTCACTACACTACATGATTAGGGTTACACTTGATTAATTACACCATTTAAGTATTTTGATTGCATCAATCAAGTTACATACAAGCTCCTAAATAATTATTGTAAAATTAAAGCATAGGTTAGAACTTTAGAAGGTACAAAGCATATTAAACATGTTTGATGTTACTCCATCATGGTATATTCAACCACCCTTGTCCATGTAGAGGCCTAAACATCAAACTAGGGCACATAAAAACCCAAAAAGTTAGACAAAAATAATAACATATTCCATTAGGAACATCAATATCATCTAAATTTTTTTAGAGAGTCTAATGAGTTATAGATAAGATATCACCCAAAATTTTAGCATAAAATCCCATCAAACGTAAAATTTATGATATTTACAAGAACTAGCCATTTATATGTTCGAATCCTAATATGGATGAGCTATTTTCAATACTATGTTTTTCATCCAATTATCTTTTCAACACCATAAAAGTAGATATAAGTGTTATAAACACCATAGGCTAACCATTATACAACAAATCTTAATGTGTGGGTTAGAGTTTTAAGCATAAGGTACCAAAAGAACACCTATATGAGATTTTTAGTAGTCATTACACCTATATCTTGAATTTCAGACCTTGAATTTCATAGGGTCTGGGGAAGGCTTAACAACTCATATTATCACTATTTTCAAGTCAAACAGTACACAAAAGGCCATCGTTTCTCATATTACCACTTTGCTTGAACAATATTTACATAAAGTGAATTATGAGTAGGAAAGAAACGTAATAAAAGTTACATCATTCATCTCAAGGGTGAATACAAGCCAACAACAAGGAATCGTAAAGGAGAGAAAGGAAAACCCAAGATTTATACTCCAAAAGCTCCAAGGAAGCTCTTATCTTCAAGAACAAGGTAGATCTAGAGTAAAAGAGAGAAGAAAGAGGATTCTCCATCCACATGCTCGAGTTTCTAGCTAGGAACATTATGGATTCCATCCATGGAAGAAAAAGGAAGAAGGAAAACATCAAGAAAACCAGGTTAGGGGGGAAAATCTTATGTGTAAGAGGCATGGAACTAAGCAAGAAAGCTTCAAATGGTCCAAAGAGAGCAAGATCCGTGGGTTGCACCAACACACAACCACAATGTCTCAAAGCATCAACCTCAAGAAGCTTATCCTTTATCAACCAATGGCTTGTACTGGTCTCCAAAAGCAAGAACATGTTTGGGTTAGAAAGATTCATTAGAAGGAAGAGATGGGGGTATTTATAGCTAGGATGAAAGAGAGGAGGTCACAAGTAAAAACTACCCTTCCATCGATCAAAGACCAGATTTCCCTTTGATTTGTACAACCAGAACCTCCATCCATTTACAGCCATACAGGAAAATGATTGGTTTACAAATATGCAAAAATTCCATTGGAAGGCACACCTAGTACAACCACTGGAAGGCACACCCAGAACAACCATCAAAAGGCACCCTCAAAACTTCCATTGGAAGGCACACCCAGAACTTTCATTGAAAGCCACACCCAAAAATTTCATTGGAAGGCACACCCAGAACAACCATTAGAAGGCACACCCAAAACTCACGTTGGAAGAAACACCCATATATTCCATGGGAAGAAGCACCCACAAAAACCATCGGAAGGCACATCGAGGATTTCCATGGGAAGGCACACCCAAAACAACCATCAAAAGGCACACCTAGAACTACCATAAGAACGCACACCCTGAACAACTATTAGAAGCCACACCCATAACAACATCCCAAGGCACACCCAGAACAATCATCAAAAGGCACACCCAGAACAACCATCCCAAGGCACACCCAAAACAACCATCAACAGGCACACCTAGAACAAGCATTTAAAGGAACAACCAGAAAAACCATTGGAAGACACACCCAAAACAACCATTAGAAGGCACATACCATCCCTCTCCACACTAAACTAACATCAAGGGTTGGTACCTTTATGCAATAAGGTTTAAAAGAATTCAAATAAAATGAAATTTAACTAGATTATAACTAATACCATGCTAGATTATAACTAATACAATGAAGCAAAATATATGTGTTTTAAAATTGCTACTAGATCCATGGAAAAGGGAAAATTGCATATTGGTTCACACAAGTACATAAAACTATAAAGCTTGAGCAAACGAAGTCCCATTTCCCCCAAATTTGAAACATAGTTTTTTCAAATGATATCAAAATATAATCTAAGGTTTAATTACAAAACTAAGCACTCAATTAAATAAAAAAAGTATGTTAAAGTATTAAACTATGTTAGGGGTCTTACAACCATAAACACCAAACATCTCATTCTCTAACTTCCATGTGGCTTCCCATACCCTACAATGATGCTACAACACCTTCACTAAGGTTGCCCTCTTCCATCAGCTTATGTACACGTTTATCTAAGACCAAAATTGGTTTCTCAACATAAGACACATCATCATCCAACTCCACTTTCACTGATTGTATCATCTGCTCTGTATCAGGGTGACACTTCCTCAACATAGACACATGGAAAACATTGCACAATATGTGCAACTTTGGTGGTAACTCCAACTTGTATGCCACCTTTCCAACTCATTCCATGATACGGTAAGGTCCCATAAAACTAGGTGCCAACTTACCCTTCTTACCAAACCTCAACACACCCTTTCAAGGAGATACCTTGAGATACACGAGGTCTCCAATTTGGAACTCTAACGATCTACATCGATTATCGACATATGACTTCTCTCTATCTTGACCTGCTTTAAACTATTGTTGGATCACCTTGATCTTCTCTGTAGTATACTGAATTAATTGAGGACCCAACATCCGATACTCACCTGTATTGTGCCAACAAAGAGGTGATCAACAAAAGCTTCTATATGGATCCTCACATGGTCCCATACCTATACTCTACTAGTTATTGTTGTAGGAAAACTCAATTAGACTCAAGTGGATATCCCAACTCCTAAGAAACTAAATACCACATGCTCTCAAAATACCTTCTATCATTTGAATCATCCTTTATAACAGTCCATCTGTCTATGGATAGAAGGCTATACTAAACCTCAACTGTGTCCCCAACACTGTATGCAGATGTTCCCAGAACCTACTCCTAAACTGAGGACCTCTATCTCATACTATTGTAGCTGGAATGGCATGCAAACATACTATCCTATCAACATAGATCTGTGTAATTTCTCTATAGTGTAGGTAGTCTTGACCGGAAAACAGTTAGCTAACTTTGTCAACTGATCAACGATCACCCAAATGGAATCATGGCCTTTGGTTGTCTTAGGAAGACAAACCACAAAGTCCATGGTTATATGATCCCATTTCCACTATGTGATTGGTAAAGGTAACAACATCCCTATAGGTTTGTGATGTTCCGCCTTAACCTATTGACAAATTGAACACTTCACAACAATTTCTGCTACATCACACTTCAAACCTAGACACTAATACAAGTCCTTCAAATTATGATACTTCTTTGTACTTCCAGTATGTTGATGAATGAGCTTCCTCAAGTACCATCTCTCTTAGGCCGCTAATGTTGGAACCACCGTCTGGTTGTGAAGGCACATTGTCCCATCATCTGTCTCATAAAATCCACCATGTCTCCCTCTGCCAATATTTAATTTGATGTTCTATATCAAGTATCATCCTTCTATGAATCCTTGATCTATTGTATCTGTGTCGGATTCACCTGTAATTGTGCCAAAAATCCTGCCAACAAGGAGACCTCTAACTATACATTCATCTGCGGGAGCATTACTAACATATCCCTCTTATGACATGCCATGGAGTAAAACTACACTTTATCCATCAATGATGATGAAGATGAATTTCTTATCAATGTATCACCCACTACATTCACCTTCCCGACTAATAGTTTATCATACAATCATAGTCCTTGATCAACTCCATCCACCTCCGCTGCCTCATTTCAACTCCTACTTCTAAAAGATGTATTGGAGGTTCTTGTGATCAATGAAGGTTTGATACTTTTCTCCATACATATAGTGCCTTCAAATCTTTAAAGGAAGAACAACAAATTCTAACTCCAAGCCATGAGTTAAGTAGTTCTCCTCATGCTTCTTAAGATGTTGAGAAGTAAAATAAATCACATTCTTGTGCTACATCAACACACATCCCGACCCATTCTTTGAAGCATCATAGAAAATGATGCAACCTTTCCCAAGCTATGGAAACAAAACCACTGGAGCACTCATCAACTTCTCCTTCAACAATTGAAAAGAATGCTGACACTTGTCATCCTAGAGAAAAGGAACACCCTTCCTAGTCAACCTGGTTAAAGGTCAAGCTACAACACCGAAGTTCTTAATTAACCTTATGTAGTAAACAACTAAACCTAGGAAACTTCAAATCACAATTGGCATTTTGGGATATTCCTGCCCTAACACTGACTCCACCTTCTTGGGGTCTATATAAATACCATTTACAAATATAACATGACCAAAAAAGGACACCTCAGTCATCCAAAACTCACACTTACTAAACTTAGCATACAACCAATGGTGCCTCAACGACTCCAATGGTTGACAGAGATGTTGCTAATGTTGCTGACTGTGCCTGGAGTATATCAAGATGTCATCGATGAACACCACAAAAAATTGGTCAAGATATGGTCCGAACACTCTGTTCATTAGGTCTATAAATTCTTCCATTGATTATCCCAAACAACATAACCACAAACTCATAATGACCATACCTAGTTCTAAAAATAGTCTTTAGTATGCCATCTACCTTGATCCTCAACTAATGATACCATAATCTTTGATATAACTTGGAAAATATTGTAGAACCTCTTAGGTGGTCAAACATATCATCTATCCTTGGAAATGGGAACTCATTCTTCATTGTGACCTTGTTCAACCGTCGGTAGTCTATGCAAAGCCTCATAGAACCATCTTTCTTCTTCACAACCCTAAAGGGAAGTGCTCAATTTTATGAATCCTTTCTTAAACAACTCTCATCTTAGTTGGTTCCATCCTATACCAAGAACTAGATTGATTTCAAAATCAACCTCTCTAGGGGGTGGAACACCTAGAAACTCTTCAGGGAAAACATCCTCAATCTCACACACCACAACTACACCATGGATACTAGGATTCATCACCTTGGTATCCACTACATGATCTAAGAAAGCTCTACATCCTTGTCTCATCAACTTGTCTACTATCACTAACACCACAAGGAATTTTGGAAGAATCTTATTATCTCCTTAGAATGTCCAAGAGACATCTGCATCACAAAACATCACAACTTTGGAACCATAGTCCAAAAACCTTGTACTTCTTCAAGGTATCCATCCCTAGGATCACATCAAATTTGTGCATATCAAGTGGCATAAGATCCATTTGAATGTTGCATCTAGAGAAAGAAAGAACACAAGATGGACACACCTACCCCAACACCATAGAACCAACCAAAGCGGTTTCTAACAAGTGGTCATTAGTTCTACTACAGAATTGCAAGTTACAACTATTTTTCACCTCTCTAGTGATAAATGAGTGTGTCACACCCAGGTCAACCAAAACAAATAAAAAGGTAGAAGCAAATAAATTAGTATGAAGTTCCATCTCACCTGGCATGACCCACGGGTTGAACACTCCTTCCAGGTGACTCATGACGTAGAGTCTAGCCATTTCCTATGTTGTCCTCAACCTCTGCTAGCTGGTCCTGAAAACCATGTCTGTGATGTCTGTCAACGACCTTTGCCACCACCACTGCTATATTGTTTCTATTGTGAGCCTTGCTGGGTTTGCCTCACCTATTATGTGACCTCCTAGTTCTTGATAGGGAAAGACCAGATCACATATTGAACCTTGACACACTTGTAGCATGTACTTGTATCATACTACGTCCTAGATGGTCCTCTCACAATCACCGACCCACAACTATTTGCCCAGTTGGTGAAAAATTGTGGCCTCTCCCCTTGCTAGGAAGCCACCGCTACTGTACTTATGTCCTTGGTTCAAAAACTATTGATCTCTATTGTGACTGCTGGTACTGTGGGGGAAGAAAACCTCTATTTCTTGAAACTGCCTAATTGTTGTCCCTAGAACTGGACTGACCTCTTCCTTGCACTAGCTTCTTGCTACTCCACTACTATCCTCTCTATCCTTCTAACAAACTCCACAAAGGTAGAAGGCTTTTCTCAGGACTCCAAGATAGATGTTGTCCTTACCAACTCAACATTCAAGCCCTTCCCAAACCTTCTTATCCTCTCCTTATTTGTGGATGCCATGTGAGGACATAACCTCAATAACTGCATAAACTTCACCTCATAGTCATTCATAGAATAGAACCCTTAACGTAACCTCTCAAACTGAGCCATCTTCTCCTTAAGGTACGTTTCTGTGAAGTAAAAACTAACAAACTCCCACCAAAACTCCTCCTAACTAATCACCTCACCAAGTCTCTTCTCTTATTCTATGGCCTACCAGTGGCCGAGAATCCCTTTAATAGGTAGAGTTCATGCTTCACCTTGTCCTTAGAGATATTTAGGAACCTAAACTTCTTCTCCAACTCTATCCACCACATATGTACATCTGTCAGGAAAGTTGTGCCTGCATACTCTATGGCTCCTACACACTTTAGCCTCTCAAAAGCATTCCCTAGACCCTTTGATTTAGCATTTGAGACCACCATACATCCAAATACTTACCTACTCAAGACAAGAGTCTTCCACCTACACAAGGACTTACCCACTTGATCAAGATGTCTTCAGCCTTCAACAAGGACTTATCCACACTTGCATCAAGTCTTTGGCCTTGAAGGAATTACCCACTCTTCTTGAATCTTGGCCTTGTCCTTCTCCTTCACATGGATAAGATCTTCACCTCTTCTTCAACCTTAAAGAAGACCAACAATAGCTTCACCTACACTAGGAGTAGCTTTCTTCAACCTTTTCTCTTTGAGAAAGGGGGTTGGGAAGATGGAAGGAATGAGAGATTAACAAGCACATGGAGGTAGCTCTCTCACAACATGCCTAACTCCCTCATAATCACGAAATGCTTTGTAAATGAGAGAGAGAAAGGGCTCAAAGTTTGCAACACACTCAACTATAGCAAGGACTTAGAATAGCATGAATGAGCAAACTTAGAATGAACTCCAAGGGGTCCTATTTATAGCTGGGGGGGTTCCTTTGAGTGTGGGATCACTCAAGAATGAAATATAACCATTTTACAACTTGCAACAGATCTATTTTCACTAACAACTACTCTCCAATGGTTATAATTACTTTTACTGCATTTTCCATATAGTACATTTGTTCGAGTTTCAATAAAGGTAACTCGACCGTCCACGAAGTGACAAAGCCAATTTTCAAACTATCTGTCGAGTTTGTTCTAGGAAACTCGACCGATGAGTCAAAATCATTTTTTTTAGTTGATCAATTAGTCGAGTTCTGTGAGTTTGCAACAAGACCGATTGGTCATTTTAGAAAATTCATCATTGGATCGGTCGAATTTCCAACTCGATCGATAAACAACATGTGCCAAATTTTCCAATTTGACTTTTGAGTGACCAAACGTTGGAATTAAGTGTCCCTAATTTTTTCTCATCTTGGTTATAGGTCATATCATCAATACAAGTGATTACAAAATTAATCTAAGGGCATTTGGAGTGATTTCCCAAAACACACACTTGCATTGCTTTTGACTTTAACTTGAGCTTGAACTTGAACCAGGTAGGGCTTGTGTAATTTGATCCTTTTCAAGTATGTAAAGACTGAAATCAATCTTGAACAAACATATTAGATGCATAGGAATAAAATGGTTAAGTCATTATCAAAATATGGACAATGTATAACTCTCAAGTCAACATTTTCCTCCCTTTTTGACAATGACAAACCGTTCTTCAATCATATTGAAAAGGATGTATAAAGTTATACCTTAGCCTTGTGAATTGCAAGGGGATTCAGAAGTTTAACAATGTGAATTCCTCCCCCTCAATCTATGCTTACTCTTACATGCATAGTTAGTCTTTCCACACAAAGCAAGATAACTTGTACATACTATATGGTCCTTTAGCAAGTCACATGATAAAACATATATTGGACAAGAAAAGGATCACATAGGAAATAAAAGCAATATGGTTGAGCTTCAAAACATCGCACTTCTCTCCCACTTTTGACATTATCAAAAGGAAGGGGGTAGAAGAGAACAGAAATAGGTCTTCTCCAAGTACAACCAAAAACATACATTCACAACAGAAAACATGCAATTTCAAAGCATACACCAAACAAAGACGAGAGAGAAACAAGCAATCTAAGTCATAATCAAAATATGGTAAACATGGAACCAACTCATGAGATATAGTGAATCAAAGAGTAAGTGTACATATGATTAAGATAAAAAAAACAGAGAGCATGTCCTCAAAAGCAACTACAAACCAAAACGATGAAACCAACATGATGATAAATAGTACATATCAGATAATGTGCCCATATGTTTTAGTACAAAACAGTCTAGAAAGATATATATGATTAGCATCTACAGAGTAAAAACTAAAAGATCAGACATCTATGTCATCTATGTCCACATAATCATCATCATCAACAACAACATCAATAGAGGCTTTTGGCTCATAGTCATCATCTCCGTCTGAAGGTGCAGTAGAGACAACAACATCACCTTCATCACTAGAACCACCAACAAATCCATCAAAACCATCACCACCATCATCCTCAGATGCCTCCTCATTAGCAACAACAATTTCCTCATCAGCCTGATCTGGTATCTCCTCATTGACAACGGAAATTAAGCCACTACCGGGCCACCTGGCATTCTGCTCGGTCCAAGACATGCCAAGGTCATGTAACTCCTAGGCTCAAGGGTAAGAAGGAGTAGAAGTGCCAAGTCCTGCAAGCAAGGTAGCTATAGGACCAGCAGGGAATGGTAGCACAAAAGGGGTAGATCCACCAACATCAGAGGGTGTAGCAGCGGAAGCAGCAAGTGTATGGGCAGGGTAAAAGTGATCAAATGCATAGGATGCATAGTCATCTCCTGGGTAGGGATGGAAGGCAGGATAAGGATGTGCATAGGACAGGTTCATGGTAGACATGATGGCACAAAGATCCTGATGCATATACTCTTGAACCTAAAGGTTATACACATGTTGATGCATCATGTAACCCATGAGGGTTTCATTTGATACATGGAAAGAGTCGCAGGCAGGTCAGGTTGGCTAAGGTGGTAGAGGTTCCTGGGTGGAGGTGGAAGCTTCAAGTGTGGTAGAGAAAGGGATAGGCACACCGTTCTGAATTGTGGTCTCACTGATGCATACTCCTTTTCGGGTAGGTTTGTAAGGAAGGTCATGTAAAAGAGATTTTCTAGTGGTAGTTTGAAAAAACCACAAATCAGGGTTGGGTGGGGTGGGTGGGTTCCTCGGGTGTTCTTACCAGAGTCATAGTTGTTCATGTGATGGAGAACATATATGACCCACTTGATTACAATGTTCTTCAAGATACTGAACATAATCACCACAATATTCTCTACAATTTCAGTTTGGTTTTTCTTTGGGTGAATATTGTAGTTGACTACTAGGGCAAGTATGTGGTTCTTGAGGTCGAAGGCTGAGGAGGGAAGGGTGGACTTCTTCCTATAGTGAAACTGAGGCTTCTTCAAGAATTTATGAATGTCAGGAAGAGTGAGATCACATTTCTTATAGAAGGCCTCAAGGTCAACAAGGTCAAAATACTCAGGGTAATCCTTCCTCCAAGTATCAGTCACCTCAATGCCAGAGAAAAAGATATTCAAGGTATCCTTGGAGACTTGGAATTTCTTCTCAGCTATCATGGAAGTAAGGACTACTTGAGCATTAGGCGGGAGTATGAGAGTGTCATAATTCCATTGCAAATTTGCATAGAATCTGTGAACAACTTTGGTTCTTGTGATGGAATTGAAATAGCATGCATGTTCAACACTCGAGGCAGAGAGGTGGTGGTCATACAATAACTCAGATACTTGATCAATAACCTTTTGTCTATGTGGTCTTGGCTCAAAAAGGGCACAAAAAGGAAAGGGGTTCCTAGGAAGGATCTCCTTGTACCTATTTAGAGCATCATTGGAGACAGAGAAGGTATCATAAAATGATACAAGGCGCGAGTTGGAGGAGGAGGATGGTGCTCCAGCTAAGGTGGCTCTATTTCTCCTACTAGAAGCCATGAAGGTGAGATAAGAGGATAGAAAGATAAAAAAAATAGGAAACACCACCATAAACTGACCAAACACCTAGAGTTGATGAGAAGGAGGTCAAGGGAGGTTTAACTAGGTCGAACTAGGGCTAAGGAGAGGATGGTCGAGGCTAGGATTGAGAGCCTGAGGGAGTTAGAGGTTCTAGTTGAGAGGGAGAAAAGTCGGTTGAACTCTACTTAAGTTTGCTCCAGCTTGACCATCGATCGAGTTTTGTGATTGGGAAACTCGACTGAATGGCTCTTTACAAAATCCCTCGGCCATGGATCGGTCGAGTTGGCAACTCGACCGATGGTCAACCTGAACCAACTTTAGAAATTTAAATTTCTAGCCATTAGAGTGCTAGTTAAATTTATTTTTCTAGTATATTTTTCATTTTAAATCATAGGGTACTAGTTTGTGATAAAACAAGCGTTTGCTAAAAACCCCAAAACAAGCAAAAAATAAGGCATATTAACAAGAAAAAACTTAGCATTTTAGCGCTTAGAAAGAAAGGGTGATCAAGATATGAGCAAATCATATAGGATAAATGGAAACTAGCTAAAAGGCATATCAAATTGATCCAAAGTAGATATGAGAAGTTTAGATCTAATAAAAATAAATTTCTCTCTAGCTAGAGGTTTAGTGAAAATATCCGCTAAGTGATTTTCCGTGTCCACATGCGTGATATATATATCCTTTTTGGCAATGTGATCATGAAGAAAATGATTACAAACCTCTATATGATTGGATCTACTATGCAATATAGGATTGTAAGACAGATTAATTTCACTACTATTATCACAATAGATAGGAGAAGAATCAAAATGAATGTTAAAGTCTTGGAGCATTTGCTTCATTGATAGGACCTGGGCACAATAACTCCCGAATGCAATGTATTCAGTCTCAGTGGTTGATAATGTTGGGTTTTAGGGGAGATAGAGAAGGCAACGGAAACAAAAATTTTCTTCTCCCAAACCCAGAATAAAGGAAATATGTCAACGTCTATGCAATAGGAAGGATGGTTTGTAGAGGCGTACCTTGTCCTGAGGCTTGTTCGGTGATGTTACCTCACAGCTTGTGCGGTCTTCACCTCCGATCTTGGACAATGTCTGTGCAGCTCCTGGTCTCACCGGGACTGTCGGGATTGACAGCTGTCCTCTGAGCGGCAGAAGTCTCCCGCCTCTGCAGTCATCGACACGGACTACCTGGAACTCTGATCTCCTTGTCGCATAAGGAATCAAAAGGAGTCACACCCTCCTATCGGCGTACTAGTCACCGACTCACTCTCCTGCAACCAGTTGCCTTTTTGCAGTTGTCTTTCCCTTACTGTGCCTCCCTTATTGGGTAGCACTTGCTCAGGCTCTCTCAGCTACCACAACCAGAGAGAACAACAATGTTAGAGAGCAACTGGTGTTCCGAGTTGTGCATTGAAAAGCCCCCAATACCCCTATATATATGAGGGTCATGGGACATGGTTCTCTACCCCGGGCAATGCAGGACTAAACAGGAGTAGAATGGTTCAATATTTTCCACAAAACAACCAATTGCGCCAGATGAACCGATCATTTCAACCCTGAAACGATCGTTTCACCCTAAACCGATTGTTTGGGACCCCTGAGCCGGTTGGTTCATCACATGAGCCGATCAGTTCGTGGTCCTGGTCCAACTCAAATTGACTTTCATATTTGTTTCTGATTAATCAAATATTAATACTTGTCCAAATCAAATTTGTACAAGTGAAATAAATTGTATTTGAAAAATTGACTTTCCAAACAATCTCCGTTGGTCACATGAGCCGACCAGTTCAACAATTGAGCCGATCGGTTCACCAACCTGAGCCGATCGGTTCATCTCATGAGCCGATCAGTTGGAAGTGCAGATCGAGAAAAATCAGAAAATCGCAGTTTCAATCAATCTGATACTCTAATCAATTGGTCCAACACCTTGAACACTATGATTTTGAGCTATCTATCAACTGAGCGTTTAATTGAACTACTAAACTTCTTTAGTAATCAATCTAAACATCATTCGTGGAAAAACTCCTCTTCTAGGTTAAATCCTATGTGAGTGACCCTGTAGGTCCATTTCACGTTGGCACTGAAAGTCCATAACACTTATGACTTCACAAGCAAAGAGCGGTGCCTAGTCGCACATCAGTGCTACCCAAGTGAAATAGAAAGTTGGAGAACAAATTTCAATCCTACAATCTGTGAATGGTGTTACAGTGAATGTATAATTCCTTTATCACTAATGTCATGAATGAACTCAGCATGGTACAGTCATCCTTTCAATGTTCATCCATTTCCTTGATCTCAGAGCAGACTGGATGAGATGGGTGTGACATCAATATCACATATGGATTCACACAAGCATGCACATGCCTTTCTCAATCCTACTCATCAAGTGGCCATGGACATTAAACTCCCTTAGGAGGGACAAATCCCATATCTATCACTCACCCCTCAAAAGCCCCATGTGTCAAAGTCACCCAATCATCACCTTTATAACAACCCATGTTTCAAGACTGCGTTTGATGATGTCAAAGTGTACCCAACGACATGTGTGGAGTGTAGTGATTTCAGGTCAAAGAATCACATTCACCACCATCACTGTGAGAGCTGACTGTGACTACCAAATCATGGTTCCATGTGTCACTCTCACGGTGGGTCTGTCTGGTACACTTGTTCTCTAACAAGTACCTATGTGCTTGGTTTAATATCACTATATCATGACTAATGAGATTCTGTCATCAACCAACACACAATATAGTCTTTAGAGTTATTGATGTCTATGGTTATTTCCACAATAACAACCGACTAGGGACTAAACAAGAATGTATACTCTTAACATTTGTATGATCTCATCGTTTAGGTCCTCAACCCAAAAGCATACGTCATCGAGTAAAACAATTCTTTAGACATCTATCATGTTATACTATCATCTCAGAAACAGCTAAAACATATAGATCAGAAATTGCCTTTATTATTATTCAAATAATTTACAAAGTATCCCATTACAATGATCACATGACTTGCTCTATGGGCATACATACCAACAGACTCCCACTTGCACTTAGAGCCAGTCACCTAGGAACCTCAATCCTTGTGACCTAGCATGACCATCATGCTTTTGCTGAGAAAGGGCCTTAGTCAGTGCATCAGCTATGTTATCTTCAGTTGGTACTTTGCAAATCTTCACATACCCTCGCTATATGATCTCTCGTATGAGACGGAAGTGCCGAAGTATGTGCTTGGACCGCTGATGTGATCTGGGCTCCTTTGCTTGAGCAATAGCTCCATTATTGTCACAATAAAGCTCAATTGCATCACAACTACTGGGAACTACACCAAGTTCAGAGATGAACTTCCTGAACCACACAACCTCCTTTGCTGCATGTGAAGCAGCAATATACTCAGCCTCTGTAGTAGAATCGACAACAGTTTCTTGCTTAGAACTCTTCCAGCTCACAACTCCATTGTTTAGGCAAAACACAAATCCTGATTGCGGTATTTAATCATCTTTGTCAGTTTGGAAGCTTGCATCGGTGTAACCCTTTACAGCCAGTTCTCCCTCGCCGCCGTATACAAGGAATTGATCCTTAGTCCTTCGCAAGTACTTGAGGATGTTCTTTAGGACTGTCCAGTGAGCATCCCCGGGATCTGACTGGTATCTGCTCGTCATGCTGAGGGCATATGAGACATCTGGGCGTGTGCACAACATAGCGTACATGATGGATCCGATGGCTGATGCATATGGGATCCCATTCATACGCTCCCTCTCTTCACAAGATTGGGGACATTGAGCTCTAGAGATGGTGACTCCATGTAGCATGGGGATGTTGCCTCTCTTTGAGTTCTCCATGCTAAACCGCTTCAGCACTTTGTCAATGTACGTGCTTTGACTTAGTCTAATAAGCCTTTTAGATCTATCTCTATAGATCTTAATTCCTAGAATGTAGGAAGCTTCTCCTAAGTCCTTCATTGAGAAAATATTCCAAAGCCAAGTCTTTACCTTCTCTAAGGCTGAGACATCATTCCCCATCAATAGTATGTCATCCACATACAATATGAGGAATGTGGTCGTGTTCCCACTAACCTTCTTGTACACACAAGGTTCATCTTCATTTTGAATAAAGTCAAACACTTTGACTTCCTCATCAAATCGAAGATTCCAACTCTGAGATGCTTGCTTCAATCCATAGATTGACCTTTGTAACTTACATACTTTATTGGCATTCTTTGGATCCACAAAACCTTCAGGTTGTGTCATGTACACATCCTCATTTATATTCCCATTAAGGAATGCGGTTTTAACATCCATTTTCCAAATCTCATAGTCATAGTAAGCCACAATAGCAAGCATAATCCTGATGGACTTAATCATGGCAACTGGAGAAAAGGTTTCGTCATAGTCAACACCTTGAACTTGATGGAAACCCTTTGCAACCAATCTGCCTGTATAAGTTTGCACATTTCCATCCATGTCGATCTTCTTCTTGAAGACCCACTTGCACCATATGGGTTTCACCCCTTCAGGTGGTTCCACCAAAGTCCATACTTTGTTGGAGTACATGGATTCCATCTCGGATTTCATGGCCTCAAGCCATTTCTCAGAATCTGGTCCCTCCATAGCCTCTAGATAGGTAGTAGGATCATCATCTACGATCAACTCACCGCCTTCCTGAGTCACAAGGTATCCAAACCTCTCAGGTTCAAGGCATGTCCTACTAGATCTACGAGGTCCTTGTGTTACTTGAGGAGACTAAGATTCCACAACACCTTGTGAATCTCTATGTTCCTCTTGTACATCTACCGATTCAATATTTTCTTGTTGGGCTTGAACGTCTTCAAGCTCTATTTTCCTCCCACTGTTTCCTCTGGAAATAAATTCCTTTTCTAGGAACACCACATCCCTGACAACTAACACATTGTTGTCAATTGGATGGTATAGGTAATATCCCTTGGTCTCCTTAGGATATCCAACAAAATAACATTTATCAGATCTAGGGCCTAGCTTATAAGGAAACATTTTCTTAACATATGCCTCACACCCCCAAATCCTCATAAAAGACATATTAGGACGCTTCCCAGTCCATATCTCATATGATGTCTTTTGAACCAATTTAGATGGTACTCGGTTAAGTGTAAATGCGGCGGTTTCAAGAGCATAACCCCAGAAGAAAATTGGAAGATCAACAAAACTCATCATTGATCGCACCATATCTAGTAAAGTGTGATTCCTTCTTTTAGACACACCATTATGTTGTGGTGTTCCAGGCGGAGTCCATTATGATACAATACCATGGGCTCGTAGAAGGTCCTCAAACTCCTGGCTTAAGTATTCTCCACCTCGATTGTATTGAAGTGCTTTAATACTTTTACCAAGTTGGTTCTGTACTTCATTCATGAAATCCTTGAACCTTTCAAGGGTTTCTGACTTATGTTTCATCAGGTACACATAGCCATACCTACTGAAGTCATCAGTGAAGGTAATGAAGTACTGATACCCACCTCTGGCATTAGTCCTAAAAGGCCCACATACATCAGTATGTATGAGTCCTTATAGATCACTAGCTCTCTCACCTTTACCTGAAAAGGGAGTCTTGGTCATCTTGCCCAACAAACAAGGTTCACATGTCTCTATTGATTCATAATCAAAAGAGTCTATATAACCATCTTTATGGAGTCTAGATATGTGTTTCTCATTTATGTGCCCTAGACGACAATGCCAAAGATATGTTTTGTTTGAGTTATTGAGTTTTTGCCTTTTGGTGTTTATGTTGTATATACTTGTCTCTAGATCTATCAAGTATAGACCATAAGACATTGGGGCATTGCCATAAAAGATCCCATCTTTTGAAATGGAACACTTTCCATTCTTAATAAGAAATTCAAAACCATCCTTGTCCAAACAAGAGACAGAAATGATATTCCTATTTATGGCAGGTACATAATAGCATTTCTTCAACTCTATTATCAACCTACTAGGTAGAGTTAACTCATAGGTTTCTACGGAACTGGCGGCAACTCTTGCCCCATTGGAAACACGTAGTTCAACCTCGCCTTTCCCCAAAGGCCTACTTCTTTTAAGATCCTTCACATTTGAACAAATGTGAGATCCACATCCGGTATCAAGTACCCATGACAAAGAAGTAGTAAAGTTAATCTCTATCACGTATACACCAGAAGTAGAGATCTCCATCTCTCGCTTCTACGGTCCTCTCCATGTTTTGAGCGCAGAAGATTCTGACATTGGTTTGGCAAGAGAACCCTTCTCTCCCTCACCTTTGTCCTTAGACTTTGTTCCATTGATCTCCATCAATGAACTATCCTTCTTCTTAAGCACACATAGAGTGGACTCAAAGGCTACCAGTATTTGTGGATTGTGTAGAACACTTCTCACAATCCTCAACCAGTTACGGAATTTATTCTCAATTAATTTGCCAATTTTAAAAGATGATTCTTTTGCCATTCTACAAGAGAAAATTGCATTTGTCAAAATTCCTTTTGATTTGAATAAAATTTGATAGTAGTTAATTAGGCCTTTAATTAATTACCACTCCCACTATTTTGATTCAAATTGACAACCCTCACCATCAATTTGGAAGATTTCAGCGTACAATCTCCTAGTGGGTCAAGATCCGTATTTCATCAAGTCATGAGTCAGCTTTGGCTGATCACCCATAACTTGACTATTTAGGTGGGCCATCATGCCAATTGCATCATATGCAACTCTTAATGAATTAACATGCGTAACACCTTTCCATGAACTTTCTGTGCCTCTGGGCTTAGACGCTCTAAGAATCACCAGTTAAGTCCAACCCAAAAGCCGACATAGTAAACATGCACCCTACTTTGGCAGAACCTACATGTTTACCCTTCACACTTCTGTGAGATAGACGGCGCACCACGCTTTGGCGTAACCTATGCTTAGTCAATCCGGTTTTTCATGTGTGTCGCTAATGGAAGGCATAAAAGACTTAATATTTAAATGAGGGATTTGGTTTTTTTTATAGGTACATATACATATCCAATCACCACAATATAGTAAGTATCTTATACATGCTATATCCCATAGAAAACATGTGAAATGATAAAAGCAATGATTATGGACATCCTAATGTGATTCCTCGAGCCAAGAGGAATCACAGTCATCTAGGTCCACATCACATGCAACCTGTACCAGATGAACACTGTGCCTTGCCTTTCTGGATTTGATTAACTCATCTCCATGATTGCTTAGCTCGCCATCAGACAGGTCAGTTGGGTTCCACCAGCCGATCGACTGGCGCCTCCAGTCGATCGGTTCACTAGTCAACATGCATCTCCTTAGCCCGCCACCTGCTCGTCTCACTCCTCGAACTGGTCGTCTTGATCGCCAACTGATCAGTTCACTCCTTGAACTGATCGTATCAGTTGTCGTCAGGTTGTCCGCCGTTCTTTGACATAATAGGAAATAAAATCTATCCTATTTTACATTTGAACAAGGAAACCCCGAGTTACATTTGGGGGGAGCAAAGGTAGGAAAGAAATCTCGAGTTATCTCGAGTTACATCAGGAATAGGAGGTAGGGAATCGGTGCGCAGACCGATATGAAGCAACCACATTCAACCAAGCACACATACTTAGGGTTTATTGGTCATAACCACACTATACATCCACCACAAAACTCGTTTAAGGGCGACGCGTATCGAGTGCATTCATATTACATATCATATATGTATATAGGGATTGTGGATTTAGGATTGGACATGCATAAAGCCAATTTTATTCACATCGTATGAAATAAATAAAGGAGACAAACCAAAATTGATCACATCAATAATCCTAAAGTATAGAGCAGTTGACGTGGCTCTGATACCACTGTTGGGTTTTAGGGGAGACAGAGAAGGCAGCGGAAACACAAATTTTCTTCTCCCAAACCCAGAATAAAGGAAATGTGTCAACGTCTATACAATAGGAAGGATGGTTTGTAGAGGCGTACCTTGTCCTGAGGCTTGCTCAGCGACGTTACCGCGTGGCTTGTACAGTCTTCACCTATGGTATTGGATGGTGTCTGTGCATCTCCTGGTCTCACCGGGACTGTAGGGATTGACAGCTGTCCTCCGAGCGACAGAAGTCTCCCGCCTTTATAGTCATCCACACGGACTGCCTAGAACTCCGATCTCCTTGTCGCATAAGGAATCGAAAGGAGTCGTACCCTCCTGTCGGCGTACTAGTCACCGACTCACTCTCCTACAATCGATTGCCTTTCTACAGTTTCCTTGTTGTGCCTCCTTTATCGGGTAGCACTTGCTCGGGCTCTCTCGGTTACCACAACCAGAGAGAACGACAACTTTGCAGAGCAACTGGTGTTCTGAGTTATGAATTGAGAAGCCCCCAATACCCCTATATATAGGAGGGTCATGGGACATGGTTCTCTACCTCGGCAATGCAGGACTAAACAGGAGTAGAAGGGTTCGAGATTTTCCACAAAACAACCAACTGCGCCAGCTGAACTGATCGTTTCAACCCTAAAATGATCATTTGGTGACCTCAACCGATCGTTTCACCCTGAACCGATCGTCTGGGACCCCTGAGTCGGTTGGTTCATCACATGAGCCGATCGGTTCGTGGTCCTAGTCCAACTCAAATTGACTTTCATATTTGTTTCCTATTAATCAAATATTAATCCTTATCCAAATCAAATTTGTACAAGTGAAACAAATTGTATTTGCAAAATCGACTTTCCAAATGATCTCTGTTGGTCACATGAGCCAACCGATTCAACAATTGAGCTGATCGGTTCACCAACCTGAGCTGATCGGTTCATCTAATGAGCGGATCGATTCGAAGTGCAGATCGAGCAAAATCAGTCAATTGCAGTTTAAATCAATCTGATACTCTAATCAATTGGTCCAACACCTTGAATACTATGATTTTGAGCTATCAATCAACTGTGTGTTTAATTGAACTACTAAACTCCTTTATTAATTAATCTAAACATCATTTGTGGAAAAAAATCCTCTTCCAGGTTAAATCCAATGTGTGTGACTCTGTAGGTCCATCTGACATTGGCAGTGAAAGTCCATAACACTTATGACTTCACAAGCAAAGAGCGGTGCCTAGTCGCACATCAGTTCTACCCAAGTGAAATAGAAAGTTGGAGAACAACTTTCAATCCTACAATTTGTGAATGGTGTTATAGTGAATGTATAATTCCTTTGTCACTAATGTCCTGAATGAACTCAAGGCATGGTACAGTCATCCTTTCAACATTCATCCATTTCCTTGATCTCAGAGCAGACTGGGTGAGATGTGTGTGACATCAATATCACATTTTGATTCACACATGCATGCACATTCCTTTCTCAATCCTACTCATCAAGTGGCCATGGACATTAAACTCCCTTAGGAGGGACAAATACCATATCTATCACTCACCCCTCAAAAGCCCCATGTGTCAAAGTCACCCAATCATCACCTTTATAACAACCCATGTTTCAAGATTGCGTTTGATGATGTCAAAGTGTACCCAACAATATGTGTTGAGTGTAGTGATTTCAGGTCGAAGAATCACATTCACCACCATCACTGTGAGAGCTGACTGTTACTACCAAATCATGGTTCCATGTGTCACTCTCACGGTGGGTCTGTCCGGTACACTTATTCTCTAACAAGTACCTATGTGCTTGGTTTGATATCACTATATTAATGAGATTTTATCATCAACCAACACACAATCTAGTCTTAGTGTTATTGATGTCTATGGTTATTTCCATAATAACAACTGACTAGGGACTAAACAAGAATGTATACTCTTAACATCCGTATGATCTCATAGTTTTGGTCCTCAACCCAAAAACATACGTCATCGAGTAAAACAATTCTGTAGACATCTATCATGTTACACTATCATCTCAGAAATAGCTAAAACATATAGATCGGAAATTGCCTTTATTATTATTCAAATAATTTACAAAGTATCCCATTACAATCATCACATGACTTGCTTTATGGGCATACATACCAACAGATAATGCCACTATGCCCTATTTCTTGGATAACCAAGACACCAAACATGGTCCTAGGAGGAAGCAAGTGCCACTTGTACACTTTCTATCAATCAAGAATCCTACGTAATCCACATCACTATAATTCCATAAGAGTAATTCCCTTGACTTGGGATACCATAGTCCAAAATTTAGAGTTTTGGATAAGTATCTCAAAATCCTCTTAACAACTCTAAGATGTGATTTCTTGAGATTTGATTGAAAGCGAGCACACAAGCCAACACTAAACATTATATTAGGTCTAAAGGTAGTTAAATAAAGTAAACTTCTAATCATACCTCTATAGATATTCTCATATACCTTCTCACCTTATTCATCTTTATCAAGTTTGGCAGTGTTTAACATGGGTGTGTCCATAGGCTTGGTGTTCTCCATCTCAAAGTTCTTAAGTAGCTCATTTGTGTACTTGCCTTAGTTGATGAAGTTCCCATCTTTAGTTTGCTTGATTTGAAAGTTGAGGAAGAATGTAAGCTCACCCTGTTGGTATGTATGCCCTGAGAGCCAATCATGGGATGATTGGTGTGATACATTAAGATTGATTTGATAAACATCAAAGGCAAGCTTCCAATTCTTTCTGGTTCAGTCATATGGGATAGTGATAGAACAGATTGAATGTCTAGAGAATGACAATACTCAATGACGTATGCCTTTAGGTTGAGGACCTGAATGATGAGATCATACAGATGCTAAGAGTTTGTACATTCTTGTTATGTCCCTAGTCGGATGTCATTGTGGAAGGTAGATAGACAACAATGACACACAAGACTAGATTGCGGTGTTGGTTGATGACAGAATCTCATTAGTCATGATATAGAGATATCAAACCAAACACATAGGTACTTGTTAGAGAACAAGTGTACCGGACAGACCCATCGTGAGTTTGACACATGGAACCATGACATGGTAGTCACAGTCAGTACTCACAGTGATGGTGGTGAGTGTGATTCTTAGACCTAAAATCACTACACTCAACACATGTCGTTGGGCACACTTTGACATCATCAAACGCAGTCCTGAAACATGGGTTGTTATAAAGGTGATGATTGGGTGGCTTTGACACATGAGGCTTTTGAGGGGTGAGTGATAGCTATGGGATTTGTCCCTCCTAAGGGAGTTTGATATCTAAGGCCACTTGATGAGTAGGATTGAGATAGGCGTGCGCACATATATGTGAATTAGTATGTGATATTGATGTCATACATATATCGTTCAATCTACTCTGAGATCAAGAAAGTGAATGAACGTCGACAGGATGACTGTTCCATGTCTTGAGTTCATTCAGGATATCAATGACAAAGGAATTATACATTCACTGTAACACCATTCATGGATTGTAGGATGAAAGTTGTTCTCCAACTTTCTACTTTCACTTGGGTAGCACTGATGTGTGACTAGGCATCGCTCTTTGCTTGTGAAGTCATAAGTGTTATGGACTTTCACTGCCAACGTGAAATGGACCTGCAGGGTCACACACATAGGATTTAACCTGGAAGAGGAGTTTTGTCCACAAGCAATGTTTAGATTGATTACTAAAGGAGTTTAGTAGTTCAATTAAACACTCAATTGATTGATAGCTCAAAATAATAGTGTTCAAGGTGTTGGACAGATTGATTAGAGTATCAGATTGATTGAAATCGCAATTGACTGATTCTACACAACCTGCACTCCCAACCGATCGGTTCATGTGATGAACAGGTCGGATGAGGTTGCTGAACTGGTCGGCTCAAGTGTTGAGTCGATCAGCTCAAGTCCAGAGTGAAACGACCGGTTCAAGGGTTGAACCGATTGGTTCAACTGGTGCAACCGAACAAGTTGGGAAGGTCATGTCCGTGAGAATTTTCCTTGTGTTTCACTTGCCCAATTTGATTGGAACAAGGATTTGTATTTGATACCAATTAGAAACAAAAGTTGGAAAGTCAATCGGGAACTGCTCAGGACCATGAACCGACCGGTTCAGAAAGTGAACTGACCGGCTCATGGGTCCCAACCGATAAGTTGAGTGTCAACCAACCGACTCAGGTCCCCAACCGACCAGTTCACTTGTGAACCGATCGGTTCAGGTTGCGAGTTGGTTTCTTTTTGTGGAAAATCTCGAACCCTTCTACTCCTGCTTTAGTCCCATATTGCTGGGGACAGAGAACCCTGTCCCATGACCCGCCTATATATAGGGGTATTGGGGGCTTCTCAGAACACAACTGAGTGCAACCAATTGCTCTGCAAAGTTGTCGTTCTCTCTGGTTTTGGTAACTGAGAGAGAGCCCGAGCAAGTGCTTTCCACAAAGGGAGGTGCAGCAAGGATAGGACAACTGCAGTTGCAACTGGAGGCAAGAGAGTGTGTTGGTGACTAGTACGTCAACAGAAGGCTGCAACTTCTTCCACTTCCTTGTGGGACAAGGAGAGTGGAGTTCTGGGTGGTCCGTGTGGACTATTACAGAGGCGGGAGGACACTGCCGCTCAGGAGGACAACTGTCATCTGACAGTCCGGTAGGAGGAGGAGTCGTCAGTCCCGGTGCGACCAGGAGCTGCACAGATGTCGTCCAAGACCGGAGTTGAAGACCGCGCATTGCGTGAGGTATTGTCGCCGAGCGAGCCTCGGGACAAGGTATGATTCCACAAACCACCCTTTCCAACTCTTGGCTCGAGGAATCACATTAGGATGGCCATAATCATCACTTTTTATCGTTTGTGCATGTTTTATGTGGGATATCGCATGTATATGATACATACTATGTATTGTGGTGATTGGATATGTATATGTATATAAAAACCAAATCCCTCATTCAATATTAAGTTTTAGATGCCTTCCAAATGTGACACACGTGAAAAACTTGATCGACCAAGTGTGGGCATGCCCAAGCGTGGTGCACCGTCTATCTCATGGAAGCATGAAGGATGAATGTGTGGGTCTGCCCAAGCAGGGTGCATATTCACCGTGTTTGCTTTGGGTCGGACTTAACAAGGTGACCTAGATAGGATCTAGCACCTTGAGGCATGGAGATGATCATGGCAAGGAGTTGCATATGACATCTTATCAAGAGTTGCATATGATGCAATTGGCAAGAGTTGCCTACCTGAGAGATCTATGTTGTGGGTGACAGCCCAAGCTGGTCCATGACTTAGAGGATTTTAGGATCTTGCCCACTAGAAGGTTGTACGCTGCAATCTTCCGAATTGATGGTGAGGGCTATCAAATTTGAACTAAAATAGTGGGAGCGATAATTAATTAAAGGCCTAATTTTTATCGTCAACCTTTCAAATCAATCAAACAAGTCAAAAAGAGTTTTGGACTAAAATTGCATATATTTCCTTTTGTTAAAATAAATGGTTAATCAACAAATCATTTTATTTGCGATCGGTCTTTGAGACCAACAAATTAAATGGGAATAATTCCATGATTGGTTAGGATGATGAGAAGTGTTCTCAAAGAGCGAGAGCTCTAAGTCCTAGTTATACCAGAACCAGATAAACTCAATCCCACCACATCAATGGCTGAACGTATGCTTATGGAAGCATATTGAGGAAGACATTGATGAAGAGTGCTTGATGTTGTGTTCTATGAACTATGAGTTGCAGAGACAACATGAGACATATGATGTCTCCAAGATACTGTCCTAGTATGTTATGACAGAAGGAGATCCAGTAAGGTATTCACACACTCAATGTGATTGGGTATGTGGAAAAACTAACTAAGAAGGATTCCCTCTGAGCCAAGAGTTGGCTATTGGTATGATACTACAAATGTTGCGAGAATCATACAATTCATGATAAGCTACAACATGAACAACTTTGACAAGCGTTGACAGAGTTGTTGGACATGTTGATGATAGTAGAGGCAAAGATGAAGAAAGACAAACCATGATCTTTGATGAAGAAAGGCAAGGATAAGGGAAAAGCAAAGAAGTGTTCTGATGCTAGCCAGCAATCCAAGCCGTCTTCAGCCTCAAGGCACATGGGGAAAGGGTGTATGAGGGAATTGCCCTCTATATCTGGAAGAACAAAAGAAGATGAAGGAGGGGATAGAGATCTCCACCTAAGGTATCATGAAATGAACCACTTCTTTATTTGAGGTATATGATACCAAGATATGGATATGTCATATATGATATGCAACATCCACAAAGAAGTGATGGCCTTTATGAAAGGACCAAGAAAGATGTACCCATCATTAGAGCAAGTGTTGCTGCCATAGATAGGAGTATCTTTCAGTTTATTTCAGCCTAAAGGGCACGAAATAGAGTTGAGAACTGCTATTTCATATATTGCTAATAGATAGAAACACTTTATTTTTTGCATATTGTATGACAATAATGCCAATTAATAAAGTTGATGTTTCAATCTTAAAATATATGATCTTTGTGGCAATGCCTTGTTTATCTTGTGATACATGGTATGCATAAGATAAAATGATACCTAAAGATATTGATAACTCAAACAATCAAATTAGCATAAATCATAAGAAATTCATTTCTAGTTTCCATGTGATGGATAAATCTAGACTCTTTTGGTTAGAGAACCAGTAAGAGACATGAATCTCTTGTATGTGATTAATCAATCTTCACTAATGGTAGTGGGAGAATGATTTTCCAATTAGGTATAATACATGTGATGTATTTACATACCTATTGGAACAAATGCTAATACTTCAAATATGAATATCTTGAAGTGTTCAAGATTATCATAGATGAAGTACAAATTTGGTAAAGTGTTAATTCTTGATGAGATCAATAAATGAAATACTTGGACCAAATGTTTGAGATCCTTTTGAGTGATTATGATAGTGTATCATAGTGAACTCATGATTAAGGCATGGTGATGTCTAAATCAAGAAGGAGTCATACTCTAAGGAGTTAGAGAATGATTATTGAATAACTGAATTCTTATTAATAAAAGAATACCCCACACTAATAAAGGAAATTAAGAATCACAAGGGTTGTGAGTTCTTATATCCTTAACAGATACACCTCAATTATCTATGTGATGAGTTGTTCATGTGATGAGTCAACTATCTAGATGAATATGAGGAACCGAATTTTGAGTTATGATTTATGATCATTACATCCTAAATGATTTCCATGTGAACCATAAGGTATGACCTTGATGGTAGCACTCATTGGATGAAATCCATAAGTGCAAATGAGTCTTAAGTGTTAAGACACATGGATAAAATTTTTGAGAAGGATGATGCTTGTTGATTGCAACTTAATGACTAAGACATTTTGCATATGGATACTAAAACCACATTCCTATGAGGAATAAAACAAGGATGTGTACGTGACACAACCTATAAGGTTTATGAATCCACTAATGCAAATGAAGTATATAAGTTACAATGGACTAATCAATGTGATTGATTGAGTACAAGCAACTCAGAATTGGATCTTTACTTTGATGATATAGTCAAAGGGTTTGACTGATATGTCAAAGATAAAGTTGGATCTGTGATTTAGTGGGAGCCTGTTCACATTCCACATGTTGATGTGAAATGGAATTTTTCTAGAATGGAAATCCAAAAGTGGAAATTATCTTTAAGGAAGATAGATAAGTTTCCTATGTGATAGGAATAGAGATCTATCGAGATAGTTCTCGAAAACCTCTTTGACCTGAAAAGAGAAAGCATACATTGGCAATCTGTACTGAACGGTTCAGTATGCACAGATTCAATGGGAGAAAACTTGTCCATGTTACATGTAGTTAGTGTCCCAAGGCCAAATGTCCTATTCTTATGAAGAATGGGAACACTAATAATAGATAAGGATCTATCATGTATGTAATCATCCCATTATCTTGCATGTATAGACATGGCAAGAATAAAATGCATTCATCATTTTGTATGTATGCCATGACAATATGATGTGCTCATCCTGATAACTCGTATGTGGGACATGACAAGTGGATGTCTGTCTACTTCCAGTAAGGGTTACTGGAATACCATGAGAACTTGATAAGTACTTGAGAAGTACTAGTTCTATGGAGATAAGGAAGAGTTCAATGTAAAGAGTTACATTGATGCGAACTTCTAAAAGGACAGAAAATTAATCGCAAAATATATATAGGATATATAAAAGGGAAGGTTTGTTGATAATTGAAAATGTTCCAATAAAACCATTTAAAAGGAAATGTCGAGTATCTATGTGTTAGAGAACATCAGTGGATACTATATGGATCTGAAAGTTCATGAGATGAACTTATATTCCACTCATTGATGACAAGTCTGGAATCCTTGATCATGCAATGTGGCTAAAGGTTAACAAAGGAATAATAGATCACATATTACAGCAACTCCATCTCATACGTGTGACGTACAGTGAAGAGATGTGAGACATGCAATTTATACTGACTTTGGCAAGGTGTTGCCATTACTCACTATGTTGGCACTAGAGCACAGTAACATGTGGGACATGTTTGAAGATCACTATGAATATGATTCAATGGTGATTGGCTCGCAGTGCAAGTGGGAGTCTGTTGGTATGTATGCCCTGAGAGCCAATCATGGGATGATTGGTGGGATACATTAAGATTGATTTGATAAACATCAAAGGCAAGCTTCCAATTCTTTCTGGTTCAGTCATATGAGATAGTGATAGAACAGATTGAATGTCTAGAGAATGACAGTACTCAATGACGTATGCCTTCAGGTTGAGGACTTGAATGATGAGATCATACGGATGTTAAGAGTTTGTACATTCTTATTATGTCCCTAGTCGGATGTCATTATGGAGTGATATTGATGTCATACATATCTCGTTCAATCTACTCTGAGATCAAGAAAGTGAATGAACGTTGACAGGATGACTGTTCCATGCCTTGAGTTCATTCGGGATATCAGTGACAAAGGAATTATACATTCACTGTAACACCATTCACGGATTTTAGGATGAAAGTTGTTCTCCAACTTTCTACTTTCACTTGGGTAGCACTGATGTGTGACTAGGCACCGCTCTTTGCTTGTGAAGTCATAAGTGTTATGGACTTTCACCTCCAACGTGAAATGGACCTGCAGGGTCACACACATAGGATTTAACCTGGAAGAGGAGTTTTGTCCACAAGCAATGGTTAGATTGATTAATAAAGGAGTTTATAGTTCAATTAAACACTCAATTGATTGATAGCTCAAAATCATAGTGTTCAAGGTGTTGGACATATTGATTAGAGTATCAGATTGATTAAAATCGCAATTGACTGATTCTACACAACCTGCACTCCCAACCGATCGGTTCATGTGATGAACAGGTCGGCTGAGGTTGCTAAACCGGTCGGCTCAAGTGTTGAGTCAATCGGCTCAAGTCCAGAGTGAAACGACCGGTTCAAGGGTTGAACCGATCGGTTCAACTGGTGCAACCAAACAAGTTGGGAAGGTCATGTCGGTGATAATTTTCCTTGTGTTTCACTTGCCCAATTTGATTGGAACAAGGATTGGTATTTGATACCCATTAGAAACAAAAGTTGGAAAGTCAATCGGGAACTGGTCAGGACCACGAACCGACCGGTTCAGAAAGTGAACCGACCGGCTCATGGGTCCCAACTGATCGGTTGAGTGTCAACCGACCGGCTCAGGTCCCCAACTGACTGGTTCACTTGTGAACCGATCGGTTCAGGTTGCGAGTTGGTTGCTTTTTGTGGAAAATCTCGAACCCTTGTACTCCTGCTTTAGTCCCATATTATCGGGGACAGAGAACCCTGTCTCATGACCCGCCTATATATATAGGGGTATTGGGGGCTTCTTAAAACACAACTCAGTGCAACCAGTTGCTCTGCAAAGTTGTCGTTCTCTCTGGTTATGGTAACTGAGAGAGAGCCTGAGCAAGTGCTTTCCGCAAAGGGAGGTGCAGCTAGGGAAGGACAACTACAGTTGCAACTGGAGGCAGGAGAGTGTGTTGGTGACTAGTACGTCAACAGGAGGGTGCAACTCCTTCCACTTCCTTGTGGGACAAGGAGAGTTGAGTTCCGGGTGGTCCATGTGGACTACTACAGAGGCGGGAGGACACTGCCGCTTAGGAGGACAACTGTCATCCGACAGTCTGGTAGGAGGAGGAGTCATCAGTCCCGGTGCGACCAGGAGCTGCACAGACGCCATCCAAGACCGGAGTTGAAGACCGCGCATTGCGCGAGGTATTGTCGCTGAGTAAGCCTCGGGACAAGGTATGATTCCACAAACCATACTTTCCTATTATATAGACGTTGATGCGTTTCCTCGTGCTGGGTTTGGGGGAGAAATGTTTTGTTTCCGCTGCCTTCTCTGTCTCCCCTAAAACCCAATAGTGGTATCAGAGCCACGTCAACTGCTCTATATTTTAGGAATATCGATATGATCGATTTTGGTTTGTCGCCTTTATTTATTGCATACAATGCGAGTAATATTGGCTTTATGCATGTCCAATCCTAAATTCACAAATCCCAATTACATATATGATATGTATTATTAATGCACTCGATACACGTCGCCCTTAAACGAGTTTTGTGGTGAATGTGTGTAGCATGATTATGGCCTATAAACCCCTATCCAGCCTCAAGGCACATGGGGAAAGGGTGTATGAGGGAATTGCCCTCTATATCTAGAAGAACAAAAGAAGATGAAGGAGGGGATAGATATCTCCACCTAAGGTATCATGAAATGAACCACTTCTTTATCTGAGGTATATGATACCAAGATATGGATATGTCATATATGATATGCAACATCCACAAAGAAGTGATGGCCTTTGTGAAAGGACCAAGTAAGATGTACCCATCATTGGAGCAAGTGTTGCTGCCATAGATAGGAGTATCTTTCAGTTTATTTCAGCCTAAAGGGCACACAATAGAGTTGAGAACTGCTATTTCATATATTGCCGATAGATAGAAACACTTTATTTTTGCATATTGTATGACAATGATGCCAATTAATAAAGTTGATGTTTCAATCTTAAAAGGTATGATCTTTGTGGCAATGACTTGTTTATCTTGTGATACATGGTATGCATAAGATAAAATGCTACCTAAAGATATTGATAACTCAAACAATCAAATTAGCATAAATCATAAGAAATTCATTTCTAGTTTCCATGTGATGGATAAATCTAGACTCTTTTGGTTAGAGAACCAGTAAGAGACATGAATCTCTTGTACATGATTAATCAATCTTCACTAATGGTAGTGGGAGAATGATTTTCCTATTAGGTGTAATACATGTGATGTATTTACATACCTATTGGAACAAATGCTAATACTTCAAATATGAATATCTTGAAGTGTTCAAGATTATCATAGATGAAGTACAAATTTGGTAAAGTGTTAATTCTTGATGAGATCAATGAATGAAATACTTGGACCAAATGTTTGAGATCCTTTTGAGTGATTATGATAGTGTATCATAGTGAACTCATGATTAAGGCATGGTGATGTCTAAATCAAGAAGGATTCATACTCTAAGGAGTTAGAGAATGATTATCGAATAACTGAATTCTTCTTAATAAAAGAATACCCCACACTAATAAAGGAAATTAAGAATCACAAGGGTTGTGAGTTCTTATATCCTTAACAGATACACCTCAATTATCTATGTGATGAGTTGTTCATGTGATGAGTCAACTATCTAGATGAATATGAGGAACCGAATTTTGAGTTATGATTTATGATCATTACATCCTAAATGATTTCCATGTGAACCATAAGGTATGACCTTGATGGTAGCACTCATTGGATGAAATCCATAAGTGCAAATGAGTCTTAAGTGTTAAGACACATGGATAACATTTTTGAGAAGGATGATGCTTGTTGATTGCAACTTAATGACTAAGACATTTTGCATATGGATACTAAAACCGCATTCCTATGAGGAATAAAACAAGGATGTGCAGTGACACAGCTGATAAGGTTTATGAATCCACTAATGCAAATGAAGTCTATAAGTTACAATGGACTAATCAATGTGATTGATTGAGTACAAGCAACTCAGAATTGGATCTTTACTTTGATGATATAGTCAAAGGGTTTGACTGATATGTCAAAGATAAAGTTGGATCTGTGATTTTGTGGGAGCGTGTTCACATTCCACATGTTGATGTGAAATGGAATTGTTCTAGAATAAAAATCCAAAAGTGGAAATTATCTTTAAGGAAGATAGAGAAGTTTCATATGTGATAGGAATAGAGATCTATAGAGATAGTTCTCGAAAACCTCTTGACTTGAAAAGAGAAAGCATACATTGGCAATCTGTACTGAACGGTTCAATATGCACAGATTCAGTGGGAGAAAACTTGTCCATGTTACATGTAGTTAGTGTCCCAAGGCCAAGTGTCCAATTCTTATGAAGAATGGGAACACTAAGAATAGATAAGGATCTATCATGTATGTAATCATCCCATTATCTTGCATGTATAGACATGGAAAGAATAAAATGCATTCATCATTTTGTATGTATGCCATGACAATATGATGTGCTCATCCTGATAACTCATATGTGGGACATGATGAGTGGATGTTTGTCTACTTCCAGTAAGGGTTACTGGAATACCATGAGAACTTGATAAGTACTTGAGAAGTACTAGTTCTATGGAGATAAGGAAGAGTTCAATGTAAAGAGTTACATTGATGCGAACTTCTGAAAGGACAGAAAATTAATCGCAAAATATATATAGGATATATAAAAGTGAAGGTTTGTTGATAATTAAAAATGTTCCAATAAAACCATTTAAAAGGAAATGTCGAGTATCTATGTGTTAGAGAACAGCAGTGGATACTATATGGATCTGAAAGTTCATGAGATGAACTTATATTCCACTCATTGATGACAAGTCTGAATCCTTGATCATGCAATGTGGCTAAAGGTTAGCAAAGGAATAATAGATCACATATTACGGCAACTCCATCTCATACGTGTGACATACAGTGAAGAGATGTGAGACATGCAATTTATACTGACTTTGGCAAGGTGTTTCAATTACTCACTATGTTGGCACTAGAGCACAGTAACATGTGGGACATGTTTGAAGATCACTATGAATATGATTAAATGGTGATTGGCTCGCAGTGCAAGTGGGAGTCTGTTGGTATGTATGCCCTGAGAGCCAATCATGGGATGATTGGTGGGATACATTAAGATTGATTTGATAAACATCAAAGGCAAGCTTCCAATTCTTTCTGGTTCAGTCATATGAGATAGTGATAGAACAGATTGAATGTCTAGAGAATGACAATACTCAATGACGTATGCCTTCAGGTTGAGGACCTGAACGATGAGATCATACAGATGCTAAGAGTTTGTACATTCTTGTTATGTCCCTAGTCGGATGTCATTGTGGAAGGTAGATTGACATCAATGACACACAAGACTAGATTGTGGTGTTGGTTGATGACATAATCTCATTAGTCATGATATAGAGATATCAAACCAAACACATAGGTACTTGTTAGAGAACAAGTGTACCAGACAGACCCACCGTGAGTTTGACACATGGAACCATGACATGGTAGTCACAGTCAGTACTCACAGTGATGGTGGTGAGTGTGATTCTTAGACCTAAAATCACAACACTCAACACATGTCGTTGGGCACACTTTGACATCATCAAACGCAGTCCTAAAACATGGGTTGTTATAAAGGTGATGATTGGGTGGCTTTGACACATGGGGCTTTTGAGGGGTGAGTGATAGCTATGGGATTTGTCCCTCCTGAGGGAGTTTGATATCCAAGGCCACTTGATGAGTAGGATTGAGATAGGCGTGCGCACGCATATGTGAATCAGTATGTGATATTGATGGCATACATATCTCGTTTAATCTACTCTGAGATCAAGAAAGTGAATGAACGTTGACAGGATGACTGTTCCATGCCTTGAGTTCATTCAGGATATCAGTGACAAAGGAATTATACATTCACTGTAACACCATTCACGGATTGTAGGAAGAAAGTTGTTCTCCAACTTTATACTTTCACTTGGGTAGCACTGATGTGTGACTAGGCACCGCTCTTTGCTTGTGAAGTCATAAGTGTTATGGACTTTCACTGCCAACGTGAAATGGACCTGCAGGGTCACACACATAGGATTTAACCTAGAAGAGGAGTTTTGTCCACAAGCAATGTTTAGATTGATTACTAAAGGAGTTTAGTAGTTCAATTAAACACTCAATTGATTGATAGCTCAAAATCATTGTGTTCAAGGTGTTGGACAGATTGATTAGAGTATCTGATTGATTGAAATCACAATTGACTGATTCTACACAACCTGCACTCCCAACCGATCGGTTCATGTGATGAACAGGTCGGATGAGGTTGCTAAACCGGTCGGCTCAAGTCCAGAGTGAAACGACCGGTTCAAGGGTTGAACCGATCGGTTCAACTGGTGCAACCGAACAAGTTGGGAAGGTCATGTCGGTGAGAATTTTCCTTGTGTTTCACTTGCCCAATTTGATTGGAACAAGGATTGGTATTTGATACCAATTAGAAACAAAAGTTGGAAAGTCAATCGGGAACTAGTCAGGACCATGAACTGACCGGTTCAGAAAGTGAACCGACCGGCTCATGGGTCCCAACCGATCGGTTGAGTGTCAACTGACCGGCTCAGGTCCCCAACCGACCGGTTCACTTGTGAACCGATCGGTTCAGGTTCCGAGTTGGTTGCTTTTTGTGGAAAATCTCGAACCCTTCTACTCCTGATTTAGTCCCATATTGTCGGGAACAGAGAACCCTATCCCATGACCCGCCTATATATATAGGGGTATTGGGGGATTCTCAGAACACAACTCAGTGCAACCAATTGCTCTGCAAAGTTGTCGTTCTCTCTGGTTTTGGTAACTGAGAGAGAGCCCGAGCAAGTGCTTTCCGCAAAGGGAGGTCCAGCAAGGGAAGGACAACTGCAGTTGCAACTGGAGGCAGGAGAGTGTGTTGGCGACTAGTACGTCAACATGAGGGTGCGACTCCTTCCACTTCCTTGTGGGACAAGGAGAGTGGAGTTCCGGGTGGTCCGTGTGGACTACTACAGAGGCGGGAGGACACTGCCGCTCAGGAGGACAACTGTCATCCGACAGTCCGGTAGGAGGAGGAGTCGTCAGTCCCGGTGTGACCAGGAGCTGCACAGATGCCATCCAAGACCGGAGTTGAAGACCGCACATTGCGCGAGGTATTGTCGCCGAGCAAGCCTCGGAACAAGGTATGATTCCACAAACCATCTTTTCCTATTATATAGACGTTGACGCGTTTCATCGTGCTGGGTTTGGGGGAGAATTTTTTTGTTTCCGTTGCTTTCTCTGTCTCCCCTACAACCCAACAAACCCATCATGCTCATCTCAAACTCACTCTACATAAGATCACTAAACTTCTTACAAAGATCAAGATTAGTTCCGTTAAAAATGATATCATCAACATATATTTGAATGATAAGAAAATTGTTAGAAGTGTATTTAAGAAATATGGTAGAATATACTTTGCCCATTATATACCCATGATCTAACAAAAAGTTCTTTAATTTCTCATACCAAGCGTGAGGTGCTTGTTTGAGTCCATAGAGAGCTTTTTGTAACAAATAAACATGGTTAGGTAAGCTATCATGTTCAAAGTCCAGGGGTTGTGCAACAAACACTTACTCCTCAATTGTATCATTCAAAAACACACTTTTAACATATATTTGATAAAGAAGAAAGTTATTATAACTAGAAAAAGCAAGCAAGATATGAATGGACTCAAGTCTAGCTATAGGTGCATGTGTTTCATCAAAATCTATACTTTCATATTGATTGTAGCCTTGAGCCACTAACCTTGCTTTGTTACTTACCACCTTGCAACTTTCATCTAGCTTGTTGCGGTAGACCCACTTGGTCCCAATGATCTTTCTATCACTTGGTCTTGGCACTAGGGTCCATACTTTGTTCTTTTTAAATTTCTCCAACTCTTCTTGCATGGCTAGGATCCATTCATCATTCCCAAGATCTTCTTTGATGTTCTTTGGCATGAGTTGTGAGATGAAGGCGTTGTTGACTTGTTCTTTGTTGAAGGAAGCCCGCGTCTTCACTTCTTCATAAGGGTCACCTAAGATCAACTCTTTTGGATGATTCTTTGCTAAGCGGGAAGTTGGATCCTTCTTCTCGTCATCTTTCGCTTCTTCTTGAGTGACCACCTCTTTTCCCTTTTGAGTTATGTTGAGTTCTTTTAGAATAGGAATTACCTCACATGCAACATCGTCATTTGGAACAATACCTTTAGGAATAGAGGGGTTAGTCTCAATAAACTTAACATTAATGAATTCTTCTAATTTAGCAAGATCAACATTAAATACTCTATAAGCCTTGTTGGTAGTGCTATAGCCAAGAAAAAAAGCCTTGTAAGATTTTGGATCAAACTTGTCAAGAGAATCTTTTGTATTCAAAATAAAAAAAGGACATCCAAAAATATGGAAATACTCTATAGAAGGATTCCTACCATGCCATATCTCATAGGGAGCTTTCTTCAAAGAAGGATGTGTAAAAACCCAATTTTGCACAAAACATGAGGTACTAATGGTTTCCACCCAAAACGTCTTTGGAGTGTCATACTCTAAAAGCATGTTCCTAGCCATCTCCTGTAGTGGCCTATTCCTCCTTTCTACAACCCCATGCCTATTCCTCCTTTCTACAACCCCATTTTATTGAGGTGTTCAAGGTGAAGATAAGTTATGAGCATATCCAAATTCTTCACAAAAGCGTTCAAAAAGATCATTTTCAAATTCTCCCCCATGATCACTATGGATGGATACATTTTGACAACAAGCTTCATTCTCAACTTGTTTACAAAAACTAGAGAAAACATCAAACATATTACTCTTGGAAATGAGAAAGAAGGTCCAAGTATATCTGTAGAAATCATCAACAATAATAAGGCAATACTTGAACCCACGAAGCGATTGAGTTCTCATTGGTCCAAATAGATCAATATGTAGAAGTTCAAGATCTCTCTTGGTACTAAGGACTACTTTGGATTTTAAGGAGGACTTGGTTTGCTTTCCTTGCATAAAAGGTTGGCATTCCTCATCCTTTTCAAAATACAATTTGGGAAGTTCCTTGACCAAGTCCTTTTTGCTCAACTTCTTCAACTAATGCATATTTACATGACCAAGCCGACGATACCAAAGAGAAATATCATTCAAATTTACTACTATCCATATACTAACAATAGGCTTAATAAAGTCAAGCACAATTACATAAAGATTACCACTTCTAGTTCCCTTATATATGACTTGATAAGTGAGGGAATCTAGAATCAAGCATTTATAAGAAGTAAATAGCACAAGGTAACCATTATCACATAATTGACTTATAATTATTAAATTGTGATGTAGGCCATCCATAAAAAGAACATTCTTGATACACAAGGATTCACCTACATCACCCTCACCTTTCACCTTACCTTTCTTGTTGTTCGTGAAAGTAATCGAGCCTCCTTTGTTCTTAGTGAAGTTGTTGAAATGGCTAACATCACCTATCATATGTTTAATGGAACCACTATCAACAATCACTCTTCCTTTTTCCTACAAGAAAGGAGAGTGTCATTTCCCAACTCAAACTTTGGGATCCAGAGTTAGATTGGGGACCCATTTCATCATTGGGTTGGTCCCCTTAGGCTTGTAAGGGAAATAAGTAGAGTAATGAACATCACTTTTGAAATGAGAACAAATCATAGGGTTCTTAGTTCTAGAAGACTCTCCAATGAAAAAGGAGGTTTCCTTACTCTTTTCTTACCTTTGTCTTTGTTTTTTCCCTTAGGTGCTCCCCCTACAAATCCCAAACCACTAGTATCATTTTCTTTGGTAGAATGGTCAAGGATTTCATTTAGGGAGTTTTTCCCTTTGAGGAATTTATGTAGAGAGGTTCTAAGTCTATGTTTATCATCATTAAGAGATATAACAGTAGAAGACAAACTAGCAAGATCATCTCTAGCATGAACAAGGTCGGCATTTAAACATAGAGCTTTAGTCAAATAAGAATCTTTCTCAAGAGAAATAGAAGCAACATCATTACTAAGCAAGATAGGTCTATAAGATAAATCATTAACTTGACCAAAAAACCTAGATTTTTCATATTTAAGCACTTGAATTTCTTTGAGATAAACATCATTCTCATCCCTACGAGTATCAATAATGAGCTTGAATTCAACATTTTTAGTTTTAAGAATTTCAATCTCATTTAGGCAATTTTGGTTATCCTCCTTAAGAGTTTCAATGTTCTTAAGGGAAACACCATTCTCTATCTCAACTCCATTGTATTGGATCTTAAGATCAAGAAATTGTCCTTCCAAGTTATCAATGCTCTGAAGATGAGTTTTCTCATTTTATTCAAGAATCTCAAGTTTAGCATACAAATCATCAATAATTTTTCCTAACCTTTTTCTTTTAGATTTACACTTAGTAAAAAAAGAACAGGTAGAAAAAAGCATATCAATTAGAGTTTCTTTGGATAACTGATGCAAGCTTACCTCACTTACCTCACCAATGTCTTCACTGGTGGAGGCCATGAGTGCATGGTGGAACTCTCCATCTTCATCGAAGTTAGAGCCACTTGAGGAGGATTCTTTCCAAGCTGAATGAGATGTATTCTTGTGTCTTTTCTCCTTCTTTTCCTTCCTCTTGTACTTTCTCTCCTTCTTGTACTCTTCCTCCTTCTTGGATCTGCTCTTCTGGTGTAACTTTCTTGATTTAGGACATTCACTCTTGTAGTGTCCCTTTTGGCCACACGTGTAGCATCTAGGAGTAGAGGAGGAGGATTGCTTTCCTTTGAAGTGCTTTCCCTTGGTGTAGTTGGCTTCATGCTCACTAGGGCCATCATGTTCGCTAGAGGAGGAGGGAGTGGTTCGATAAGCAAGTTGTTGTTAAAGGATAACAACCTCTACTTGAGCTTTGAAGGCACTATCTTTGATCTTTTTTGCTTCCTTCTCTTCTTGCTTGGCTTCTTCTTCTTGCTTGTCAAGCCTTGGCTCATGATCATGAGCTTGTACATTTCTAATGAGCGCTTCGGTTGGAATGTCACCAAGGCTTCTCACTTCTTCAATGGAGGTCACCTTTGACTCCCATTTCTTTGGTAGAGTCCTCAAGATATTGGAGTTAATTACTCCTCTATCCAAAGTGTTGCCCAAAGCAGCTAGGCCATTGATGATGATGTTGAGCCTAGAGTACATCTCAACAATCCCTTCTTTCTTTTCCATCTTGAAGTTCTCTAGAAGGCTATTTCAACATGTATATCTTAGCCTCCTTAACTTGCTTTGTTCCCTCATAGATGATGCACAACTTATCCCAAATACCATAGGATGTATCCGATGAGGAGATGCGGTTGAACTCCATTGGGGTAAGGGCTGCATAGAGGATGCTTATGGGTTTGGCATTGAGTTGGGCATCTTTTAGTGCAGCTTCGTTCCGTATTGACATAGATTCGGTTGGATTCTTGTATGGTGTGACCATCACCTTCCACATATCAAATGTCATCCCTTGAATATAGAACTGCATACACCTCTTCTAATAAAGGAAGTTGGTATCGTCAAAGACCGAAAGATGCATGGAGAAACCTACCTCTAGGTTGAGTGAACCAAGTAGGTTTTCGCTCATCTTCTTATCTCATGGGAGATTTTTGGAGAAGATCCTTGGCTCTGATACCACTTCTTGGATCTAGGGATCTAGAGGGGGGGTGAATAAAGCTTTGAAATTCTCACAAGAATAGTTAGACCTTCAAATTATAACAATTGAAACCAAATGCTTAAGACCAATTTAAATTCCTACCTAATAAAGCATAGCAAGGATGAGAGAAATTAAAACATGCACTTGGACAAGGTGATTTAGAGTGGTTCCAATCTCCAAAGTAGGAGATAGTCAATCCACTACCTAGAGAGGTCAACCTATAGGACTTTGCAATCTATGTATACTTATATTCATTCATAAGAGACACAAGGAGACCTCCATACATACACGAGCTTACCTAATCAAGAAAAGAGTCTTCCACCTACACAAGGACTTACCCACTTGATCAAGATGTCTTCAACCTTAAATAAGGACTTACCCACACTTGCATCAAGTCATTGGCCTTGAAGGAATTACCCACTCTTCTTGAATCTTGGCCTTGTCCTTTCCCTTCACCTAGAGAAGATCTTCACCTCTTCTTCAACCTTGAAGAAGACCAACAACAACTTCACCTTCACTCAGAGTAGCTTGCTTCAACCTTTTCTCTTTGAGAAAGGGGGTTGGGAAGATGGAAGGAATGAGAGCTTTACAAGAACATGGAGGTATCTCTCTTACAGCACGCCTAACTCACTCATAATCATGAAATTCTTAGTAAAAGAGAGAGAGAAAGGGGATCAAAGGGTTGCAACACACTCAACTATAGAAAGGACTTAGAATAGCATGAATGAGCAAATTTGGAATGAAATCCAAGGTGTCCTATTTATAGATGGTGGTGTTCCTATGAGTGCGTGATCACTATAGAATGAAATATAGTCATGTTACAACTTGCAACAGATCTATTTTCTCTCACAACAAATCTCCAACAGTTATAATCACTTTTTCTATATTTTCTGTATAGTACATTCGGTTGAGTTTCAATAAAGATAACTTGACCAATCCACTAAATGACAAAGTCAATTTTCAAGCTATCATTTGAGTTTGTTCTGGAAAACTCGACCTATGATTCAAAAAAAGTTTTACTTAGTTGATCGATCGATCGAGTTCTATGAGTGTGCAACTCGACTGATTGGTCATTTTAGAAAATCCATCACTGGATCGGTTGAGTTTCCAACTCGACCGATAAATAGCCTGTGACAATTTTCCAATTTGGCTTTTGAGTGACTGATGCGATGATTTTGAGTCACATTTATAGACTGGTTTGATATGTGTTTTATGTATTTATTAGTCATTTTCATGGTTAATGTTGCATAATTCATCTACTTTGGTCTATGCTACTTCTTTATGTCAAATTTCCCTTATTTTAGCATTTTGAGTATTATTTATCAAGAGAATAGGTTTTGTGTAAACTTATGTGGTTTCGTGTGTTAATTTTAGGAAAAACAAGTATCTGCTATTGTCAATACCATCGACAGTGTTCGATACCATCAACCATACCACGGGTTGCCAGCCGCAAGGACCAGAAGAAAGTCGATACCATCGACACGGGTCGATGGTATCGAGAGACCATCAGGTTGCTGGCGAGAAGTGAGTCGATACTATCGACCCATATGTCGATACCATCGACTAGTGGAGCTACAACGACGGTAAAAGGACAGAACCGATGCCTAAGAATGTCGATACCTTCGACCAGCATCGATGGTATCAAGATGACATCAGGCGCAAAGACAAAAGAAAAGAAGAATTGCCGATATCGCGCTAGGTCGATACCATCGACCCGCGTCGATGGTATCGACACCGTCAGATATGAGTTTGCTTCATATTGATCTTAATCCGACGGCTGTGATTAATTGGCGACCTAACTCGGGAATTATACCTAATGACGGCGCCCAAGAGGGGATCATCACACCATTAGCTGCTGCACATGTCCCAAGAAGAGGGGGAGAGAAGAACGGAGCCCAGAAGCACGCCCCAGCCGATCCGGACGCTGAAGAAGATGATTTCCACCACCGAAAGGTGGGAGAACGTGTTTTCTACACCAAGGATCGCTTGGATCTTCTCTGTTCAGGGGTTTCACCACTCAATCACGTTTTTCTCCATGTTTCCCTTTTTCTACTCCACATTTTGCTCTGAGATGAACATGCGGGGCTAATCCCCTTTGTCTTTAGGACCAGGAGTAGCCCGGGAATTCATTGTAAGACAATTTTATCATAGTAATTCATATCTTATCTCTTAAATCCGTGGTATAATTTCATTTTCTCAATTATATTGTTATGCTTGATCACCATAATAATAATCTAATGCCCTTAATTGCTTTGAAAGAAGAATTAATGGTTGAAAAGAGACAAAATTTACATTAATTGAAAAATCCCTTGAACAAGGTGGTGTAAGTTTAATGGTGGGTACCGAGAGATCGTTTTTAATGCACCTAGTTTAGGGTATAGGTTACTACGACGGTGGAACCGACCTAGACGTAGGTAGTGAATTGTACCACGACAGTGGGCAATTCTAATTTCAGGCCACTACCCGGATAGAGAGATAAGATTGAGTGACTGCATAGAATTTAATACAATGAGAACCCGCGGTGAAACCGCAATCCTAAAGATCTCATTTTGAATTGATTAAACCAAACATTTAATCGATTGCTTTGTTTTATTTTATTTTTATTTTCTTTCAATTTTAACAACCACTCTCAACTATTTAATCGGTCTAGCAGATCGCAAGTAGTTAGTAAGAGTCTCTGACAATTTCACGTATCCCTGAGTTCGACTCGGGCCTCACAAAGGCCTATATTACATTGACGCGTACACTTGTGTTTCTACGCACGGTAAATTCGTGTCAAGTTTTTGGCGCTGTTGTCGGGGATACGGCAAGTTGTCGACACTACGAGTGCTGCAAGAGGCCACTCCAGGCCACATTTTTTTATTATTTAAAAAATTCATAGTCATTTTTCTAAGTATTTGCAAACTTCAAGCACTATACTGAAATTAAATTTTTCTATTTGCAGGTACTGTGCATGCTGCAGACGCGTAGTACCGACTACACACAATAAGCACCAGAGGTTCCACTGACGGGACCTGACGATGAGGAAGGCCACAATCAAGACCATTTAGAAGAAACAGATTCAAAATCCGAACAAGAAGAAATGGAAGAGCCACAGACAATATGGGAGAAGATTAAGGCTTCTTCCTCATCCGCTTCCAAGGGGCCGATCAAGAAGAAGGCGGTAAATATTCCAACATACAAGATTGATCCGGCTTTAATCAACTTGGTGAAGTCGAATGATTTCCATGGGCTCAAAATGAAGACCCTGTCGCGCATATAAGTCAATTTGTGGAGAATTGTGATATGATAAAAATAGACAGATTTCCACAAGATGTGCTCTACTTGAAACTCTTCCCAAGTTCTCTAGCGGGAAATGCGCGAGAGTGGTTACATAACCTGGACGATGAATATGTGGAATCTTGGGAACACATGGTGGAGGTTTTCTTTGAACGGTTCTTCCCGCCCGAGAAGACCAATGACATGATCAGGAAGATCCACAACTTCACCCAAAAAGCAGGAGAGACCTACTCTGAGACCTGGGAAAGGTTTCAGATCATGCTCAGGAGGTGCCCGCATCACGGGCTTGAAAAGGAGACACATGTCAATATCTTCTATTTTTCTCTCTCCGAGCATGATAGAAGCAACCTCGATTCAGCCGGCTCAGGATTCTTCTTGAACAACACAGACACCAGGTGTTGGGAAATCCTAAAGAACATGGCGAAGAAGCAATCGTGGGGCGGAAGAGAGGTCGTGGAGCATGTTCGAATGGCAGGGGAATCTAAAGCGATCAAAGAGCTGAATGAGAAGATAGATCTTCTCACAAAGAAACTGCTTGCAAAGGAGGATACGAGTCCGAGGATGAGGCTCAAGTTAAATTCATGAGGCAGCAGCAAGGCTACAGGAATAATGACTATTCATGGAGGAAAGACAAGAAGTTCTCTTGGAAGGATTCAAATAACTTCTTGAAGGATCCAGATGCAAAACCCCAGCCAGTAGAGGAGGATAAGATCACAAAGCTGCTCAATGAAGTGATAAAGCAAAATCAAGAACTCATGACTACTTTTGGCCAGCAAATAAAGCAACAAGGGGAGTTTATGAACCAATTTGGGCAGACACTGCAGAGCCATGGGGCTCAAATGAGGACAATAGAGACATCCATGGCACAAATGGCAGCGGAGATAGCCAATTTGAAGAAGCCTATGCACCCAAGTTTTCTAGGTAATACTAATGTTCCAGGAGGAAACCAGTAGGCGAAGGCCATCTTGCTAAGAAGTGGCAAGAAACTTTTAAACCCCAGAGCCGATGAACCAAGCAAACCCCAAGCAGAATTTGAAGGCGAGGCCACTGAGGAGCTGCCCATACCGGTCGCAGAACTAGTTGCGGACATAGCAGCAGATGCTACTGACAATCCTATTTCAGAGGAGGAGGAGCCTCAGAGAAGGACACCTTATGTGCCACCGCATCAAAGGGCACAGGCTGTCCCAGTCCCATATCCGAACAGTGCTAAGGCAAGGAAAGTGGATGTTCAATTTAAAAAGTTTCTAGACAGTTTTAAAAAGCTTTCAGTCAACATCCCTTTATTGGAAGCTATAGAGAAAATCTCTTCTTACGGGAAATTTCTGAAAGACATCATCACCAAGAAGAGAAAAATTCTAGACACAGAGGTTGTTGTGCTCAAGGAGCAGGTGAGTGCCTTCATCATGGGCACATTGCCACCAAAGAGGCAAGATCCGGGCTGTTTCAACATCTCATGTTACATTGGGAAAGTTAAGTTTGGTGAAGCACTATGTGACTCAGGGGCGAGCATTAACTTGATGCCTCTCTCTACATTCAAGAAGCTGGGATTAAAAGAGTCACGGCCGAGCAACATGACAATCCAACTGGCGGAAAATTCAGTGGTAAAGCCATATGGGATTTGTGAAGATGTGCTAGTAAAAGTGGATCGATTTGTATTTCCAGTAGATTTTGTCATCATGGAGATGCAAGATGAACAAGGCAATGAGCTACTGCTCGGACGACCCTTCCAAGCTACGGCTGACATGATACTTGAGATGGGGAGAGATCGTTTGACCTTAGGTATAGCCGATGATCGATTTGATATTGCCTTCCAGCGCCACTTCACCTAAATCCAAGGAGCAATGCCACATGATAAAACATTTTGATAACAATATCTCACTTTGTCTAGGGAAGCCATTTTTAGATATGGCCCAAGTAATGACCAAGGTGGAAAAAGGGACTTTGGCTGTGGACATCATGGAGCAGACCAAAGTGGTATCCCTTTGCAAGGCGGTAGGGTTCCCGAATGATGAGGATGAGGACATTCCTCCCTCTACTGAAGATGAGGCTATAGCAAATTCAGTTTTTGATGCATATCCGGAATTACCACTTGAGGCATGTTTAGTCAATATCACTCATGATTGGATGAGAAGCAAATCACTGAAGGAGTGTGCCAAGATGCTTCGGATGTTGCTGTGCTTCTATGTGAGGCACTATGAGGATTTAGGCAGACTACCACCTCCACTCCAATCATCCTTAATCAGCCCGCCGAAATTGGAGTTGAAGCCGCTGCCACCGCACCTCAAGTACGCATTTCTAGCTAAGAAAGAAAAGTTGCCTGTGATTATTTCTGCTTATCTGAGTGCTGAGGAGGAGGACCAGTTGCTGATAGTGTTGAAGAACCACCGGGGAGCATTTGGGTGGTCTGTTGCAGATATCCAGGGGATTTCCCCTACTTTGTACCAACATAAGATTCGGCTCGAGGAGGGAGCCAAGACGGTGATTCAACCACAACGTCGACTGAATCCGAGCATGATGGAGGTTGTGAAGAAGGAGGTGATTAAGCTTCTTTCCGCAGGTATCATCTTTGCAATTTCAGACTCGACATGGGTGAGTCCCATGCAGGTAGTCCCTAAAAGGAGGGAATAACTATTACTCATAATCTCTTAAATAAACCTGTCACCACCCGCTTGGTAACCGGGTGGCGAGTTTGTATAGATTACCGACGACTGAATGCCGCTACGCTAAAGGATCACTTTCCTCTTCCGTTTATTGATCAAATTCTAGAGCGCTTAGCCAGCTGATCACATTTCTATTTTCTGGATGGGTATTCGGGGTACAATCAGATTTCAATTGATCCTAAGGACCAAGAGAAGTCCACCTTCACTTGTCCCTATGGAACGTTTGTGTACCGCCGCATGCCCTTTGGTTTATGTAACGCATCGGCGACCTTTCAGTGTTGTATGCTCGCCATTTTTTCTGATATGGTAGAACGCTGTCTAGAGGTCTTTATGGATGATTTCTCAATTTATGGTGCATCGTTTGATGAATGCCTTTACAATCTGGATAAGGTGTTACAACGTTGCGAGGACACACATTTGGTCCTCAACTTGAAAAAATGTCATATGATGGTGAGTGACGGGATAGTGCTAGGACATAAAGTGTCTAGCAAAGCTTTAGAGGTAGATCCGGTAAAAAATGAAGTAATTTCCAAATTGCGCCCACCAAATTCGGTAAAAGGGGTAAGAAGTTTCTTAGGTCACGCCTGTTTCTATCGTCGTTTCATAAAAGATTTTTCAAAAATCGCCAAACCTTTATCTGAGCTTCTAGAAAAGGATTTTGTTTTTTATTTCAATGACAAATGTTTACACGCGTTCAACGTGCTAAAGGAAAAATTGATTTCTGCACCGGTTGTGCAAACACTGGATTGGACCAAGCCGTTTGAACTCATGTGTGATGCATCCGATTTTGCTGTTGGACCTGTGTTGGGACAGCGGGTGGACAATAAACTCGCTATGATTTTTTATGCCTCTAAGACTTTGAACGATGCCCAACTAAATTACACGACTACCGAAAAAGAATTGCTTGTTGTTGTTTTTGCTTTTGAAAAATTTCGGCAATATCTAGTTGGATCGAAAGTCGTAGTCTGGACTGACCACGCCGCTATTAAGTATTTGATGGAGAAAAAAGATGCCAAACCTAGATTGATTAGGTGGATCTTGCTTTTACAAGAATTTGATATCGAAATCAAAGACAAGGTGGGGATTGAAAATTTTGTAGTGGATCATTTGTCTAGGTTAGAGAGGGTAGATGAAAAAGATTTACACATACCCATTATCGAGACATTTCCGGATGAACAACTTTTGAAAGTGAATTCTAAAGATCTGTGGTTTTCATATATTGTGAACTATCTTGCTTGCAGGATCATCCCGGATGATTGGACGTATCAAGAGAAGAAGAAATTCTTCCATTCTCTATGATATTATTTTTGGGATGACCCTATTCTCTTGAAGCAATGCAGGGATGGTGTCCTACGTAGGTGTGTACCTGAGGTGGAATAGGAGAGTGTTCTTCGTCATTGCCACACACTACCGACGGGCGGACACCATGCAAGCTCTCGTACGGCAGCCAAAGTACTGGAAAGTGGCCTATACTGGCCTACCTTGTTTCGGGACGCTTATGAGTTCGTACGGAAATGTGATTCCTGCCAAAGGGCGGGTAACATTTCTAAGAGACAAGAGATGCCCCTAAATGTTTTCCAGGAGGTTGAGGTATTTGATTTATGGGGTATAGATTTTATGGGACCCTTTGTGTCCTCAAATTCTAATTTGTATATCCTTTTAGCTGTTGACTATGTGTCAAAGTGGGTGGAGGCAATACCCACGAGGACTAACGATTCCACTATAGTGTGCAGGTTCGTTAAGGAAAATATCTTCTACAGGTTTGGTGTGCCCCGAATGATCATTAGTGATGGGGGTACGCACTTCCGGAATCAAAAGTTCTCGGCATTATTGAGAAAATATGGGGTCTAACATAACATTGGTACCCCGTATCACCCGCAAACTCAAGGATAAGTGGAGGTCTCCAATCGAGAAATTAAAAAGATCTTGGAGCGTACTGTGGCTTCCACGAGGAAGAATTGGAGTGCCTTACTACCGGATGCGTTGTGGGCATACAGGACGGCATACAAGACACCTATAGGCACCACACCTTTTAGGTTGGCGTACGGTCGGGCCTGTCACTTACCGGTGGAATTAGAGCACAAAGCACATTGGGCGCTCAGAAAGCTCAACTTAAGTTATGATGAAGCGGAGAAGAAGAGATTACTTGAATTAAATGAACTGGATGAACTGCGAATGAATGCATATGAGAACTCGCGAATATACAAGGAGCGCACAAAGTTGATCCACAATTGCCACATTCAAATGCGCACCTTCAAGAAAGGAGATCGTGTGCTTTTGTTCAATTCGAGGCTGAAGTTGCATCTCGAGAAGCTAAAATCCCGATGGAGTGGACCATTCACAGTAGAAGAGGTCAGACCACATGGTGCAATCATGGTGCGCGATGGGGAGACTACATTTATGGTGAATGGACAGAGGTTGAAGTTGTATTTTGGTGAAGATTACACGAGGAAGGTGAATGAGGTCAAACTCATTTCACTTTCAGATGCATGACGTGTTTCAAGTCATCTAGCCTAAGACGTTAAATAAGGGCACTTGTTGGGAGGCAACCCAACCATCAGTACTTTAGTTAGTTCCTTTACATTCGTAGTTTGATTTGTTTTAACTTAGTTTTTAGTGTAAAAAAGATACCGTGATCGTTTGCTCATTGTGCAGGACTGAGGCAGAGTTGATACCATCGACCCTTGCATCGTTGGTATCGACCGTGATACAGGTCAGCGACTGCAGAAATCACACTGCATCGATACTATCGACGGCCTCGTCGATAGTATCGACACACCAACAGGTTGATCGCCAAGTCAAGGTCGATAGTATCGACATGCCCGTCGATACCATCGAGATCTCTGGAGATATTCAGAAGAAATCGTCTCAGTAAAGTCGATAACATCGACGGGTCTGTCGATGGTATCGACACATTCACACACAGAAGGCGGAAGCCGGGCCTCGCGAGGGTTTGCCCTAATCAGAGAGTTGGTACTATCGACTCGCGTCGATAGTATCGACGCGCCACGTCAACAATCCGCGAGGAAAGATCTACGTCGATCGCAGCAACCAGGAAGTCGATCCGGGGGACGAGTCGATGCCATCGACTCACGTCGATAGTATCGATGCGTCAGCAATCCGGGCCCCGCAGATCCAACCACCGACAACCGTCGATACTCGCGGCAGTACGGATTGTGCTACCCGTGTCGATACCATCGACTCGCGTCGATGGTATCGATGGGTATGTACCATCGACTCGCGTCGATGGTATCGATGGGTATGCAGCAACGCCGGCCAAGGCTATATATGAGAAGGATTTGCGTCATATGACATCACAACTCCAGAACAATCCTCCTCCACCTGTGCTGAGCGCATTCCAGAGTGATCCGAGCCCGACGACGAGCAACACCGAGCACATTCTTCATCGAGCGGAGATTCGTTTCTCCGATCTTCACCAAGCTCCCTCTCTATTCCTCTTTCTGTCGCGATCATGGTGCATGTTGCTGGTGCATCGTCGTCACGCGCCGACCCGATGGAAATCTCAGAATTCATGCTACCACCTACCGCGTCGATTGCACACCCGCGGCTGATTCAACCATCCACGGAGGTCAAGAAGCTATACGAGGAGATCTTAAAGAGAAAGATCAAGATGACCCATTATGTTGAACGGGAAACCATCCGCAACTTGGGGTTCGACGCTAACCTCAACTACGTTCTGAAGGGGCAGGCCCGACACACGGGAAGACGACCTGACAAGTTGGAGTTCATGCAGATGGCCAGCCGTTCTTCGGCGAGTGGCCTACGTACAAGGAGATGGTGGCTGAGTTTATGGCATCGCTTGACGTCTGTGTCGTACCCAATGACGTCATAGACACCGACCGCGAGTGGATCAAGGGCCGGGTGTCTTTCCGGCTGTACAACAACGACTACACCATTACGCTCCGGCAGTTCAACAAGATCTTCAATTGGAATCATTCACGGTTTGACTACCGGCGGCCAGACAACCGCACCGACTACGATGCAATCTTTTCCGAGCTTGTGACGGTGCCGCCGGACAAGTCAGTGAGTTACCACAATGTTGCGGTAGCCGACTTTGAGCATCCTTTTGTCCGGATACTCCACCGGATGCTGAGTTCTACGTTGTTTGCTAGGGGTGATCTGGCTCTCAGCAAGTTTCAGGAGACGAACCTATTTTTCTTGTATAAACTCCTGAAGAGCCAAGAATGCAACTGGGGAGCCTTCTTTTTGCAGCGGGTTTTGGCGGTCAAGAGGAGTACACGGAAAGCTCCAATTCACTTTGGCGGGCTTATCACCAAGTTGGTCTTCTACCTTAGGTTGAATTTCCAGCAGCTTACTCCTCTCTCCAATAGGAGCAAGGTATACTTGCAACATCTGCACCGCTCCAACCTCATCCTTCTTCAAGATGGCTTGGCGTATGCACACTTCCACGTCAATCATGCTAACCATGAATGCTCGCTTCCCGATCCGGTCTTCAACATCGAAGGGGCACAACACTTCCGATGGCCTATCATATCCATTGCTGACTCTGATGAAGACGGCGGCAACGACGACGATGACAACAATGACGATGAGGATGAAGAGGAAGAGGAGGCCTACACCCCTCTTCGGGCATGAGTGGCACCACAGAAGCGTCCTCGCATGCATATGGGTGCATCTTCATCTTCACAGCCTCCACCACCACCACCGCCCTCGCAGCCAAGCGAGGATGTCTATTCGATGTAGGGCATGTATGCTATGCTGCAAGACATACAACAGACGCAGCAGCATCACATGACGTTGTATACTGGTGTTCAGGAAACTACGAACCAGTTACTGGACAATCAAAGGGCAATCTTCAAGAACGAGCATCTTCTCCTCGACAACCAACAACAGATTCATGACCGGTTGCATAGGATGGAGACGCAACAACATCCCTTTTACGATCACTATTGGAGCCAGAACTACTTTGGAGGCTATCCACAACCTCCACCTAGGGCCCAGTTTGATCCGAGCTTCCAGGGGGAGTATCCATCTTGGGACCCCACGACTCCACACTATCCGCCTCCGCCTAAAGAGTAAATTGGTATCTCTGTTCCAACCTTTAAGATTGTTTTTGACTATGAGGCCATAGTCGAATTCAAGCTTAGGGGGGGGGTAGTTGGAACAAATCTATCTTTTATTTTCTCTATTTTTAGTTTTATTGCTTTTGTTCTTGTCATTTGTTTCTTGCAGTCTTAGTTGTTTGTAGGATCCACATTCTATCTAGTGTAATCGTGGATGTCTTAAGTCTTGTGTCATATCAGTTGCATGTACATAGGAATTAAGGGAAACTTAAAATTTTTTTGAGTGTTCGCAAGCGTGAGTGTTGTTCAACTTTGAGCACTTAACTTAAGGAAATGATTGGTTTTGTCAACTTTAAAACAGAAAATCACAACTGTACATTCCTAATGATTCATGAAAGTGGATGAAATTGGTTGTTTGAGCCTAAACTGACCAAATGATAATGAGACTCTAATTTGAAGTAAGAGAGAGAAACCTCTTAACTACTACACAGGTCAGTAAGGAGGGACACATAATACTTTTCAAAGGTTCAGTCAATTAGTCTTGTGATCTGTCCACCTCATTGCTTTTTACCATCCACCACAAGATTTGGAAGAGAAGTACGGTTTCAACCTTTTTGATTGCATGTCATGTAGATAGGACTTGCATTGTAACCACTTTCATATGTTTTGCATGAAAAAAAATAGAACAGTTATACATGCACATTTCCCTTGGGTGCATGTCATTTAGTTGCATTCATAACTTTTATGCATAGAGTATATCATGTACCTCATTTCTTCTTTAATGGTGAATTAAATTGTTCCATACCTTCTAAATAGTTCAAATATTTGAGTAATGCAGAAAAAGTAAGTTCAATAAAGTATTCATTGGCAATTATGGATATAAGGGCTTGAAAAAAAATCTGAAAAAAAAATGAAATTGAAAAAAAAAGAGAAAGTCATTAAGAAGCAAGTAGAATAAGAAGGAGAAAGGAGCATAATCTCACCTGCATTTTAAGATGAGTGAGTACATGATGTAGCTCAATTAGATATCCATCTCATTTTGAGATGGGATGTTAGTGCATGCATCATTCCACCGAATCTTAGGCATTAGGGCATTTTTCATGTGCATTTGCATCATTTAGGGCATTTTTGTTTTATGCATGTTGAAATCGTATAATGCTTCCACTTCTTTCATTAGCCACCCATTCCATCCACTCGTTGCTCTAATTGGTAGGCCACCGTGATTTTCTCCTCACTTGTGAATATCAGGAGAACTGCTTCCATGTAGATGGTAGTTAGGGTGAGCAACGTAGTATAGGAGATCACAAGATGCACTAAGTCTGGACCGGCGAATTCTATTATGTTAACTGCCTTATGTGATAGTGTTCATCAGTTTTGAGGTAGACATCTTTTATGGATGATTACTGTCGACTGTAGGGTAATTATCATTCTATGGTTAGCGAGGGCCGATATGCGAATGTCCGGTGGGAGTCATATAGGATGATTGTTGTGATGCTTTGTTCTTTAGTTGACTTTGGCAATTCTATTCTAAGGTTTAGTTGCTCGAGGGTGAGCAAAGTTCAAGCTTAGGGGAGTTTAATGCGATGATTTTGAGTCGCATTTATAGACTGGTTTGATATGTGTTTTATGCATTTATTAGTCATTTTCATGGTTAATGTTGCATAATTCATCTACTTTGGTCTATGCTACTTCTTTATGTCAAATTTCCCTTATTTCATCATTTTGAGTATTATTTATCAAGAGAATACGTTTTGTGTAAACTTATGTGGTTTCGTGTGTTAATTTCAGGAAAAACAAGTATCTGCTACTGTTGATACCATCGACAGTGGTCGATACCATCGACCAGACCACAGGTTTCCAGCCGTAAGGACCAGAAGAAAGTCGATACCATCGACACGGGTTAATGGTATCGAGAGACCATCAGGTTGCTGGCGAGAAGTGAGTCGATACAATCGACCCATATGTCGATACCATCGACTAGTGGAGCTACAACGACAGTAAAAGGACAGAACCGACGCCTAAGAATGTCGATACCATTGACCCGCGTCGATGGTATCACGATGACATCAGGCGCAAAGACAAAAGAAAAGAAGAACTGCCGATATCGTGCTAGGTCGATACCATCGACCCGCGTTGATGGTATCGACACCGTCAGATATGAGTTTGCTTCAGATTGATCTTAATCCGACGGCTGTGATTAATTGGCGACCTAACTCGGGAATTATACCTAATGACGACGCCCAAGAGGGGATCATCACGTCATTAACTGCTGCACACATCCCGAGAAGAGGGGGAGAGAAGAACGGAGCCCAGAAGCACGCCCCAACCGATCAGGATGCTGAAGAAGACGATTTCCACCACTGAAAGGCAGGAGAACACGTTTTCTACGTCAAGGATCACTTGGATCTTCTCCGTTCAGGGGTTTCACCACTCAATCACGTTTTTCTCCATGTTTCCCTTTTTCTACTCCACGTTTTGCTCTAAGATGAACATGCGGGGCTAATCCCCTTTGTCTTTAGGACGGGGAGTAGCCCGGGAATTCATTGTAAGACAATTTTATCATAGTAATTCATATCTTATCTCTTAAATCTGTGGTATAATTTCGTTTTCTCAATTATATTCTTATGCTTGATCACCATAATAATAATCTAATGCCCTTAATTGCTTTGAAAGAAGAATTAATGGTTGAAAAGAGATGGAATTTACATTAATTGACAAATCCCTTGAACAAGGTGGTGTAAGGTTAATGGTGGGTACTGAGAGATCGTTTTTAATGCACCTAGTTTAGGGTATAGGTTACTACGACGGTGGAACCGACCTAGACGTAGGTAGTGAATTGTACCACGACAGTGGGAAATTCTGATATTAGGCCACTACCCGGATAGAGAGATAAGATTGAGTGACTGCATAGAATTTAATACAATGAGAACCCGCGGTGAAACCGCAATCTTAAAGATCTCATTTTGAATTGATTAAACCAAACATTTAATCGATTGCTTTGTTTTGTTTTATTTTTATTTTCTTTCAATTTTAACAACCACTCTCAACTATTTAATCGGTCTATCTGATCGCAAGTAGTTAGTAGGAGTCTCCGACAATTTCACGTATCCCTGAGTTCGAATCGGGCCTCACAAAGGCCTATATTACATTGACGCGTACACTTGCGTTTCTATGCACGGTAAATTCGTGTCAGTGACCAAATGTTGGAATTAAGTATCCTTGATTTTTTCTCGTCTTAGTTACAAGTGATATCATCAATACAAGTGATTACAAAATTAATCTAAGGTCATTTGGAATTATTTCCCAAAACACACACTTGCATTGCTTTTATTTTGAACTTGAACAAGATAGGGCTTGTGTAATTTGATCCTTTTCATGTACCTAAAGCCTAAATTAATCTTAAACAAACATATTTGATACATAGGAATGGAATGGTTAAGTCATTATCAAAATATGAGCAATGTATAACTCTCAAGTCAACAATTGGCTCATTTGATTCAATCCCTTAACAATAACCCTAGCATGGAATACCACCATTTAAAATCTCATACTAATCGTCATCCAAATTCTATGTGAAATTCTAGCAAAGATCTAAAAAAAGCAATTGACAACTCATTCTTCTTAAGTTCAAACATGATTTCATATATGTCAACTCAATTCACTATCATAACAAACATTAGGTCGATTGTAGTGAATATATTTATAGAAAAACATAGTTCTTTATCCATATGATTTTTCATAATATCCTAAATCAATATATCAAGAACTAAATAATTGCAAATCAATGAAAAACAATCTAATTCAACAAAATTCGATTCCCTAAAATCTTCCTAAGTGATTATCCAATCACATAAAATACAAGCAAGGATCCTAATTATTTTAGTCGGATAGAATTATTCCTTAAACATGATTATAGATAAATAGGGAGATAAACACTAATTCAAGGTCACAATCACCTCAATAACATTGCAAATAATCTAAATTTTTAGAAATCCATCAAGTTTCTAGCCATCGATGCCTTTTCTTCCTTATTCTAACTCAAAAATGTAGAAATGAGGAATAGGAGAGAAAGAAAGAGAAAATATGGTCAATCAATATCCTTTTAATTTAAATCATAAGGAGGGTAGAATGTAGACATATGAGAGAATATCTACCATGAAAATATATCTAAAGATGACCAACTTACTTGATTTTACCAACTCTTTGAAAATTAAACCCAAGATCATCATCTGCACCTCTTTCTACTTCCAAAACCCTAACTCTCCTTCTCTGTTAAATTTTTTTTCTCTGAATGAACAACAGACTAAGAGAGATACTTGGGTTGTAGTTTAGAGATATACATCAATTGAGGTGCTTGTAACAACTGCAAAAAATGAGCAACTCATTGCATTTTTATTTAGGCAGACTTTGTCATCAATTGAGATTGTTCCTGACAAATATCTTATTCAGTGAAGTGGTTTGGGTCAGTCAAACTTACTCCAAAAATTATGAACATTTAAATGTTAAAAAAAGTCAAGTGTACAAGCTACAATCAAATTCTAGACCAATCAGATAAGCTGATAAATTGGTAAAAATAAAACATCAAACTGCTTTATTTCAACCTGAACGCATTGTAGACTGAGTTTTTCTTGGGTGAAATCTGGGCTGACTAACAGATTCAACCAACACTCAAAAATTCTAAAAATTTTCAATACACTCCATGTGAGTTTTCCAAACTATATCAAAATTTCAAATAAATAAAAGTTATAGAGAAAATATGAAAACCATTCTACACTTCTATAAATATCAAATATGTATCTACATACTATTAAAACCCAGATTTTGGATGACTAGGGCTTAAACTTCTCAAACCCCAATTATTCAGAATTTAGTTGTTCTTAGAGTTTCTTGATATATTTGAAACATCATAATTAGACCATAATAATTGATCAAGCATAAACAATGATCGATCTAGTTTAACATATAATTATCGAAGTAAACCCTAATTAGATGACTAAGATGAAAATATATCATTATAGGTGGTGGATAGAGGAACTAGTCCCTACAACTTCCCATCTATCCTTATGAAGCTCTATTAACAACGAAATAGCCATGCATATATCTAGATTATTCAATTATAGGCTTCAATGTGGGATTGTCCTAATATAGTTAGGGCCAAGGAGTGCTGTAGCATATAAGTGAAGAATATTTCACAACTCACTATCCCCTAATATAGTTAGGGCCAAGTATAAAATTCCTTGCTCCATATTCACCATATAGGAGACTTCCTTTTAATTATCCAAAATCTAGATTGTGACTACCTCCCTCATGCAAGTCTCTCTTGCCTAGTGCCTGGAAGATCCTTCTTCTAGCCCATCGACTCCCATACACCTAAATATTGTTGAGACAACAATAAGAAGACATGGTTGCTTGATCAAATTGTTAGTTATGTATCATTATCTCACCTTGTTCATACATTCTCTTCATTTTGGTTAGTCATTAACAAAAGACTTAACTATTTCAACTTGACTAATAACTTTTCATCTAATGAGAAGTACCATGATTAATTGAACTGGTTATTGGGTGTTAGTCTAGTCATTATCAATTTGCCATTTTGTAACTAGCTCTTCACAATTCAGCCTTGTTATTTTTATGTTCTATTTGCTTGATCATATGCACACACAAGAACTTGCATACTGAATTTATTTTCTAATTGCCTTTATTTTATCAACCCGCCTCTCATACCATTTCTCTGGACAACTTTTTTGTAGGAGATCCTCAAGCAATTGAGATCCAATAATTAAAAATAGATTTTTTGGGGATGACAATGGAAAGCCATAGTCATCTTGAGTGCCCAATTATTCAAACATCCTAATCATGTTTTTCACTTTATTTTCTTATTTAGTTTCCTTAATCAAATCCAAACTTAATAATTTTCACAAACATGAGTGTTTGAAAAGAAATACCTATTTTCAACCAACACAGTGCCCAAATATTCAAACATCATAATCCTGTTTTTCACTTTATTTTCTTATTTAGTTTCCTTAATCAAATCCAAACTTAATAATTTTCACAAACATGAGTGTTTGAAAATAAATACCTATTTTCAACCAACACAGGGATGCCGAAGACCTTTCCCGGTCATATTTGGATTGTCATTTTTGATGTTTTGGCAATGTTTTTCATGCTTTATTCACCTTCAAGTGGAGTAACTTTTGAACATTTTGCAATTTTTTGTTGATTTAAATAGTATTTTTCTCTTAGAACGAGTTGGAAACTTCGGATCCTTACATGTTTTACATGTTAATGAGTTTTACAAGCAACCATTGAGATTACACTTTAATAATTTTTTTCGCAAGGGTAAATTAGTTGTCTACTTTTATATTTTGTGTGAATGAGGTCGAAAGTAGAAATATAGTGGGTTTCACTTTTGGCCCCTATGCATAAATTTTATTCCTTCATTTTCCCCAAAAAGTTGGTGGGATAAACCTACAAAATAAAGGTAGCATATATTTACAATTCATATTATGTGTATAGTAGATAGGAAGTCTTGTATAAAGGTCTATTATTATATATGGGAATATAGAATCATAATTTTCTAGAATGGTACAAAAAGCTTGAGGAAAAGTAGAAATAAGAACCCTAATGTGCCAAATATACAAATATAAATACACACATATATAGAAATTATATTAATTGTTGTAGTCAGTTTTAAAAAATATTTGTGGAAAAACCAATGTGTTGTCTAATAATTCCATGAAACTACCTATATTGATGAATCCTAAACAAACCCCTCACCATTGAATCCCTTATAAACTCTTGTTGGAATTGACATATCATATGCTTTTCTTCTATTATTTATATTTACACCAAGTCATTTTTTGTTCTCTTGTTTTCTTCTCTTGCTACATGAACATGAAAAATTATACTTAGGCTAGCTTAGGTCAGGACAAGTATGACGGTCGCAACCCAGACCGACTTTGACTTAGATGTCTTATAAAATATTGAAATTTTAACATATAGATTTTATAGAGTATAACTCAAAACTAAATCTGAACTCTACCATATTTATATACTTCAACATATTATAATTACTATATATTCAACTAATGCATTAGATAATCACGACTAAAATCCCATCCCCGGTTGACCAAACTCACCCAACCCTACCTAATGACTCTAAGTTTTGAGGTGTCTTTTTGACTTTTTGTGCAACTCTTGCCATTTTCAATCTGGATCAAAGTTGGTCATTTATGTTTTAGTTGAGTCGATTCCGGTATTGACCGGTTGGGTGTAGTTGGTTAGATTTGGAAATTCCTATATTTTCAATTGTTTGCTAATATTATAATAGAAATAAATTGTAATCACATTTTTCTTAGCTCAGATGGAGATGGGTCAATGTAGGTTTTGGTTAGTTTGGGTTAAACTTTTTGAAATCTATTTTGTCGGGATGGGTTGGGTTGAACTTGTTCAAGATGATTTGTGTTTACCAACATGAATATGGGTTACAAAAAATTTGACCCAAACCCATTTGAGCCTACAATGAACCATCCATTGGTGAGCCGAGCTGACCATGATTATATTTATTATTATATTATTGAAAAAAATGTAGGAACACATATGACCTAACACACCCCAAGATAGACAAAACCAGAACTTTTGCAAAGTAAAACTAACCCGACTTTGATCATTCCAAATAGAATTGACACTAGACGTTCAAAAACCCTGAGAAAACAACTAGTAACCCTATGTTTTTGGGTTTGGTTGGGATGGGATCAGGGTCATTTTCTGATGATTTTTTTTCTTTGGTTTCTCATGTGTTACTTGATATATAATATAATAATAACGTGATGTATAGAAAATGGTAGAAAACAATTCAGTTCTGGGTTATAAAATCAGATACGGTCACGAGATTTTACTAATATTCGAGTCTAAGTTTGTCCAGGATGCAACTGGCCTGATTGCTTGAGCCTGAGCTGACTGGATTTACTTTGTCAGTCTATGTTCATGCAGCAAGAGAAGAAAAATATAAATGAATAAATAAAGTCAGTGATTTGAGAAAGCAATGGCATGATTTAAATATAAACAAAAATGGGGAAGATTACAGTATAATCCGTCAATTCTAGCTGGAGTTAACAAGGGGCTGGGTGGACAGAGCTTATTTAGGATTAGTTGAACTATAAGAGGTTTTTTAGATAACACAAAAATATAGGAATTTCAAACTTTGTACGTGTCCAGTGCCTACATGTTTGAAGTCAAATACAGACTCGCCTTCCCATCCATTTTCATACATATTTCCATAATTTTTGTCTAAGTCTGCAATTTCTGCATGACAATAAGTCACACACTAATTGCGCTTAGCCAACTGAAACACTTAAAGGCCATTCGTTCAGTTTTCTCCTTACTGACCAATCACGAATTGACCATTTCATTAAATACCATTGATTTGCTATACTCATTCTCATCTAACGAGATGTCTGTTACGACCTCAAACTTTGACAATTTTAGATTTGATTGAAGCATAAATGTGATGATCAAAATGGAGTAATGAGTGACATAATATGACACTGGTTGATGAATATTTTCTTTAAACCTAGAGTAAGTCTTCAATTCAAATAAATAAAGTAATATTGAGAAAATATATTCGTATGAGACTTCAAGTAAGATATTATGTTGATTAAATCTCTAATTGTGTAACCAAGAATATGGTGAAACTTGTGCATCCATTCGAAGGCCTAGGTGTGAACTAGCTAAAGCCCATTTGAACTAATGTCGGGTTTACAAACACATCTGTGGGATACCAATGTTGAACTCAGTAATTTGTGTCCACATTAAATACAAATATGATTTTATTTGATTAGTAAATAAATTTTGAGATAATAAGTAAGATTCCTGAAGATTAAAAGGTAATTAGTGCCCTCGATGATTAATCAAGTAATTATCTAATATTTGCTCAAAGTCCAAGTTTTGAGCATCAGATTTAACTAATTTGGTATGATATTTAATCCAACCTGGGATCATAATTAAATTAAGATAAATTCAAGATTTGCATGATAATATGTCTATTTGTGATCTAGATAATTATACCAAGTAATTACTAGAAAAGTTTCAAAAAGAATATTTATTGTGTGAGTTTTGATCTCACACATTGCCTAATATGTGGTGACCCCTTTGGGAGGATAATCCCAAAAATTTGTAAAATAGATGCTTCTTGAGATCTATAGGTTTTTTTTAAGATAATGCTAAATCATTAGATAATATGAAACAAACTAGATGTGATTTTCTTAACTAATCTAAGTGGGGAGAGTAAGATTGACCTTGGGCATGATCACATAATGTGGCCACTTCTTGTGGTAGTTGGATGGCGATCCAATGCAGGTTCGTCATCTCTTACCCCTAGACGATAGGTTGACGTGACCTAGATTCATCTATTTTCTCATGCCCTCTCCCTAACCCTTCAATCACTCAGTAACTGTCATTGACATTGGCAGAGAAATCATAGCTCAACTAAACCAAAGATTCCCGTTCTCTCCTTAAAACTAGATAATCCCCAAAGTTATATTAAAAAAGATCTTTGATTTAGAGCAGATGGTGACTCTTAACATCATGTGACATATATAAGGCACCAGAGGGCCTATTCCAGCAAACGTAAGAAGAATTGCTAATTTCATCCCATATACCCCACTGGTAGCCTCACCGTCATCTTCCTCTTGCTCCTCTAGTCAGCATTTGGTCAACACTATCTCAGCCACCAAATTCCACTGGAAAAGACTTGGGTAAGTGTGGGGACCTTGGAAAAGTTCTTAGAGCACGAGTTCTATGTCCAAATCCTAGAAGTAGGTAGTCTATTTGGGGGTTGACCTCCTTTATGGATCTCTGGAGTCATAGTCGTGGGAAGAAGAAATGAGTGGGTTATTTACCCCCTTACCCTTAAAGAAAAAGTTATGGTAAGGGTTGTGATGTCCTTTTGACCTAGTTTTAAGGTTGACCGTACTTAAGCCTGGTGACAATGTGGCATTTTCCCATTGTCTTAGATCCGTCCCTAGGTCAATTAGAAATTGGATTTTGTCTATAGATGTGGCGCCTTGCAAATGGTGAACTAAGGTTATTTTTATTAATTGTAGAAAATAAAGTGTAGCTCGAAATATAGTAAAATTGTATATAAAATCGATAAAAAATCATGTAGACTATGAATAGTAATACTAGATCTAAATATGCTTCTAGTTCAAAAAGTATGTATTAAACCATAAACATAAAGTGATGACTATGAATAAACTCTAATTTTGATGAATAGCTTGTTAAACATGTTAAGTGTAACTATTTTATGATATGAATTGATATTGTTGAATGATAATCAAATTATGAGACTATTGTAAGATGAGGTCGTTATTAATGTTTATGTAGGGTTTCTAAGGTCATTAGACGTTGTACATGAGAATTAGGATTCTAAAATGTAACCCTAATATGAACCCTAAACCTAGACCCATAGGATCTAAGTGTAGACCCTGTTTATAATCATATAAAGGAAACAATTTCACCCTAGTGTTATATATACATGTAGTTTATTGATTGTTTGAACCTACACTTGATTGTTGGATTACATACGACCTGCATTACTTGGATTATAACTGCATGATTTCTTCATAGAAAATGTACATGGTTGTTTTACGAATACTTGCTCAGATCAATTGGACTCCCATATGATTTTGAAATATTTGATTTTGTTCTATATTTCTTGGATGTTTATTTCATTCAAATTAAAATATAAATTCGTATGCATATCATGGAAAGGAAAGTAGGATACTTTGAACTCAGTGTTAGAACTACCAAGAACAACTTATATGAGTCTAATAATGGATAAAAAAGAATACAACCAAGGTGCTATGCCAATCATGGATTAGAATATGAAATAAAGGTGCAAGTTCATATATTTAATTATTTAATTGATGGGTAATATATGTTGATATCCATATATACAGACAGTTTTTTTGCACCCAGGTACACAATATAATAATCTACTTATGGCGTGTTTCATTTGTCATTATTTTACATAGAAGACTTACTTATAGATACACAATATAATAATCTATTTATGGCGTGTTTCATTTTTCATTGTTTTACATAGAAGACTTACTTATAGATACGAGTATATGTAGATCCAAATAAATTCATTAAAGTTCATCAAATTAAAGTCTAAGGTGAATTAGATAGATAATAACCCCTTCCCATGTAATTATTTCTCTTTTGCAGATTTTGTTTTGGTTGAAAAAATATGTAAACTCTTTTTTTTGATGAAAACTTATATGAACTCTTTTCAAGAGAAAAATAACAATCTTCTGTATCAAAAAATATAAATACAAATATAAATTATTATTTGTTATTTTTAATTCTAATTCCTAAATGCAATGATAACCCTTACCCTCTTAGTCATCCTTCAATGGGGGATAACAGGGGAGGGGGTTCATCACAACATTACACCACCACTAGAGGATGCTTATCAGCTTGAAGATGAGCTACATCAAATGCTCTACTGTCTCATCCAATCTCCAACACGCCTACTTTAGGTGGTTCATTTGAATGGTCAACATCCATCCCTTATAGCAAGACCATCGTAGAGGCATCATTTCTTTACCTTTGTATTCCACTTAGGGGACATTTGAATTGTAGCAATCTAGGTGAAATTCCTTCAAACTTGCATTCTGTTAATCCAGGTTGAACAGAAAGTTGGGTTTTAGAATTTCATAGGGAAAAAGTATATGTATGGTTATGTTGGATCATGTACAAAGAGATGTGTGCTACGCCAGAGGATTCGGCCAGGAGACAAGAACGATGTACGCACATCTTGAAGGGAAAAGGCCGAAAGACATCGTGACATGAGTTCGATCTTGGCATCCCATGCTTTTGACTAGGAGGACAAAATGTAGCACTTCCGTAATAACTTCAGATGCATGATTCCATCAATTATCCAGATCCAACATACCATACATAATTTTTGACTACATGATCTACAAATGCAATCCAATACAGCCGTATACAATAAATCAAATATGCCCTTACCCGCTCAAGGACTCCCTCATCTTAGAGCTCAAATCCATCTCCATTTGTGTCCTGTACCATGATCCACATTTGCAAAATACTTGTAAAAGGTGCAATGATTGCATATGATGTGGATAAACTAAAAAATTAAAGTATGAGTTGAATTTTCTGATCACTGACCCCCAAAAAGATCAGTTATGTAAGCAGTGGCGGATCTAAAAATTACAGTAGGGAGACTGAATTAGATGATCATTGAAGTTGATAGTCAATGACTATTTTTTTATTTACCAATCAACAAAAAACATATTATAATATATATATATATATATATATATATTTATCCATAACATGAGTAAGTAATACTAAAAAGAGCGAAAGAGAATACCAAAATGGCGGAGAGCAATCTATAGATTACATCAACATTGTTCTTTGAAAAATATGTGCGTAACAATATGAAAACAACAAATAATATATAGAAAAAGAGTTTGTGTTCCATACATTTTCTCCATTTGTACTAGTTAATAGGAAGATTTAAATACTTCTTAAGCAAAGCTAGGCGCTCCAAAAGATTTTCCTTTTTTTGAATACAAATTTTAGCGGACCAATAAACAAAAAACAGACTATATAGAACGAATAATACATGCAATGCAAAACATGAGTAAGTAATAGGTAGAAAGAGAAATTGAGAATACCAAGGTAACAAGAGCTCTTTGTACACCATATTAATATCTTGCTTAAAACGGAATCTACGTTAAAATATGTAAACAACAAACAACAAACAACAAGAACATTATCAAATTTTTCGTTTTCTCCTTCTTTCTTTACTTATTAATAATAGGACTAAATAACGACTAAAATTAGAGAATTTTGGATAAAAATTGTGGTGGCAGGGAATTGAACTCAAATCAGCTGGGAATGGAACCCAGGTCGCTAAGACAGATTTAGAGAGTAATGTCAACGGGCAAGGCACAACATCTGCATAATCGTGATTCGTCGAACATTATGTATATTTACCGATCCGTCTTCTGAGCAGAATAAAAATTTAACAGCCACTGAGTCGTCAAACGTTATGTATATTTATTGATCCGTCCTCGGAGTAGAATAAAAAATTAACATCCGCCGAGAATTGATCTTGGGATGGCTAAAAAATTTCCAGAGATTTTCACCAATTGCACTAGCAACCATTTCTATTAAATGAGTATGTAAGTTAATATAATAACATTTAATGAAGTGTATGTAAGCATTTTACATTGATACACCAAGTTTAAGCAAAGACTCTACAAAGCACTGTGCACGAGATTTCCTGCTAGCCAGTTATAATAGTTGACACGAGATAGAGTATACATTATCAAAACCTTGAGTGTAGTAGCATGATAAAATTTACTTTGTATGCGTCACAGAAAGTCACAGAGGCAGTAATAAATGCTTTGAGTAAAATTTCCTACTACCAAGTTGGTGGGGCAAAAGAGTACAGGAAAACAGTGTTCTTGTCAATGAGTGACCATAGTAAGCTAGTAATAGCTCATTGAAGATGTGGGACAAAATACTGTTCTTTTGACCCTAGTATGCTTGTACGGGGCCTATCTAGGCCGTCCACTTTGGTTGTGTTTTGTCCTTTGTACATTCCACTTTCAGCTGTGGATTTTATCCCCTTATCCACCTTATCATTTGTCACATACACGTTGCCCATGCCATTCGTTCCCATCCAGTCGATTGACTCGGCAGAAGGAACTTCAACATTCAAAAAATAGTGTGGACTCACTACTTCCGCCAAATTAACATGTACATCTATCGTGTCAATAAACTGATTAAGTAATACTGACTAGAAGTGTCCCCTAATGGGAATAAAATACGGAGTCACACGGGATGTGTTTTTTTACGCTTGTTACGTACCCAATCCTCAATTAGAAAACATTGTAAAGTGGATGGGGGGACTAGTGGAGACATCTCTTAGCTGGTACCCGATATCCTTGACGAATAGTGAGTTTGTGCATCATTAACCCATCATGACTACATTACCAAGGCTCCTTCTCCCCGATGAGAGACCTGATATGGGAAATAGCTAGGAGTCAGTTTTTACGCTTGTTACGTACCCAATCCTCAACCAGAAAGCATTGTAAAGTGGATGGGGGGACTAGTGGAGACATCTCTTAGCTGGTACCCGACATCCTTAACGAATAGTGAGTTTGTGCATCATCAACCCATCATGACTACATTACCAAGGCTCCTTCTCCCCGATGAGAGACCTGATATGGGACATAGGGGATGAAATATAGTCCTAGAAGAGAGAGTATATTATTGTTCTATAAATGACTTTGAGGCGCTTTGTGAGTGACGAGACTCATAGTACCTTTTAGGAAGCACGTACAAGAAAACCGCAAGTCACATGGGTGATGGGGCCGGTCTTTAATACTAGCCTGGAAGATTATTATACTTTGAGATATCTTGTCATATTCTAGAATGTGTGTGGGTACTTAGACTTTTCCTTTCTTTTCTTCTTTTGACGCTGCCGTATTTTTATTTCAGAAGGCTGAAGACAACTAAGATGTACTTTATCTTCCCACTCAATGGACGAGCCAGGGAAAACCCCCCAAAAGTAAAACTTATATATATATATATATATATATATATATATATATATATATATATATATATAGAGAGAGAGAGAGAGAGAGAGAGAGAGAGAGGGGCTAGAATACACTCGAGTGTGTTCGGAGCAGAATACACTCAAGAAGTTTTTCATGACACAATATTTTTTTTTAAATCTAATCTATTGAACTTCTTAAACATCTTGTGAATAGATCATATACAAAATTTGAGCACATTTGGACATTTATAGGTCATGTTATTAAGACCGCAAAAATTATGCATTTCAAATTAGTTCCGCGCGTTGATTTTGTTATCCTTGGATGAGTCACGTAAACTCATCCAAATGGGCTCAAACTTTGTATGTAGACTAGCCATAGTATGACAAAGAAGATCAATTGTTTACATTTTGAAAAAATAATCTTGATATGCAAACATACTTGAGTGTATTCCTACGATCTGTTAGACCTGTCAAACTAGGTCAAAATCTGCGGGCGCCCACGGGTCGACCCGTTTAAGTTGGGTTTGGGTGGCAAAATTTGTCACCCGCTAGAAATCACCAAAACCCATACCCACCCATTTATTTAGTGGGTTTCACGGGTGATCCGCGGGCACCCGCGGGTTCCCATTTAACTAAATAATATATTAATATAAATATATTATCTATATAACTCTTAAGACATGCAACACCTGTACATGTATCAATCAACTAAATTGATGACGTGTAATGTATACAATACAAAGAGTTAAAGTCTAACTTTCTTTATTGATATCCTTTGTTAATTGTTTACACTAATGGAAACAAATTCGTTAACTTTTATATTATTTTTATGTTAATGAATATATAGTGTAATGCATGTTTTATATTCAATCATAACAATTATATTCTCTTTATGTTCACTTTATGTATTGGACAATCATAAGGACATGAAACATCAAGAACTTTCAACATAAGATGAAAAAATATAGTATTGTTATGGTAATATGTTATGCCATTTGTAACATCTATATCATTTAGTTTTTTTTATTGTACATTGCAGAAATAGTTATTTTTCATTTTGTCTCTTACATTTTATCTCAAAACTTCATAATAGATATAGCATTATGTTTAACACAAAAAGTAGTGGAAGGTTACCCTCATTTTGTTATATTTACACTGAAAATTATTAATGAATCATTCTACTTTTTGTCGTAGTGTAGAAACTAGCAATATCTTTTCACTGTGCACATATTATATGGGCACCCGCGGGCGACCCGCAACCCGCTGGGTCGGGTTTGGGTGTGCTACTTCTCCACCCATTTAACATTGGGTCTTTTTGACCCGCACCCGCGAGACCCAAACCCGCAATGACCCAACCCAAACCCAACCCACCCACCCATTTGACAGGTCTACGATCTGTACACTCGAGTGTATTCTAGCCTGACTCTCTCTCTCTCTTTCTCTCTCTCTCTCTCTCTATATATATATATATATATATATATATATAAAGGTATACATATTTTTATCGGTAATAAATATATAAGTTTTATTACAATATACATCACTGATGGTCACGTAGTTCAACATTTTGGGCTGTTGTTAACTCGTGCCACCAACTAGTTGGTCACAAGTTCGAATCCTGGCAATAGGATTTCTATTAGTATCTGCATTATATATTCCCTTACCATGGAGGGAGTTGTGAGTTAAATAGATAATTGTAGAGATAGTTATCACAAGTGTTCTGGTGGTGTATTGGATTAGTGTTATTAGTGCAATATGTTGTGAACATTGAGGTTGTGGGTTCTATTCTTGTCATCTCTATTTATTTTATTATTCACCTCAATTTGTTCTATGCGTTGGGATGCCACAAGTTATGTTGTATCTCAAAAAATACAAAAGTCACGAATGTCCCATAGTCTTGTAGTGTGGGAGCTTTCAAGTTGCTAGTTCGACTATTTTATTATATTTTATGATATTTTTATATTTATCGTACGCACATATCTACATATAGATTTACATAGACATAAAGTTAAATACATAATTATATAGATAATTATCACAAACTTGAAATATTGTTACTTTAAGATATCTCGTCATATTCTAGAATGTGTGTGGCTACTTAGACTTTTCCTCTACTTTCTTCTTTTGACGCCGCCATTTTTTTATATCTGAAGGATCAAGACAACTCTGATATACTTTATCTTCCCACACAATGGGGAGCCAGGGGCAAGAGGGGCCTCCCACCAAATTTTTTTAGAATTATATATATATATATATATATATATATATATATATATATATGTTCACCGGTTATATATATAAGTTTTATTGCAATATATATCAGTGATGATCACGTAGTCGATCGGTTTGGTGTTGTTGTTAACACGCGCCAGTGACTAGTTGGTCACAAGTTTGAATCCTGGAAATAGGATTTTAATTAGAATTTGCATTGTATATTGCCTTATCATGGCGGGGGTTGCGAGTTGAATACATAGTTGTACAAATAATTATCACAATTTTTTTGTTCGTGTATTGGATTAGTCTTATTAGTGCAATATGTTGTGAAACTTGAGGTTGTCGGTTCTATTCTTACCATCTTTGTTTATTTTAGTATTCACCTCAAATTTTTTCTATACGTTGGAATGCCACAAGTTATGCCATATTCCGACAAATACGAAAATCATAAATGTCCCGTAGTCTTGTAGTGTAGGAGCTTTCGAGTTGCGAGTATGAGTATTTTATTATATTTTGTGATATTTTTATATTTGTCATACACAAATATCTACATATATGTTTACATGAATATAAAGTTAAATACATAATTGTACAAAGAACTATCACACGTCTAAAATACTATTATACTTTAGGATATCACAACATATTCTAGAATGTGTGTGGGTATTTAGAGTTTTTCTCTCTTTTCTTCTTTTGATGTCGTCAGTTTTTTTAAAATTTTGAAGGCTCAAGACAAATCAGATGTAATTTATCTTCGCACACAATGGAGGATCCAAGGGACAAGCAGGGGCCGCACCTCCCAAAAAAATGAATATATATATATATATATATATATATATATATATATATATATATACAGAGAGAGAGAGAGAGAGAGTCAAGCTAGTGTACACTTGAGTGTACCAGAGGCACCGTACACCTCAGTCATTTTTGAAGATGCAATAAATTTTTGAAAAATCTAAACCGTTGATCTTCTTAATTATCATAAGAACATACTATATAATAAATTATAGCTCATTTGGACACTTATAGGTCCTGCATCTAAAGGAGGCAAAAATCATGTATTTCAAATTAGTTTTGTGTGTCGATTTTGTTGTCCTTATATGAGTGATTTACACTCATCAAAATGAGTTCATATTTTCTATGTGACCTATTATTATTGTAACCATGAAGATCAATGGATTAGATTTCGAAAAAAAAATGGTCTAGATAGGCAAACACCATTGGGGTGTACGGCGTGGTCTGTACACTCGAGTGTATTCTAGCCTGACTCTCTCTTTCTCTCTCTCTCTCTCTCTCTATATATATATATATATATATATATAGTTAGGCTAGAATACACTCGAGTGTATAGATCGCACGAATACACTCAAGTGTGTTTGCATATCAAGACTATTTTTTTGCAAAATGTAAACCATTGATCTTCACTATCATACTATAACTAGGTTACATAAAATTTTGAGCCCATTTGGATGAGTGTAAGTCACTCATCCAAGGGCATCAAAGCCGACGTGCGAAACTAATTTGAAATGCATAATTTTTTTGGTTTTGTGCTCAAATTTTACGTATGAGCTATTCACAAGATGTTTAAGAAGATCAACGTATTAGATTTTTGGAAAAAATATTGCATCATGAAAAATTACTTGAGTGTATTCTGCTCCGAATACACTCGAGTGTATTCTAACCTAACTCTCTCTATATATACACACATAAATAATATATATGTTCACCGGTAATAAATATATAAGTTTTATTGCAATATATATCACTGACATTCACGTAGTCCAACGGTTTAGCACCGTTGTTAACTTGTTTTAGTGACTAGTTGGTCGCAAGTTTTAATCTTGGAAATAGAATTTTTATTAGTATCTATATTATATGTTCCCTTACCACAGCGGGAGTTGCGAGTTAAATACATAATTATATAGATAATTATCATAAGTCTTCTGGCGGTGTATTGGATTTGTCTTATTAGTGCAATATGTTGTGAACGTTGAGGTTGTGAGTTCTATTCTTGTCATCTGTGTTTATTTTGGTATTCACCTCAAAAATTTTTCTATATGTTAGGATCTCACAAGTTATGTTATATCCTGAAAAATACAAAAATTATGAATGTCTTGTAGCGTGGGAGCTTTCGAGTTGCGAGTTCAAGTATTTTATTATATTTTGTGATATTTTTATATTTTTTGTACACAAAAATCTACATATATATTTATGTGAACATAAAGTTAAATACATAATTGTACAAATAATTATAACAAGTCTGTAATTTTTTTATACTTTAAGGTATCTCATCATATTCTAAAATGTGTGTGGATACTTAGACTTTTCTTCTCTTTTCTTCTTTTGACGCTGCCAATTTTTATTTTATTTTTGAAGGCTCAAGATAACTCAGATGTACTTTATCTTCCCATAAAATGGTAGAGCCAGTGGGTAAGTGAGGGCCGCTGTCCCCCCCAAAATAATAATAATAATAATAATAATAATAATAATAATAATAATAATAATAATAATAATAATGATAATAATAATAATATACATATAAAGGTATATATATGTTCATCGGTAATAAATATATAAGTTTTATTGCAATATACATCATCGATGGTCACATGATGGGTTGGCGTTGTTGTTTACTTGAACCAACAACTAATTGGTCGCGAGTTTGAATCTTGATAATAAGATTTTTATTAGTATCCACATTATTTATTCCCTTGCCACGATAGGAGTTGCGAGTTAAATACATAATTGTACGCATAATTATCACAAGTCTTCTAGTAGTGTATTGGGTTAGTCTTATTAGTTTAATATGTTGTGAACCTTGAAGTTGTGGGTGCTATTCTTGTCATCTATGTTTATTTTAGTATTTGCTTCAATTTTTTTCTATACGTTGGGATGCCACAAGTTATGTCATAACTCGACAAATATAAAAATCATGAATGTCCCATAGTCTTATAGCGTGGGAGCTTTTGAGTTGCGACTTTGAGTATTTTAATATATAATGTGATATTTTTTATATTTGTCGTACACAAATACCTACATATATGTTTATGTGAACATAAAGTTAAATAAATAATAGTACATATAATTATCACAAAACTAGAATATTGTTATACTTTAAGATATCCCGTCAAATTCTAGAATAAGTTTTGGTACTTGGACTTTTTCTCCCTTTTCTTCTTTTGACGCTGCCATTTTTTAATTTCTAAATGCTCAAGACAACTTAGATGTACTTTATCTTCCCACATCCTCTCCTTAATGTATTCTGTTTATTTGTGTAAGACCGCTGACCTTGTTTTATAGTTGAACATGCTTGATTATCTTAATTGGATGTTTAAAACCTTTATCAAACCATAAGATGTACTTTGATATCATGTGACAGAGCTAAGTTTCAAGTTTAGTCCAGTTTAGACATTGTTTGAGTAAATTTATATATATATGTGCTTATAAGGGCTTTTATACAATTTCTCCATATCTAGGGGTTTGTTGGTAATTTGTCACATGTTTTTTATGCTTCATGAGTTTTCATATCATGTTTGATATAGTTGTACCTTTAGGCACCTGGTTTCACCTTTGGTTTATAGGTGACACCTTACCTAGGGTTGAGGATTAGGGTTTCCACACTTAGATGCCTTAACTCGATCGTTTCTTTTGGAGGTTGAGATCTGATGGTTCTCTTTAGTTGCTTGAAAGTCGATGGTTTTGTGGGGTTTTAGGGGAGGCAGAGAAGGAAGTGGAAACAAAAATTTTCTCCCCAAACCCAGCACGAGGAAACGCGTCAACGTCTATATAATAGGAAAGCATAGTTTGTGGAATCATACCTTGTCCCGAGGCTTGCTCGGCGACAATACCTCGCGCTATGCGCGGTCTTCAACTCCGGTCTTGGACGGTGTCTGTGCAGCTCCTAGTCGCATCGAGACTGACTCCTCCTCCTCTCATGATATCATTTAGGATATCATTTAGGATGTAATGGTCATAAACCATAATTCAGAATTTGATTCCTCATATTCATCTAGATAGTTGACTCATCACATGAACAACTTATCACATAGATAATTGAGGTGTATTTGTTAAGGATATAAGAACTCACAACCCTTGTGATTCTGAATTCCTTTTATTAGTGTGGGGTATTCTTTTATTAAGAAGAATTCAGTTATTTGATAACCATTCTCTAACTCTTTAGATTATGATTCCTTCTTGATTTAGACATCACCATGCCTTAATCATGAGTTCACTATGATACACTATCATAATCACTCACAAGGATCTCAAACATTTGGTCCAAGTATTTCATTCATTGATCTCCTCAAGAATTAATACTTTACCAAATTTGTACTTCATCTATGATAATCTTGAACATTTCAAGATATTTGTATTTCTCTAAACACCATTTGAAGTATTAGCATTTGTTCCAATAGGTATGTAAATACATCACATGTATTATACCTAATAGGATAACCATTCTCCCACTACCTTTAGTGAAGATTGATTAATCATGTCCAAGATATTCATGTCTCTTACTGGTTCTCTAACCAAAAGAGTCTATATTTATCCATCATATGGAAACTAGAAATGAATTTCTTATGATTTATGCTAATTTAATTGTTTGAGTTATCAATAACTTTAGGTATCATTTTATCTTATGCATACCATGTATCACAAGATAAATAAGGCACTTCCACAAAGATCATATCTTTATGATTGAAACATCAACTTTATTGATTGCCATCATTGTCATACAATATGCAAAAATAAAGTGTTTCTATCTATTGGCAATATATGAAATAGCAGTTCTCAACTCTATTTCGTGCCCTTTAGGATGAAATGAACTGAAAGGTACTCCTATCTATGGTAGAAACACTTGCTCCAATGATGGGTACTTCTTTCTTGGTCCTTTCACAAAGGCCATCACTTCTTTGTGGATCTTGCATATCATATATGATAGATCCATATCTTGGTATCATATACCTTAGATAAAGAAGCAGTTCATTTCAAGATACCTTAGGTGGAGATCTCCATCCCCTTCCTTCATCTTCTTTTGTTCTTCCAGATATAGAGGGAAGTTTCCTCATACACCCTTTCCCCATGTGCCTTGAGGCTGAAGACAGCATGGATTGCTGGCTAGCATCAGAATACTTCTTTGCTTTGCCCTTATCCTTGCCTTTAAGAATTACCTCTCTCTTTGATCACATCAAAGATTATGGTTTGTCTTTCTTCATCTTTGCCTCTACTATCCTCAACATGTCCAATAACTCTGTCAACGCTTGTCAAAGTTGTTCATGTTGTAGCTTATCATGAATTGTATGATTCTCGCAACATTTGCAGTATCATACCAATAGCCAACTCTTGGCTCAGATGGAATCCTTCTTAGTCAGGTCTTTCCACATACCCAATCACATTGAGTGTGTGAATACCTTACTGGATCTCCTTCTGTCATGACATACTAGGACAGTATCTTAGAGACATCATATGTCTCATGTTGTCTCTGCAACTCATAGTTTAGAGAACACAACATCAAGCACTCCTCATCAATGTCTTCCTCGGTATGCTTCCATAAGCATACTTTCAGTCATTGATGTGGTGGGATTGAGTTCATCTGGTCTTGGTATGACTAGGACTTAGAGCTTTCACTCTTTGATTGAGAACACTTCTCATTATCCTAACCAATCGTGGAACTATTCCCATTTAATTTGTTGGTCTTAAAGACCGATCGCAAAAAAAGTGATTTATTGATTAACCATTTATTTTAACAAAAGGAAATATATGCAATTTTAGTCCAAAACTCTTTTTGACTTGTTTGATTGATTTGAAAAGTTGACGATAAAATTAGGACATTAATTAATTATCGCTCCCACTATTTTACTTCAAATTGATAGCCCTCACCATCAATTCGTAAGATTGCAGCGTACAATCTTCTAGTGGGCAAGATCCTGAAATCCTCTAAGTCATGGACCATCTAGGGCTGTCACCCACAACATAGATCTCTCAGGTAGACAACTCTTGCCAATTACATCATATGCAACTCTTGATAAGATGTCATATGCAACTCCTTGCCATGATCATCTCCATGCCTCAAGGTACTAGATCCCATCTAGATCACCTTGTTAAGTCCGACCCAAAGCAAACACGAAGAACATGCACCCTGCTAGGGCAGACCCACACATTCATCCTTCACGCTTCCATGAGATAGATGGTGCACCACGCTAGGGCGTGCCCACACTTGGTCGATCAAGCTTTTCACGTGTGTCGCATTTGGAAGGCATCTAAAATTTAATATTTTAATGAGGGATTTGGTTTTATATACATATACATATCCAATCACCACAATACATAGTATGTATCATATACATACTATATCCCACATAAAACATGCACAAATGATAAAAGCGATGATTATGGCCATCCTAATGTGATTCCTCGAGCCAAGAGGAATCACGGTCATCTAGGTTTACATCACATGCAACCTGTACAAGATGAACTCTGTGCCTTGCCATCCGACTAGATCAACTCATCACATGAATGATCTGGTCTCTCTAGCCGGTCGTCTGGGTGCCACCAGCCGATCGGTTGGCTCCTCCAACCGATCGGTTCGCCTGGTCGTCGTGCATCTCTTCATGGACGCCACCCGCTCGTCTCACTCCTCGAACCGGTCATCAACCGATCGGTTCACTCCTTGAACCGATCGTATGGAACGTGAACCGATCGGTTCACGCCTTGAACTGATCGTTTCAGCTGTTGTCTTGATGTCTGCCGGTCTTCGACATAACAGGAAATAAAATCTATCCTATTATTACATTGCTTAAATGAAGAAACCCCAAGTTACATTCGGGGGGAGCAAAGTAGGAAAGAATCTTGAATTATTTCGAGTTACATCAGGAATAAGAGAGGGAAGATTGGTGCGCAGACCGAGATGCAAGCAACCACAAACAACCATACACAGATAGGGGCTTATAGGCCATAACCACGATATACATTCACCACAAAACTTGTTTAAGGGCGACGCGTATCGAGTGCATTAATAATACATATCATATATGTAATTGGGATTTGTGGATTTAGGATTGGACATGCATAAAGCCAATATTATTCGCATCGTATGCAATAAATAAAGGTGACAAACCAAAATCGATCATATCAATATTCCTAAAATATAGAGCAGTTGACGTGGCTCTGATACCACTGTGGAGTTTTAGGGGAGGCAGAGAAGGTAGCGGAAACAAAAATTTTCTCCCCAAACCCAGCACGAGGAAACGCATCAACGTCTATATAATAGGAAAGCATGGTTTGTGGAATCATACCTTGTCCCGAGGCTTGCTCGGCGAAAATATCTCGCGCTATGCACGGTCTTCAACTCCGGTCTTGGACGGTGTCTATGCAGCTCCTGGTCGCACCAGGACTGATGACTCCTCCTCTCACCGGACTGTCGGGGTTGACAGTTGTCCTCCTGAGTGGCAAAAACCTCCCGCCTCTGAAGTAGTCCACACGGACCACCTGGAACTCCATACTCCTTTGCCCACAAGGAAGTGGAAGGAGTTGCACCCTCCTGTTGATGTACTAGTCACCAACACACTCTCCTGCCTCCAATTGCAACTGCAGTTGTCCTTCCCTTGCTGCACCTCCCTTTGCGGGAAGCACTTGCTCGGGCTCTCTCTCGGTTACCAAAACCAGAGAGAACGACAACTTTGCAGAGCAACTGGTTGCACTGAGTTGTTCATTGAGAAGCCCCCAATACCCCTATATATAGGAGGGTCATGGGACAGGGTTCTCCATCCCGGGCAATGCGGGACTAAAAGCAGGAGTAGAAGGGTTCGAGATTTTCCACAAAAGCAACCAATTCACAACCTGAACCGATCAGTTCACAAGTGAACCGGTCGGTTGGGGACCTAAACCGGTCGGTTGGAACACCAACCGATCGGTTGGGACCCATGAGCCGATCGATTCACTTCTAAACCGGTCGGTTCGTGGTCCTGATCAGTTCCCGATTGACTTTCCTTCTTTTGTTTCTAATTGGTATCGAATACCAATCCTTGTTCCAATCAAATTGGGCAAGTGAAACGCAAGGAAAATTCTCACCTACCTGACTTTCCCAACTTGCTCGGTTGCACCAGTTGAACCGATCGTTTCAACACTTGAACCGATCGTTTCACTCTGACCATGAGCCGATCGACTCAATACTTGAGCCGACCGGTTTAGCAACCTCAGCTGACCGGTTCAACACTTGAACCGATCGATTGGGAGTACAAGTTGTGCAGAATCAGTCAAATGCGATTTCAATCAATCTGATACTCCAATCAATGTGTCCAACACCTTGAACGTTATGATATTGAGCTATCAATTGATTGAGTGTTTAATTGAACTACTAAACTCCTTTAGTAATCAATCTAAACATTGTTTGTGGACAAAACTCCTCTTCTAGGTTAAATCCTATGTGTGTGACCCTACAGGTCCATTTCATGTTGGCAGTGAAAGTCCATAACACTTATGACTTCACAAGCAAAGAGCGGTGCCTAGTCAGACATCAGTGCTACCCAAGTGAAAGTAGAAATTTGGAGAACAACTTTCAATCCTACAATCCGTGAATGGTGTTACAGTGAATGTATAATTCCTTTATCACTGATATCCCGAATGAACTCGAGGCATGGAACAGTCATTCTGTCAACGTTCATTCACTTTCTTGATCTCAGAGTAGATTGAACGAGATATGTATGACATCAATATCACATACTGATTCACACATGTGTGTGCACGCCTATCTCAATCCTACTCATCAAGTGGCCTTGGATATCAAACTCCATCAGGAGGGACAAATCCCATATCTATCACTCACCCCTCAAAATCCCCATGTGTCAAAGCCACCCAATCATCACCTTTATAAGAACCCATGTTTCAGGACTGCGTTTGATGATGTCAAAGTGTGCCCAACGACATGTGTTGAGTACAGTGATTTCAGGTCTAAGAATCACACTCACCACCATTACTGTGAGTACTGACTGTGACTACCATGTCATGGTTCCATGTGTCAAACTCACGGTGGGTCTGTCCGGTACACTTGTTCTCTAACAAGTACCTATGTGTTTGGTTTGATATCTCTATATCATGACTAATGAGATTCTGTCATCAACCAACACCACAATTTAGTCTTGTGTGTCATTGCTGTCTATCTACCTTCCACAATGACATCCGACTAGGGACATAACAAGAATGTACAAACTCTTAACATCCGTATGATCTCATCGTTCAGGTCATGAACCTGAAGGCATACGTCATTGAGTACTGTCATTCTCTAGACATTCAATCTGTTCTATCACTATCTCATATGACTGAACCAGAAAGAATTGGAAGCTTGCCTTCGATGTTTATCAAATCAATCTTAATGTATCCCACCAATCATCCCATGATTGGCTCTCAGGGCATACATACCAATAGGTTTGTCATTGAGGCTCCTAGGTCGATGGTTCTCTAAGTGAGGTGCATAAATGATGGATGAACTAGGGTTTTCTTTGGTGGCTAAGTGAAGGTATGACCCGATGGACCACCTATTGTTGACAACTGATGGAGCTCCTGAGGTTGACATCTGATGGTCCCCCTAGCTTCAAGAAATGATGGTTGACCTAATTTTGCATGGACAAGGTGTTTTGACCTTGGACACATGGCACACATGGCTTGACACCTCTACCTTCCTTTCTCTCTCACCCCAAGCTTTGTGTAGCTCCCTCCTTCAATGCAAACAAGCTCTTTAGACCCTCTTTTCTTCTTCTTGCTACTAGGAGCTTGTCCCTCTTACTTGGTGGAGAAGAAGGAGATCGAGCAAGAATAAGAATCTTGGGTAATCTTGCTTTCATGTGCACTTAGGGTTTGGATCTACCCTCTTCTTGGTCATATAGAGCTACCTTTCCTTGATTCTTGACCTAAGAAAGTAAGATCTTCCTCTTTCCTTCATTTTCCTTACTGTCCTATCTTCTTCTCTCTTCCTTCTTTGTTGGATCCATGGTGTTATTGGTGGAACATGCGATAGAGGTTGAAGAACACCTTCCTTCTTGCTTCTTTGGCCTAGGTTTTGCTTGTTCTTGGGAGAAAGGAGTTATCTTGGATGAGTGGAGTGATCAAGCTAGGGTTTCTTATCTCTCTTTTCGAGCTACCTTGCTGTTTGGGCCTTCTTCTTCTTCTTCTTCTTCTTTGAGGTGAATTATTTAACTTTCTCTATGGTTATTGCTTACTCTTAGCTTGCATCTACCAGATCTTTCTCTAAAATGTGGTACTAAGTAGAAAGATGTTATCTTTGCCTAGGGTTTGAGTTTATATGGTAGCCATTGAGTAGATAACCTTGCTTGATGTACCTCTAAATAATTTGTACGCTTCTTCCTTAAAAGTGGGAACTCTAGACCTTGCATGCATGTGGAAATCGATGGTTTTGGTCCCCTCAAACAATGACTTTTTTTTAGGTGTTATGGCCTATTTTCTTTCTTGGTTCATGATCCAATGTTTGAATTCTTGGGTCAACCGATGGGTTGGACTTAGTTGCTATTTTGGACCTTCTATTGTGCTTCACACTGATGGGTATGCTTCCCTCACAATCGATGGTTTTAGTTCTCTCTTTAAGTGGATTCAAATGCTACTTTTCCTCCCTCTATCAAATGATGGTTTTACTTGATGCTTTGGATCTATTTTTTCACCTAGTGATGACAACCAATGGATTCATTGGTTCATAAATGATGGTCTCACAATGTCATGATTTAATGGCTTCATTTGTTCCATGATTTGATGGTTGACAACCAATGGTTTCAATGGTTGTAAGATCCAATGGCCTTCATAGTGCCAACATCTGATGGTTGACCTGGTTGTTCACAACGAATGGACTATCTAGGTCAAGATTCGATGGAACCTCTTAGTCCAAGATCCGATGGCCTCACTAGGCCTATGATCCGATGGCTCTTCTAGGTGTATGATCTGATGGCTATCCTAGCCTTATCAAATGATGGTTTCCCTAGTTGTGGATTCCATGGTTTTGCTTACATAGAATCTGATGGTTTTGTCTGCGCAACACCCCTAGGTCTTATTGGAGGTTTATATTTTGATGGTGATGTTTTGGCCTAAGTATATCCATGATCCAATGGACACTCTAGGTGTGAAGGTTTGTGCTTTGACCTAAGTAAGTGTATGAACTGATGGTTAGTTTTGAATACTGATTTGTGACATCAAACTCAATCTAACTTGTTGAACATAACCCTATATAATTAAATAATGATGGTTAATCATACTTAGCTTCCTTGTATGTTGATATGGTGAAGGAATGATTTCTTAATGTTATAGTAATTCTATCATGTTACCTTGGGAACATCATAACTTTTGATGCAATGATATGTTGAACCTCTATATCACAAGTATGGTGATGGTTTGTTTAATCTTCTCTAAGATGTGGAAATATAATGATGATCTTACAGGGAATTATGTGATGGTCTTAATTACCTTTGGGAATGTTTTGATCCCTAATGGAGGTGTAATCTTCTTCACTTGTGAGAGAGATTGGTATCATGTGATGATGTGATATGAATTATATCTCCTACATTTTATACCTTCTGAAGTTGTGATATACCCATGTTTTTATAGAACTCTTTTAGGGTTTGTTTGTAACTTGATTGATGCAACCATAACTCACCCAATTGGCATGAACTAATCAAGTGAAACCCTAATCATGTGTTGTCATGTGATGTAGAGCCATTCAAGTGTCAAGACTTGCTGGATTGGAAAACGGGTATTCAAGAAGGGAAGCCTTGAGTCATATACTATTGAGTATATGTGGGTGTAAGAGACTGTGTGTCGATATCCTGAACCCAATGTATGGAGGATGGCTGCAGACATGCCTCAGAATTTTGAGAGCAGTTGACACTGTGTTTTGGATACTTATATATGTGATGTGATTGAGGACAACTGTGGTTGTACCTCAGATGATAGAATTTTGTATACCCTGGTTACTAGTGTCATGATCTATATACCAAGGGCGGACTAGGTTGTTTGTAGCTGGATTATACATGTTGTTGTGATAGACTCATACTAACCAAGAGGAAGAGATGCTAGGATTTAGACTCTCCTAGATCTTGTACAGAACTGATTACGACTTCATAGTGGTTAGTTGGAAGTTTGAGTGCTAAATCTCAAAATCCCTAGGGCTTAATAAAAGATGTAATCTAGCCATGTAGTTCATCTTCTAGGGTTGAACACGATTCAGATTACCTGATAATCCTTTCCTTATTTCCTATAATGTTTAGTTGATATATAGTGAGGTAAGAGAAATAAATTGTATAAAATGATAGGTTTATTTGTTCCTCTAGATATCATGTTAGTCTTGCTTACTTTGATAATATTTGTGCAGTCTGTTTAATTTGTTTAACTTATTTAATAATATAATCTGTTGTAATCAATAACCATTATTGAGAGTTATATCTTTTGTTGGGACATGGGTCACACCTTGTGGTTCACCACATCTTTTTAGGTGATCATCAACGATATCGTCAGGTTCATGATGTTGAGGAAGTGAAACTTGGAGAGCAGTAGGAGCAGAAGGTTAACTAGTGTTTAGTGTGTCCTAGAGTCGTCTTTGTACTCTCAGGTTCGGGCAGGGGATATTTTGTACATGATATGTATATCAACATGAGTTTTTAGCAGTACCCCGATGTTGCATATATAACATCAATATTTTTCACTATAGTTTTTATTTAACTCGCTTAAACTCTTTTCATGAAATATTTGACAGTTCTAGTGCATCTATGATTTCTCATATTTAACATCAATACTTTTTTCACTTAATTTTTTATTTAGCACACTTAACTTCTAGTCACGGAAATTCAGATAGTTCTAGTGCATCTATGATTTCTCATACATAACATCAATACTTTTTTTACCATATTCTTCTTTTATCACGCCTAAACGCTGGTATAGAATTTTTGACAATTCTAGTACATCTATGATTCCTCATATTTAATGTCAATAATCATTTTTACTATATTTATCCTTTAACATGCTTAAACGGTGGCATCATAACCTTGGTCAGTTTTAGTACATCTATGATTACTCATATTTAACATCAATACTTTTTTAACTATATTTTCTCTTTAATGCACTTAAACTCTGGTCACAAAATCTTTGATAGTTCTAGTACATCTATGATTTTCCTTATTTTACATTAATACCCTTTCACTATACTTTTTCTTTAAGGTGCTTAAACTCTGGTCACAAAATCTTTGATAGTTCAAGTGCATCTATGATTTCCCTTATTATTAGTACTCTTTTCACTATATTTTTTCTATAACACGCTTACTCTTTGGCCACATAATTTTTAACAATTTTAGTGTATCAATGATTACCCTTATTTAACAAAAATACTTTTTTTATTAAGTTTTTTCTTTAACATGCTTAAACTCTTATCACAAAATCTTCAATAGTTATAGTTCATCTATGATTCCCCTTATTTAACATCAATACTTTTTTACTATATTTTTTCTTTAACATGCTTAAATTTTGATCACAAAATCTTTTGACAGTTCTAGTGCATCTATGATATCCCTTATTTAGCATCAATACTTCTTTCACCATATTTTTCCTTTAGCACACTTAAACTCTAGTCATAGACTCTTTGAAAGTACAAGTGCATCTATGATTCCCCATATTAACATCAATAATGTTTTGATGACATTTTACTTTAACTCGCTTAAACTCTAGTCACAAAATATTCTATATTTTTGGTGCATCTATAATTTCCCATATTTAACATCAATACATTTTCTGCGACATTTCTTCTACAACTTGCTTAAATTCCGTTCACAGAATCTTTGATAGTTCTAATACATCTATGATTCCCCATATTTAACATCACCACTATTTTCACTATATTTTTTCCTTTAACACGCTTAAAATATGCTCATGGAATCTTTGATAGATCTAATACATCTATGATTTCCCATATTTAACATCCACACATATTTCATTATATTTTTCCTTTAATGCTCTTACAATCTGGTCAAGGAATGTTCGACCGTTTTAGGGCATCTATGATTCCCCATATATAACATCAATACTTTTTTCACTATATTTTTTCTTTAACTCGCTTAAACTCTGCTCACAAAATATTCAACAGTTCTAGTGCATCTATGATTCCCCATATTTAACATTAATATTTTTTTCATTATATTTTTTCTTTTAACGCGCTTAAGCTCTCGTCACAAAATCTTCGATAGATGTAGTACATCTATGATTCCCCATATTTAACATCAATACTTTTTCCAATGTATTTTTCCTTTAACACGCTTAAACTCTGGTCATGGAATATTTGACTATTCTAGTGCATCTATGATTCTGCATATTTAACATCAATACTTTTTTATTATTTTTTAAACATACTTAAACCCTAGTCACAAAATCTTTGACATTTCTAGTGCATTTATGATTCCTCATATTTAAAATCAATCCCATTTTTTTCTTTTTTCTTTAATGTGCTAAAAATTTGATCACATAATCTTCGAAAGTTCTAGTACATCTATGATTTTTTTATTCAACATCAATACTTTTTTAGTATATTTTTTCTTTAACTCGCTTAAACTCTAGTCATAGAATCTTCAACAGTTCTGGTGTTACTACGGTTCCCCTTATTTAACATCGATACCTTTTTCACTATATATTTTTTTAACATGCTTACACTCTGGTCACATGATTTTTGACAATTCTATTGTATATATGATTCCCTTATTTAACATTAATACTTTTTACTATATTTTTTCATTAATGTGTTTTAACTCTGATCATAGAATCTTTGACAGTTCTAGTACATATATGATTCCCCATATTTAACATCAACATTCTTTAATCACAAAATCTTCGACAGTTCTAGCGTATCTATGATTTCCCTTATTTAACGTCAATACTTCTTTTACTATATTTTTCCTTCACGCGCTTAAACTCTGATCACAAAATCTTCAACAGTTCTAACGCATCTATGATTCCCCTTATTTAATGTAAATACTTCTTTCACTATATTTTTTCTTTAACACTCTCAAACTCTGGTCACAAAATCATCGACAGTGCTAGTGCATCTATGCATCCAGTTATTTAACGTGCTTAAACTCTAGTGCTAGAATCTTTGACAGTTCTAGTGCGTCTATGATTTCCCTTATTTAACATTAATACTTTTACTAATTTTTTCTTTTATGAGCTTAACCTCTGGTCACGGAATCTTCGACAGTTCTAGTGCATTTATGATTCTCCTTATGCAACATCAATACTTTTTTCACCATATTTTTTTTAACGCACTTAAACTCTGGTCATGAAATCTTTGACACTTTTAGTGCATCTATGATTCTCCTTATTTAACATCAATACTTTTTTCACTATATTGTATCTTTAACACAATTAAACTCTGGTCACGGAATCATCAAAACTTATAGTGCATCTACAATTTCCCTTATTTAACATCAATACTATTTTCACGATATTTTTCTTTAACGCACTAAACTCTAATCACGTAATCTTCGACTATTCTAGTGTATTTATGATTCTCCAAATTTAACATCAATATTTTTTCACCATATTTTTTCTTTAACGTGCTTAAACTCTAGTCACGGAATCTTCGACACTTCTAGTGCATTTAAGATTGTCTTTATTTAACATCAATGTTTTATACTATATATTTTCTTTAACACGCTTAAACTCTAGTTACGGAATCTTCAAAACTTCTAATTCGTCTATAATTCCCCTTATTTAAGATCAATACTTTTTTTAATGTATTTTTCCTTTGACGCGCTTAAACTATAGTCACAGAATCTTTAACACTTCCGGTGCATCTATAATTCCATGATTTCAAAATCTCGCTCGTTTGCTAATCCAACTTATTTATACAAATGAACTTTATATATATAAAAGGTAAGGTAGATCTGGGCTGTCCGGAATCAGAAACCGCGTTCCTAAGATACTACAAGAAACTTCGTCCGAGTCAAAAGAGGAAAAGAGAGGGAAAAGTCCGGGTACGTACATACATTCTAGACTTTACATTATCTCAAAGACACAAGTCCATTGATCCAATTGGATGCTTAACACCCACGTGAGTTATTAAGACTGGCCCGTCACCCATGTGACTTGCCCCGGCGCCTTCTGTTACATGCATGCTCGGAAGGCGTTCTAAACCTTTCATCCATGATACTCCACTTTCCCGTCGAGGGCTCTCTTTTCATTCTGCAATGATATCCCATCAAGAGGATGAACCAGCTACTGATGTCCCCAGTACCCACCACTCACTTTACGGTGCACAAATAACCCGTGATGTTTTCCTTCAGATTAGGGATAACAATGGAAAGGTAGCAAAACTAACCCAGCCTAGGCCTAGGACGGAAAACCGACTCGTTACTTTTATTTTTCTGGAGTTCAGGTATACTTTTTGTTTGGTGCAGCGCGGGAAGAGATAAGTTGTGAATTGGAACGCACGATCAGGCCCCAATTCATGGAGTTTGTACCACCACTTAAAAGGGAGCGGTCCGGTGTAAAACTAGCACACACCATGTAAACGACTACATCTGCTGTATAATTAACACCCAAGCACCTTCCAACCAAATAAAATTATTTTAAATCAGTGTGTTCCGGTTACCCCCTACCAAATATCTTATTTTCATTTAAAATCATTAAGTTTAAACAATGTGTTCTCTGAATCATAATTTACACACCTTCTACACACTACCAAATTAATGTGTTCCAGTTACCCTCTGCCAAATATCTTGTTTTCGTTTAAAATCATTAAGTTTAAACTATGTGTTCTCTGAATTATAATTTACACACCTTCTACACCCTACCAAACTAGCCCCTAGTTCCGTACTCTTACTCCATTACACAAGTTACCCTCAAGCGCTACTCACGCGCAAGACAAAAGGTGGTTTTGAGAAATTTTGAGGAGTTTTGCCTTTTTAAAGGTGGTTTTCGGATGATGACGTGGCAGCATTTAATTGGATGGGTTGGTAGAGGGTGTGTAATGTGTAAATAATTTATTTTGCTTATAACTTTTGGACCGTGATGAATTTTTTGACGAAATAAAAACCGTTTGATTCGTTATGAAAAATGCAATTCAACAAGACTAATATTGATATATTTTTAATAAAAAAATATAAAAATGATATGAATATGTTATTCTGGATGTCAATTAATCATTTTTGGGTGTCACTAGGCATTTATGGGTGTCATTAGGTATTTGTGGGTGTCGTTATAATTTTAGGTTAAGTAAACCATTTTAGGCGTCAAATAACTATATTTGGGTGTCATTAGCCATTTATGGGTGTCTTTGGGTGTTATTAGCTGTTTTTTAGGTGTCAATAAGTTATTTGGGTGTCGTTATGTTGTTTTTGTTATCGATACCTTATTTGGGCGTCATTTTAAACTTCTGGGTGTCAATTAACCATTTTGGGCATCAATTACCTTATTTGGGCGCCATTTTTATACTTCTAGGTGTCAATGCACCATTTTGGGTGTCGATTAATCATTTTTGGGTGTCAAAATTTATTTATGGGCGTCATAGTATCCAAAATGTCTTATGTGGGCGTTATTTTAAACTTCTGGGTGTCAATGAACGATTTTGGGCGTCAATTACCTTATTTTGGGCGTCATCTTCATATTTGTGGGTGTCAACGAACCATTTTGTGCGTCGACTAACTATTTTTTGGGTGTCAATAACCATTTATGGGCGCCATAACATCCAATGTCTTATTTTAGCGTCATTTTAAACTTCTGAGTGTCAATGAACCATTTTGGGCATTTTTAGGTGTCAATAATCATTTATAGACGCTATAATTAGTTGTCAATTAAACTATATATATCATTTTTGTATTTTTTCTCAAAAATATGTCAATATTAGACTTGTTAGATTGCATTTTTCGTAACGAAACCAACGATTTTTATTTTATTAAAAAATTCTTTACAGTTCAAAAGTTATAAGCGAAACAAATTTATTTGCCTATTGCATAATTTCAGAAAGACCAATCAATCACCATCCGCCACATGGTGCGGCTTAGAGGGGCTGATTTCACGGCTGGTTTCAGCGTGTGAAACCGCTCACGCGCGGGAGCGTCCCGTAAGTTTAGTCCATTACTAATAGTACAACATCACATGGATAAAGGACCGTGCACTTGACAAACTACAAATCGGGTTCCCACGCCATTTTAAATAGTATATTTGTTCCCAAAACACCGGATAGCCATGGTTATCCTTCCACCAAAACTAGTCCAATATATATATGTGCATCAATGACCGCACAAATGTAGCCGGTTGGGAAATATTAGGTCTAATTTGGCCGCCGATTTCTTAAATACATGTAATTAGTATGATAACAGATAGTCGTTTCCGTTGTACATGGTACTCATAACCGCTGTCCTGTAATTGTGATAATATAGTAAGAATACTCAGAATACCAGCATCTTCCCCGGTTTCCCGCCTGGTTTCGTTTTTCTTTCCCACAAACAGACCGCGAAACCAGCAAGCCGCTTCCAGATCTCCTCTCATGCTACCTTAATAATACTAATGCTATCTATCATAATACCAGAATTTGAGAAGTTGTCGGCCAAACTAGACCTTAGGAACGAGTTGACAAAAATCCCATCAAGTCGCGTGTCGCTGCTGTGTCCCAAAACCACACGCGCAGCTACATTAGGATAAAATGGGATGGGATGGATTTAATTGCCATCCTCGATAGGATGGAGAAAGTGATAAAAGAAACACCGCAACAAGTGGACGTTCCGCTAGGAAGAGAGGACACAACCGAGGAGAAGTTATATATTGGCCGCCGTACAGTTGGAGTGGTACCACTCATCCAGTTCCCCAGTTCTCTTATGCGCTATTACTAGCATACTAGGGTCAAAGGAACAGTATTTAGTCTGCACATTGACAAGCAACGCGTGTTGGCTGTACTCTTTTGCCCACCAACTTGAGTAGTAAATTTGACTCATAAGCATTTATCACTGCCTCCGTGTCTTTGGGCTACATATAGGGATGAGCATCGGACCGGGTTATACCGGGTTTTTCCTGTCCCAAATCCAAACCAACATTTTAAAGTGGGTCACGGGCCGGGTTCAGGCCCGGATAAAAATGAAAAATGTCAGCCCATACTCGGCCCATATAAGAATGCTGGGTTTCGGGCCGGATTCGGGTTTGCCCATATAACATCGAATGGACATACCAAATTTCGTTAGATCCAACTTGTTAACATGAAAACTAAACTAGTATGATATGTATTTTGTGATCAACCATCAAAACAATATATATATTTTGTGATAAATGTAGCTGGAATATGTACACCTTAGTTGTATGATCCCCTACAACAATGAATGGATATTGAAAGAGCAACAAATCATTTTCTCGTACATGTTAAAAAATCAGTGGAATCTATGATGTTGTGGCTTTTTGCTTCTCATCCTATATGTATATATAACGAAATGGGTTTTGGAAGGGTAAGAGATCATTTGTCTCCTACATGTGGGCATATGAGAAAAAAAATGAGCATAATCTACTATGCATTGAGCAAAAGATCATATATCCCCTACATGTGGACAGAGTGAGATCAAAATAATGAAATCAAGTATGTCTATCTATGTCAATGATAATTATCTTACTAGTATCAATTCACTAATCATGTTGATTGATTACAGATTTTCTATGTTGCCAGTGATTGGATACATACTACATATTGCATCAAGAAATATGTGTGTTTTTCTTTCAAGACAAAGATAGATGTATACATCTATAATGTACATAAAATTTAATCTGGGTATTCGGGTTTTCGGGCCTGGGTTTACCTCCGCCCATACCCAGCCCAAATAAAATATGGGTTTAAATTTTAGGCCCGGCCCACCCATATTATAAATCGGATTCGGGTCTGGATCGGGTTATGCGGGCTGGGTCGCGGGTCGGATCGGGCCGGCCTGACCCGATGCTCATCCCTTGCTACATATATCTCCAACAATAATTACCATTGGAACAACAGATTACGAGCTCACCGACTTGCTATTTATATATGTTTCGCCTCACCAAATGTAATTTAGCGGCAGGAAATTTCATGCACGCTGAATTGTAGAGTCCTTTTTATATCTCATCCGTTGGCTTGTGGGGCCCGTAAGGGAGGGAGTGTATGGTTCAGATTCAATGGGCACACTGAGCCAGGCACATAAGAATTGAACCCCTTCTTTATATATCATATTTATTTGGGAGCACGAGCATAGACCTATAAGTTCTTACATGGTCATCTTCATATGATCAGAGTCTAGGGGGAGGTGCTCCAGCTGTCGAAGATATGATGTTGCACGCTATTACCGTTTCTCCTTTATTCTTTTTCTTTTTTGTTGAAGAATGCTTATGGAAATGTCACACTTTCTTATATCAGTTGATGAACAAATTGTCACCCAATGCTACTTGCTCCATTGTTTTTGAGAATATGTATGTATGTGTATGTGATAAAGTGTAGTTGGGGTGAGGAGTGTATCAATGGTCAACCCAAACTCGAAACTAAACCCGTACAAGACCCATTAGCCCCAAAACTAAACTGATTTCAATATATTTTTATATATTATCTAAATACAATTGAGTACCTCATTTTAAGAAGTCACACCTACATTATTTTATTTTTGACCTAGTTCACCACTTTTACTTATGGATTTTCACACGGAAGTGGAACAATGCACGCGTTAAAAAGCATGACCATATATGTTATATTTCTATCTATATGGTAACCTATTTTACATTAAACAATACACATGATAAAACCTAAACATTTTATATCGACCTAGATTATAATTTCAGTTTCAATCCTAAAATAACCAATCAAAAATATAATATAGGTAGTCTTATGTAAACCCTTGAGTTAACAAACCAACAACAAAAACATACATAAATTGAAAAAAAATAAATGTTGAAGGCCTCACATTGTATGAGGGGTACATCAAAGAACCAATATGTAAAAACTAAACTATATAGAAAGAATAATACAACTGTTTTTATATTTTTCACTTAAGGATATAATAATTATATGAAATAGTGAGTCTAAGGAATTAACTATCCCAACTATACTAACACTACATTACTTTTCGAAAAAATATAATCTAAAAGACAGTAACAACAATAAACAACACAATAACACATTTATAAATTCTTCTTTCCCTATTTGCTCATTTGTCCTTCTCTCTTTATCTATTTTTCTATCAACTGTCAATTCAAAAAATAATATAACATACTATGTTGGAGAATCAGAGCTATGTCAATGAAATTTTCATCTACAACTAGCACATTTTTTTGTTAAAAAGTAATGCTAACAAAATGGGAGTTGAACCTAGGTTACATAAGAAAATCATATAACAATTCACCAGCCAATAAAGTATCTTCACTAATTAATACTTTGAGAAGTATAAATAATACTTTAGATGTGATAACCTAGTTTTTTCCCTCTCATTCAAATTATATATATCTTCACTCGTTAGATACCCTATTATAAAACAACCTACCTCACCCTCACTTTGATGACTTTAAGTCACTTTATGCTCAATTGATGAATTGATTTTGATTAAATATCCCTTTGGACCTATATGTGACTCTAGTTTGAGTTTTGAACTAAGTGTCATGCTTATTATGTATCATCAACTTGCAATCAAAATCAAATCCATTAAAAAAAGTCACCTCACTATATAATGTATTTCATGATGTAGAGGATTTAGTTTTAAATACAAAAGGTTAAAATATCTTCTTAATTTGACCATCATAGCTCAAGATATGGCCCTTTAAAATTGGGTAAAATTTCATGTGTTTTGATCAATTTTATGTGTTTTTTTAGCCCAATTGGGTGCAATGTGGGGCGCGGCCAAACCGAGGTGGGTGCCCCCCCTTTATTTCACTTGGACACATCATCCTTCCGCGCTACCTTTTGTGGACCAATCATGAGGCTCGATCACTTTGACGAGGGATTAAGACCCTCAGATCCATCAACCTTGGATTCCCCCCTCTGATCTGACGGCTGAAGTGTTGTCCCTACCTCCATACATCTCTCCAGTGGAGGTGGCGGTGAAGCCACATACTCCACTTTTGATCCTACAATCGCTCACGTTCTGGCCTCTTTTTGAGCAATTGATGACACCTATCCTTTCCTTTCTCTTCCCTTTTTTGTTCACCTCTCATTCCAATTGATTTTACATCTCCCTACTTCCCCTTTCCTTCCTATCTTCTTCCCCCTACCACGATGCCAGTGTGGAGGGCTTGTTTACGGCTTCTTGCCCTGATCCTCTTCATCCATGACAAACACCACCATTGGCTCCGTGGGAGCAGGTCGGTGATAATCAGCTACTCTACGAGTCTGATTCAGGCATGTTTCCCCTGGCTCACAACCCTTCTGATGACTTCTACCACCATAGATGCAGCACACTCGTCAAGCAAGTAGGCGAGCGGGTGCAACCGACTGCCCATGAGCGACTTGTCTGAATGGGGGGTGACTGGCAACATGATTTGATCGCACCTGGGAGACTGACAAAGTTGGCCAGAAACTTGCATGGCCCCATAGATGGACAAAGAGATTGACTGGGCAGCACAGGCCCACTAACACCTAGAGTAGCTTGCCTTCCTCAGTCTAGGGAGGCGCTCACCCACAACCTTGATCCGAGCTATCAGAAGAAGATCTAACCGTCCAATTCGACTATTTCAAGGTAACTTTAGAAAAATTATATCTTATGTTTCCCTTGGCCAAATCAATCATATGATAAATTATTTTTGATCAGAAAAAAATGTTCTATCCAATGAAAATAGTTTTAGAACTTAAATCTTCTTGCTCTTCTTCTGATATCCTAATTGCATATTTTTGAAGTATTTTTAAGATGATTTTACTATTTGGATGCATGATCTTGACCTTTTACGACCCAAGACATGATAATAGCCTAATAATAGTACCTTGTACATCTTTATGCATAAAGATTCGAACTTGATCAATCTTTGTATCCTAGAATGATCTAATGTGGCTTAAATAACCTAAAATGGGATTTTATGCTAAAGGACACCTTTGATGCCTAATCTTGTTTGAATGTGCACAAATACTTATTTTTGACCCAAATCAGTAGTTTGTGATCCATCTTATACCAATATACCAATTTTTTCATACTTTTACCGTACAATTTCTTAATAATAACCTTGAACCTCCAAGCATGCTTTGAATGGATACTTTTATGTTGAATCCCAAACCTTGTGCCCATGTGGGTCTTTGACGTCCAAGATGATCATGTGGACTAAAAATTAGTAATATTATGTGCCTTATAATCCTAAATGCTATATTGATCATTCTTGTGCCCTTATGTGACTATGTAACCTAATCTTGACTTGAAAGGTGATTTTGTATGCATGATGATAGTCAAGCCTCTAATCTTATGCAAATCTTGCCATAATGATCATTCATATTATATAATGGTCTCAAATAAGTAGCTTGGGTATGTTTATGATACCTAACTCAAGAGGACCGCATCTGTACTCTAATGGTGACAATCTTGCATGATTATGACTCAAAATGACTAGTTTGATTATTTTAATGCTTACATTGCATAAATCATATGATCTCTCCATCTAAAATCATGAAACCCTACTCTTATGATCCCTAATCTTAGTTGTGATGTGTCACCCTATGTTCTAGATGAACATATGTGTATAATGTAACGTGATAATGCACTAGCATGGCTAGACAAGATGTTGAAAACAATGTTGAAGGAAATGAGTATCTAGACTTAGGTGACACATCCAACACCATGATAATGATTAATCAACCTAATATTGTAGATGTTAATCCTATTGCACTTATCTATAATCTTAGGATGAGTTGGTAGGCCCTATTGCCAAGATATAGCCAAACCTATAACATATGGTTTTCTAAATGGAATGCTTAATCTTGTGCTCTAATCAAGGTATGCTTTATCCTCATATTGGCCAGACTAGTGGTATTGAACTATCTTGTATGTATGTATCCTAGAATTGCTTGGATGTATATACTTGTTTGAGCTACTCGTTCCCGATGATTAGTATGTTCATTTTTCTTGAAATACATTGAAGAAATCTTGAACATAATTGAACTTGTCCTTATACAAATTGTGTGCACCTTCTTGAATTCTCAGGGTAAGGGCACAAGGCATACCCATGGACCCTTCCATTGGGAAGCCAGATCAAATGGCACTAAATGTTGTTTAGTATAATGGAAATTCATGTAAAACATGTTTGTTGGTTAATAAGAAAGTCTTTAATGTTGTTTATTTCTTTCTTACCATTATACCAAGTTTTATCAAGTATATATGTTCTCTTAAACCTGTTAGTTTGTGTATTTTATAGTATACTCAACACTGTTGTACTGATGTGTACCCATTATATGATTTAGGTAATAGGTACATGATGAATCTTGGTATGGATGTTGCTTCTACTCGATTATGATAATTTAATGCTCTTACTCTAGTGATCTCTAATGACATGCAAATGAAATTTTCATGGGTTGACATACAAGACTATGATCTTCTGTCAAGTTCTAGTTTAGTTCCTTTTATGCCATGTAATCTCTTATCTTGTTCCTGTTTGTGGTTTTATTCATGCATATGTTATGTGATCCATTCTAGGGACGTACACCTAGGTCCACTCACCTTTGGTTGTGCAGACATTAGGAGTGTGGACTTAGGGTAATAACTATTCCATGACAAATGGTATCAGGGCAATCACATATCCTTTATTCATGTTTCACAACTAAGTTCCACATACCTTAAAGAGTCTTCTAGCTTCTCATCTCTTGTTTAAGAATAATGCTAAGACACCCATTAAATGATTAGTTATCTTCTCATCTCCTCATGTGATTCTTCTACTCGTGACTATAAATCACATGATCTCTAGATCATGGGTAGCTTATGTATGGGGAAAGTGTTGACCTAGAGGTTATACATTACCTATATTTTGATAATGACTTAACCATTCCACTCATATGTATCTAATATGTGTGTTTAAGATTGTTTGTAGGCATTAGGTACATGAAAAGGATCTAAAATACAAAGCCCTAGAATGGGCCAAGTTCAAGTCAAATTGGCTACAAGTGTGCGTTTTGGGATTTCTATGTAAACGACCTTAGAACATCTATGTAATCACTTGTAATGATGAATTGACTTGTAACTAGAAGAGAAAAATATTTGGGATAAAATTCACCAAGTGCTAATCACTTTAATTTGCAAATTAGAAAATTAATTATAGACACTTGGTCAGTCGAGTTTCCCTGGCTTGAAACTCGACCGATCATCCTTGGTCGATTTTCTGAAGATTACATCGGTTGAGTTGTGCTTGCACAGAACTCGACCGATCAGGTAACTGGCCATTTTGAGTTTAAATGGTCGGTCGAGTTTTGTCAGGACAAACTCGACTGATCATTTGAATATCAGTTTTGTCTTTTACTTGATCAGTCGAGTTACCCTCATTGAAACTCGACTGATTGCACTGTACGGAATTTGCATAAAAAAGTGATGTGACCGTTGGTGAGTGTTTTGGGCAAAAATAGAGTCGTTTCCTTGAACAAAAAATGGCTATTTTTGTATCCAAGTGTCCCAAAACTTAAAGGGGCACCCTCAACTATAAATAGACCCCCTTGGAGTTCATTCCAAGCTGCTCTTCCATTGCAAACTTGGTGCTAGCATAGTTGAGAGTGTTCCAAGCCCCTGAGCCCCTTTCTCTCTCTACCTTCAAGATAAATTTGTGAGTTAGGTTCCTGTGTATGAGAGCTATCCCTTGTATGATGAAAAGCTCTCCTTTCTCCTTTCCTACCACATATTCCCTTTGAAGATTGATTGAAGCTGCTTCTCCAAGTGAAAGAGAAGTTGTTGCTGCTCTTCCCCGAGTGAAGGTGAAGATGATGGCTATTCTTCTAGAGTGAAGAAAGCTAGCTACTCCATATCTTCTAGTGAAGGAGGATCGTGCAAAAGCTCTCCAAGAGAAGGAGAGGTGTAAGGCAAAGCTCAAGTAAGATGGGTAAGTCCTGCAAGGCTGAAGACTAAGGTAAGAGTGGGTAAGTCCTTTGAAGAAGGCTGAAGACTCTTGCAAGGTGGGTAAGTCCTTGGTAAGGTAGAAGATCTTAGCTTGAGGATCTAAGCCCTTGGTTGTGTGGTTGATGTTTCTTGTAATCTCATTGTGATATATAAGAGAACCAAGTTGCAAATCCTAGAGTCTAACCAACTCTAGGTAGTGGACTGACATCGCTCCTAAGTTTAGGATGTGGAACCACTCTAAACCACCTGTCCAAGTGCTTGCTATTCTTTGTCTCTTATCCTTGCTTTGAATGCTATCTTAAGACATCAAATTGCTATTTGGTTTAGTTTCTGCACTAAATATAAATTGCTGGTCTAATCAATTTTGTGAAGTTTGTGAAGCTCTATTCACCCCATTGATCCAAATGCCCTAACTTGCACATCTCAAATTGGAGAAAAGACAAGTCAAAGTAATACAAGTGCATGTTTTTGTAATATGATGTATATCCATTAGAATCATGTTGGAAATCACTTGTAATGATTGTATGACTTGTAATTAAGCTTAGAAAAATATCAGGAGAACTTAGATCGAATATTAGAGCACTTTAGATGCATTTTTGAAAATTGATTACAGGCATTTTTTCGGTCGAGTTTCATAGCATGAAAACTCGACCGATCATCCTTGATCAATTTTCTGGAGATTGCATCGGTCGAGTTGTGTTTACACAGAACTCGACCGATGGAGTAACTGACCAAATCGATTTTCATTGGTCGGTCGAGTTTCCTCAGGACAAACTCGACCGATGGTTTGAATATCGACTTTGTCTTTTACTCTATCGGTCGAGTTACACTTATAGAAACTCGACCGATTACAATGTACGGAAAAGTGTAGAAAAGTGCTTCTAGCCGTTGTGGCATTGCAAGAAGTGAAAATAGATCCGTTGCAAGCCACAAAATGGCTAGTTTTCATTCACAAGTGTTCCAAAAGGCTAAGAGGCATCCCCAGCTATAAATAGGACCCCTTGGGCTTGATTCCAAGGTTGAGCATTCACCATGAAGGTTCCTATTCTATAGTTGAGTGATCCTACATCCTCCTATCTCTCTCTAAGCTTAATCACTTGCTACATCCATTAGAGTGAGTAGGAAATCTGTAAGAGAGCTAGTCATATATGTATATCTTATGAGGCTCTCACTTCCACAACCTCCCCATCTCTCTTTTGCAATCATGAAGATGAAGGTTCTCTCTCTTAGCCAAGAGAGGTGAAGAAGAACAAGGGAAGGCGTCCCTTGGTGAAGATCAAGGCTGAAGACTTGGAGCTAGAGTGGGTAAGCCCTTGGAGAAGGCAGAAGACTCAAGCTCAAGTGCGTAAGACCTTGGTGAAAGAAGCTTCTCCGAGTGAAAGTGAAGTCAAAAGCTGAAGATCCAAGAAGAGTGGGTAATCCCTGCAAGACTGAAGACTTGTGCAAGAGTGGGTAAGTCCTTGGAGAAGGCCGAAGACTCTTGCAAAGTGGGTAAGTCCTTGGTAAGGTTAAAGGCTCTTTATATTGGATAGGTAAGTCTTTTGTTTGGTCATGCATTGTATGCCTTATAAGTGAAAATAAGAATGCAATAGTTTGGAATTCCTAGAGGTTGACCTCTCTAGGCAAATGGACTTTCACACTTCTAGTTTGAAGTGTGGAACCACTCTAAATAGCTTGTCTAATTGGTGCATGTTCAATCTCTCTCTCCCTTGCTATGTATATTTTAGTTGCATACAAATTTCCTATTTAGCAACCTTATCTTGTGATATATCTTGAAGTTGAAGGTTTAATGAATTTTGTTTAAGTGCTTTCAGCTCTATTCACCCCCCCCTCTAGAGCATCTAATCACCCATCTAGGATCCAACAATTGGTATCATAGCGGGTCTTCTCCAAGCATACTTCAACAAAGAGGAGAAGATGGGTGACTACCAAGGAGCGAAAATCAGCCTACCGATCTTTGATGGGAGCAATTTCCTCTATGGGAGAAGAAGGCTCCAATTCTACATCCAAGGATCAAGTCTTGAGATGTGGAAAATGGTGAACAACCCATACGAGCTACCACAGGCAAAGATTCAAGAATGGGATGAAGCCACCTTGATGAAAGCAACCTTGAATGCTAGAGCCATGCACATCCTCTATGCCTCCATGACCCCCACCGAGTTCAACCGGATTTCATCATTTGAAACAGCCTATGAGTTATGGAGAAATCTTTACATCACTTATGAAGGAACAGATCAAGTGAAGGAAAGCAAAGTCTACATGCTCAAATGGCTGCTTGAGAACTTCAAGATGGGAAAGGAGGAGAGTATAGCCAACATGTACTCAAGGCTCAACACCATTTTGAATGGTCTTGCTATTCTAGGACATCCTATGTCTAGTGGAGAGATCAACTCAAAGATCCTTAGAACTCTCCCCAAGTGGTGGGAAACCAAGGTGACTTCAATTGAAGAAGCAAGGTCTCTTAGGGATATTCCTATTGAAGAGCTCATTGGAAATCTACAAGCACATGAAGCTACACTTGACAAGAGGGAGGAAGTAGAAAGACAAGAGAAGAAAGAGCTAAAGAGAATGAAGAAGGATGAAATGAAGGCTCAAATTGAAGCTATCATGGAACAAGTCTCTCCATCCTCTCAAGCTAAAGAAGATGCCATGTACTCTAAGGGTAAACTCTACAAAGTCAATTCCTCCTCCACCCGGTGCTTCAAATGTGGAAAGAAGGGTCACTACAAGGAAGATTGCCCACAAGGCAAAAAGACCGATCTTCACAAGAAGAAATGACACTCAAGCTCAAGTGAAGATTCAAGTGAAGGATCAAGCTCAAGCTCTAGTGATGAAAGAGAATTCCATTTTGCTCTTATAGAATCAACAAGTGAAGACTCAAGTGAGGTAAATCTAAACTCTTTAGATAAAGAATCTTTAATTTCTATTATTCATGATATTTGTGCCTCTCTTATGTCACTACTACAGAAACAACATTCAGTGTCGCTTTTATGGGCGTCGGTTATTTAGGAAAACCGACGCCTATAACATTCAACGTCGGTCATCTAGGTCATCCGACGTCTGTATCCAAGACACGGGTACCGCTTGTATTAAGCGTCGGTTTTTTTGGTAAAAAACCGACGCCTAAAACTGCCCGCCAAAACCAATTTTCGAGCAAAAAAATATGTCACATACGGCATCGGTTATTTACCTCAAACCCGACGCCTATTTAAGATGGGAATTTGCGCGAAAATTTATAGCTTAGGTGTCGGTTATCCTTAGATAACCGACGCCGATAGTGGTTCCCGCCAATTTATTTAGGGCAAATTTTTTCTAATTGGACGTCGGTTTGTTATTAGGAACCGACGCTGAAGACCTTAGGCGTCGGCGTTTTAGATAACCGACGCCCTTTGTGCACTTATTAGCCGCACGATCGATCGACTTTAGGTCCCCTTTCCTGTTTCATTGTCTTCTCCGCCGACTTCCTGCCCCTGCTCACCGACGACGCCGACGACGCCGCTGCTCACCGACGACGACGCTGCCCGACCCTCCGCTGTGCGCCGCCGCCGCTTCCTCTCCTGGTCCTTCTCCGCCTGCCTGCTTCCTGCTCCTTCTCCGCCTGCTTCCTGCTCCTTCTCCTTCTGCCGCCGCCGCTTCCTGTTCCTTCTCCGCCGCCTTCCTGCCCGCCGCCTCCTGCCGCTCCCTGCTGCTCACCGGCCATTGCTGCTCACCGGCCACTGCTGGGAGCTCGCCTGGAGCTTGCCGGTCACTGCCACCACTGCTGCCCTGCCGCCTGGAGCTTGCCGGTCACTGCCACCACTGCTGGGAGCTCGCCTACTGGTTAGTATTACTTTAGTGATTACTTTAATTCAACAATTCGTAGTTTGTTATTTACAATTACTCATCTGCTTGCCGATTTTAATGATTAGAGATACTGATTAATAGTAGGTATTGATGAATACTTAGTTAATTACTGATTTGTTGATTAGTGTTGAAATGAATGTATTGATTAGTGTTGAAATGAATGTGTTGATTAGTGTTGATTAATAGTAGGTATTGATGAATACTTAGTTAATTACTGATTAATAGTAGGTATTGATGGACCCTAATGATACAAATTTTTTATGTTGTAAATGAATGTATGTTTCAAGTGTTGAACCTAATGTTGGACAATGAACAATGAATTTATGTCCCATATAATCCACATTGTTCTTTATATTACTTGTACATTGGTATAAATTAGAATGAACAATCACTAAATTATATATTGTTTGTATGGAGTATGGCTTCATTGTAGATATCTATTATTGTATTTGTTGGCCTAGAAACCCGTCCAAGATTGACTCATTAGGAGTAAATCTTGGATAGTCCCCGGTTTGGGACTGTTCTTGAACACCTAATCTCACTTAGGATGTAAGTGTATAATGTGTATTGGGTTTTCGAGAAAATTTTGGTAGCATTTCCCCGTTTGTTCTCTAAGTACATATGTACTTAGAGAACAGCGGGGAAATGCTGCCGAAATTTTCTTGAAAACCCAATACCCATTATACACTTACTAGTGAGATTAGGTGTTCAAGGATGGGATAGGTGGTACACATTTATTATATATAAGAATGACATCAAATGTGTTTGTTGGCCTAGAAACCCGTCCAAGATTGACTCATTAGGAGTAAATCTTGGATAGTCCCCGGTTTGGGACTGTTCTTGAACACCTAATCTCACTTAGGATGTAAGTGTATAATGTGTTTTGGGTTTTCGAGAAAATTTTGGTAGCATTTCCCCGTTTGTTCTCTAAGTACATATGTACTTAGAGAACAGCGGGGAAATGCTGCCGAAATTTTCTTGAAAACCCAATACCCATTATACACTTACTAGTGAGATTAGGTGTTCAAGGATGGGATAGGTGGTACACATTTATTATATATAAGAATGACATCAAATGTGTTTGTTGGCCTAGAAACCCGTCCAAGATTGACTCATTAGGAGTAAATCTTGGATAGTCCCCGGTTTGGGACTGTTCTTGAACACCTAATCTCACTTAGGATGTAAGTGTATAATGTGTATTGGGTTTTCGAGAAAATTTTGGTAGCATTTCCCCGTTTGTTCTCTAAGTACATATGTACTTAGAGAACAGCGGGGAAATGCTGCCGAAATTTTCTTGAAAACCCAATACCCATTATACACTTACTAGTGAGATTAGGTGTTCAAGGATGGGATAGGTGGTACACATTTATTATATATAAGAATGACATCAAATGTGTTTGTTGGCCTAGAAACCCGTCCAAGATTGACTCATTAGGAGTAAATCTTGGATAGTCCCCGGTTTGGGACTGTTCTTGAACACCTAATCTCACTTAGGATGTAAGTGTATAATGTGTTTTGGGTTTTCGAGAAAATTTTGGTAGCATTTCCCCGTTTGTTCTCTAAGTACATATGTACTTAGAGAACAGCGGGGAAATGCTGCCGAAATTTTCTTGAAAACCCAATACCCATTATACACTTACTAGTGAGATTAGGTGTTCAAGGATGGGATAGGTGGTACACATTTATTATATATAAGAATGACATCACATGTGTTTGTTGGCATTTCCCCGTTTCTTCTCTAAGTATATATGTACTTAGAGAACAGCGGGGAAATGTTGCCTAATCTTTTCCTAATATATACTTGTTTCCTAATATATACTTGTTTTCTCTGATCATAGAATGGATAGATCATGGATGTCGATTCGTAATCGTTGTACCCCAGAGTTTATATCTGGTCTTGATCAGTTTATTAGATTTGCCGAGGAACATAGGAAAAAACCTACAGATAGGTTCTACTGTCCATGTAGGCATTGCGGTAACAACTTGAAAGTCAACACTGGTGAGGAAATCAAAAGTCATGTCATGTGCAACGGGATTGTACAAGGCTATACAGAATGGCACTGGCATGGAGAGATTTCAAAATCGAAACCAGTAGATGTCGATAGCAGTGCTTGGGTGGAAGAAGAAATTGCCTCCGATGACGTAAATGTGAACGAACCAGTTCCAGCAGACATCGTTGATGCGATGCTGGATAGTTGTAGGGTAGAGCACACCGATCCACCTCCTATCTTTACAAACATTGTGCATGATGCTGAGATACCGTTATACACAGGTTGTGCTAAGTTTACGAAGCTTAGCGCTGTCTTGAGATTGTATAAGTTGAAAGCTAACAATAGATGGAGCGACAAAAGCTTCACTTCATTGTTGACTTTGTTGAAAGAAATGCTTCCTGAAGGAAACGAGCTTCCAATCTCAACATACCAGGTAAAGAAAATGTTGTGCCCAATGGGAATGGAGGCCAAGAAGATACACGCATGCCCGAATGATTGTGTATTATTTCAAAAGGACTATGTAGATTTGAAAGATTGTCCAAAATGTGGTGCGTCACGGTATAAATTGACGACTTCGGGGGAGTTCAAAACTGGTTCTCCTGCCAAGGTGTTGTGGTATCTACCTATAATATCACGGTTTCAACGCTTGTTTGCAAATCCGAAAGATGCGAAGAATCTGAGGTGGCATGCAGATGTTAAGAAAAATAATGATGGGATCCTACGACATGCGTCTGATTCCCCACAGTGGAAGAAGATTGATCTATTGTACCCTAAATTTGGTGAAGAAGATAGGAATCTAAGACTTGGGCTTTGTACAGATGGGATGAATCCGTACGGGACATTGAGCAGCCAACATAGCACTTGGCCAGTCATGCTTGTTATATACAATCTTCCTCCCTGGATGTGTATGAAAAATAAGTATGTTATGTTGTCATTGTTGATATCGGGCCCTAAACAACCCGGAAATGATATCGATGTTTATCTTGAACCTTTGATTGATGACTTAAAGAAACTTTGGGCTGAAGGTGTGATGACCTATGATGCTTCAGCAAAAGAGACATTTCGTTTGCACGCTATGTTGTTTTGCACTATTAATGACTTTCCAGCATATGGGAATTTGTCTGGATATAGTGTCAAAGGAGCTAAAGCGTGTCCTATATGTGAAGAAAACACTGATTCAATAAGACTAAAACATGGCGGCAAGACTGTATATCTTGGTCATCGAAGGTTTCTTTCAAAATTCCATCCGTATCGTAGGAAGCGCAAAGCATTCAATGGATGGAATGATGAACGAAGTGCACCTAAACCTATACCAGGGGATGTTGTTTATGAAAGAGTAAAAGACATTGTCAATGAATTTGGTAAGAAATCACAATGTAGTATGGCCACACGGAGTGACAATTCTTTATTCAAGAAGAAGTCAATATTTTGGGATCTTCCTTATTGGAGTTCTTTGACAGTCAGGCATTGTATCGATGTAATGCACGTTGAGAAAAATGTCTGTGATAGCATCATTGGTACTCTATTAAATATACCAGGTAAGACTAAAGATGGGATAAAATCCAGACTGGACCTACGTGAAATGGGAATAAGGTCAGAATTAACAGAATTACGTGAAATGGGTAATAAAAGAACATACTTACCTCCCGCTTGTTACACGTTGTCTAGAAAGGAGAAGAAAACTTTTTGTGAATGCTTGGTAAATGTTAAGGTGCCACATGGTTACTCATCCAACATCCGTAGATTGGTATCAATGAAAGATCTGAAGTTGATAGGTCTTAAATCTCATGATTGTCACACTCTAATGCAACAAATATTGCCTGTGGCAATTCGATCTATATTGCCGAAGCATGTAAGGTTTGCGATTACCAGACTTTGTTTCTTTTTCAACAGTCTATGCAGCAAAGTTATTGACCCTGATACTCTCGATAATTTGCAAAGAGAAGTGGTTGTTACCCTATGTCAGCTTGAGATGTATTTCCCTCCTTCGTTCTTTGATATCATGGTACATCTTGTTGTCCACTTGACTAGGGAAGTGAAAATGTTGGGACCAGTTTTCTTGCATTGGATGTATCCCTTTGAACGATACATGAGCGTTTTTAAAGGTGATGTTCGAAACCGTTATCGGCCTGAAGGGAGTATTATTGAAGGTTATGTGGCGAGAGAGGTTATGGATTTTTGCAATGACTTTCTCAGTGGTAATGACACTCCTAATAATGACAAGAATATTGACGAGGGCAAAGGAATTTTGGGATCACGGGTGAAAGTAATCAGCCGTGAGCAGTTGGAACAAGCTCACTTGTATATTTTACACAATATGGAAGAAGTGAGTGTTTATATCGAGGAACATACCAATTTCATAAAGAGACAACATCCTCGAGCAAGTTCAATGTGGCTTGCTAGAGAGCATAATAAGACTTTTACTAAGTGGTTTGAAGATAAAGTCTTACATCAACTATCTCAAACACCAAATGATATTACAGAAACTATCAAATGCCTCGCCTTTAAACCAAAACCGAATGTTATGTCTTATGAAGGGTTTGACATTAATGGATTCACATATTACACAAAGCGCCAAGATGATAAGAGTGTCGTCCAAAATAGTGGGGTCACTCTTCAAGCGTCGACTATGTACTTTGCAAGTGCAAAGGATAAGAGTCCACGTGAAGCTAAAATGTCATATTACGGTGTCATTGAGGACATTTGGGAGTTTGACTACATAGATTTCAAAATTCCGCTATTTAAATGTAATTGGGTTGATAACACCAAAGGAGTTATAGTGGATGAATTGGGTTTCACTTTGGTGAACTTTGAAAAGATCGGCGAGAAGGGTGAACCATTCATATTGGCATCACAGGCGAAACAAATATTCTATATCGATGATCCTGCAAATGATAAATGGTCGGTTGTTCTTCATGGTAAAAGACAGTTCATTGAAGATCCTATAGATGAAGAAGAGTACTATGATAAGTATGATGACTCCAGTCCATTCTCAGTTGGGTTGCCAACTTCACAAAATATTGAAGCTAATGATGACTTATATGTGCGCGGAGATCACAATGAAGGATTGTTAATTGATAAAAGATCACAATTTTAGAGACATGTATGTTTATACAAATGCTAAATGTTTGCCTTTTTCTAGTTAATACAAATGCTAAATGTTTGCCTTTTTCTAGTTAATACAAATGCTAAATGTTTGCCTTTTTCTAGTTAATACAAATGCTAAATGTTTGCCTTTTTAATGACATTTTCAGATGGCTGACCATGATGAGCATGATGTCCATGATGAGCATGAAGTCCATGATGAGCATGGCGAGGATACTAATGTAAGTTCTAAAAACATATCCTGTATTTCTATAAAATTCATTATCTTCTAGTTATGTCATATATCCTATATTTCTATATTGGGCTAAATTAGTGTGTTTTATTTTTGTCAAATTTTAGGTTGATGCACCTGTACCCACTGAAGCACTGGAGCAACTTGATGCGCAACACCAGACACTTAACAAGAAAAGGGGCATCACTCTGTTGAAGAAGTTATTAGCGCTAAGTGGTAGTGGATCTAAATTGGCGGTGGAGTTTGATAATGGAGGAAATCCAATTGGAGTGAACCGCAATAATTTTGTGAACTATCTTGGGTGTACCACTCGGAGCCATTGTGGTGTTAAGTATGACAATTGGCATAAAGTTCCTCAAGCGAAAAAAGACTCGATATGGAAGGATTTATGCGTGAGTTATTATTATTTGCAATTCTATTTTGTAGATTACAAATTCTATTATTTGCAATTCTATTTTGGATACTAGTTAATAACATTTCTATTTTACAGAATCTGTTTGCATTGGATGAGAAGTTGCATCGTAAAAATGTGATGCAACGCGCTGGAAAGATGCTTAGGAATTATAGGACAAATCTGAATAGAGAATACATAAAAGAGGGTGATAAGAAGAAGAAGTCAGCCCTTGAACAATGGAACTTCTTGGACAAAGAAGATTGGGACAATTTTGTTGCTTCAAGAAAATCTGAAGAATTCAAGGTATTAGGCGTCACTCCTAATTTAATTAATATACATTGTATTCACCTATTCAAGATTAGCATTTAGTGCTACTAACCAAATCATTAATGTGCATACTAACTAGGCCCTCAGTGACGCACAAAAAGCAAGGCGTGCACTGAATGTGCATGACCACACTATGGGTCCAAAAGGCTATGCAAGCGTTCGCCAAAGACTACAGGCGGAGTCTGCGGCTACTCAGGAGTCTGCTCCTACTCAGGAGTCTACCACACCCATTCCTCGCCATGATATCTGGATAGCTGGCAGGCAAAACAAGAAGGGTGAAATAAAGAAGCCTGTAACTGCTGAGGCGGCTGAAAAAATGGTAAAATACAACTCTTACAGAAATCGTTTGAATATTGATTATTTGTGGTGTTAACTTACCAATTTCTGTTTATGGTGATTAGCGGGAGCTGCACGAGCAGAGGAAACAAGGCACGTTCATCCCTCAGGGCACAAGGGATGAATTGACAGTTGCTCTGGGTAACCCAGAGCATCCTGGACGTGTTAGAGGTGCCGGCGCTGGTGTTGGCATCAAAGCATTCTTTGGGCCATCCCAGCGCAAACCCAGAGCGGGACTTTCTCAAGAAGAGGTAACCTATTCTTTTTTTAGAATGTTACTGCAAAAGGAAATTCATTAATAAGAATCTAATGTTTCTTTTATCCATGTATAGGAGAATAAGAGAGTTGAGGATTTAGTTGCTAAGAAGGTCAACGATGTAGTTGCTGAGAAGGTCAAGGAAGAATTGATGCGGTGGCAGGCATCTCAGGCTTCCAATACGCCTATGGCGACCCACTCTTCTCCTGATGCACACACTGCGAGTAATCCTGGAGACCCATCGCCTAGCACGTCTGCTGTAAGTATTGTTTATGACATTGTAGTTAGTCTTTTCAAGTTGTTATGTTTTCAAGATGATATGTATATATGTATAATATTCTTTACGTAAATTTGTAGGCATTGAAGCCATGCCGCTTAAGAATGCAAAACTACGTTGTCGCAGAGGCGCAGGCTTACCCGTCCCTTCCTGGGGCAATGTTTCACGGGACTCCAATGCCACAGGGCTACGTTCGTGTGAGCCCGATACGTGTGTTACCCGATTGGAGAGAAGCTACATTGCCATATGCCCACCCGGATATTGATACACTTGGTGAGGCAGAAGGCGGGGTCATATTGTGGCCCAAAGCAGATGTCATCTACACGACTGAAATTGTAAGATAAATTTACATTGATTTAGACTGTTAATGTGTATATATGATGTCAACTGATCTGAAATTATATGTACAGGTTAAAAAGAAGACACCAGGAGCACCTAGGCCTCCACTTCCAGTTCCCACATTACCCGATTGGGTTCCAACTGACCTAACATACCCGTTAGGTCCTGCTTGTAGGGGAATGGCATGTTGGCTACGGGCACATAATGTACATTGCCCTATAATTATTTCTTTAGATGCAGATTATGCAGGTCAATCATACGATAGCTCTTTATTGATAGAAGATATTATTGAGCTGTTTAAGTATGATTGGCTGAATACATCAATGATAGAGACATGGATAAGGTGAGATCTTGTTTATACATCCATATACCTTGTGTAAGCTCCGGTGATCTGGTTTCTTATATATTAATGCATACGCCTATATGTTTTGCAGCTACCTAGTCGAAGATCATTGCAAACAATTTGCATTTGATCATGTGGGATTTTTGATTCCATCATTGATTAGTTTGGTAGCTAAAGACCCTGATAATGTTCAACAATACTGTATAGATGCTTTTACAATTTTTGGTCAGCAAAAGAAGAAGATAATAATAGCTCCATTCAATGTCAAGTATGTTTACTTTATTTATAATTTGGACTTTAGAAAATTCCATTTTTATTTTGCATTTTGAGTTATTAATTGTTAACTTCTACTTGTAGCGGTAGACATTGGGAGTTACTAGTTATTGCCCCCGAGACATTCACTGTTTATTATCTAGATCCTGCGGGGAGTACATTGAACACTAAAATTGGACACGTAATGAGAATGCCACTATTCTGGTGAGAAATATTTCATTTTTATATCCGTTAACATCTTTTATTACATTACTATTTACTTATGCAATTTATTGTGTTATATTAACATGTAGGGGTTTAGATGCATTCAAAAAGGCTGGAGGAACGGTCCCAACGAAAAAGAACCAGCCAATAAATTGGCAGAACGTAAAAGTAAGTTCCCGACTCGAATATATATATTATTGATGTGAATTGTGCTTAGTTGTATTATTTTGTATGTTTCAATTTATAGTGTGCTACACAAGACAATGGCTGGGCATGCGCATACTATGTGATGCGATTTATGCATATGATTATCAAATATGCCGCATTGGACATCGATACCATACATGAGGTATTATATATAGTCTCATTAGTTAGTATGCAATATATCAATCTTATATTATTTTTATATTATTACTTATATATATACATCATTCTCTTTGCAGGTGTTTAAAACTGACCACACTACAGGTAAACGTTTAAAAAAAATAAATGCTCCATATACGATGGAAGCATTAAATGAAGTAAGAGAAGAATGGGCAATAGCTGTACAAACAGTGGCAACTGTAAGATATAATTGGGATGCTGATAGTGATAATGAATGATACTTTGTAAATGAATGTTTGTAAATGAATGTTTGTGAATGTTAATGCATGTATTTGAATGTTTCTATATGTGTGAATGTGAGAATTGAATTGATGTCTGAATGAATGTACTTGTGTAGAATTTTGCTTGTGACTTTTGCAGGTTTGCGGCCTGTTTGTAGGTTGATATCAATGGATGTCGTAAACCTGCAGTTCAGAAAACTGAACTGCAGGTTCTCATCCTGCTGACCAGCCACAGCAGGCCTGCAAACTGATATGAAAAAAAAAAAAATATAAATAGGCGTCGGTTATTTATCGAAAACCGTCAGCAAAGACCTACAGCGTCGGTTTTTTAATATAACCGACGCCTTATGTGGCCAAGCAGTCCTGGAATTGGCGTCGGATATTCATATCAAACCGACGCCTATTTAAACTGTAGGCGTCGGTCGTTTAGTAGATAGCCGACGCCAAACAGGGTCCGCGCCACAGAAAATGGCGTCAGCTAGGGCACTTTCTGCGTCGGTTTTGAGATGAATAACCGACGCAGAAAGTGCCCTAGCTGACGCCATTTTCTGTGGCGCGGACCCTGTTTGGCGTCGGATATCTACTAAATGACCGACGCCTATAGGCTAAATAGGCGTCGGTTAAAAAACCGACGCCGAAGTGTTCGACCTTTAGCGGCGCCCACATAGGCGTCGGTTGGAAACCGACGCCAAATGGGGTTAAACGACCGACGCCAAAGGCCGTTTCTGTAGTAGTGTGTCTTCTAAAAGGAAAAAGAAAAAGTTTTCTAAAATTGTTGATAATTTGCATGTAGAATTAGATGATCTTGAACATGCTAATTCTTGCTTGCTTAATGATAAAAATGATTTTCTTAGCCAAGTAGACTCTCTTAAACTTGAAAATGCTAGTTTGCTTGATAAGATTAGATTTCTAGAAGCTCAACCTCTCATGCCTAGTTCTAATGAAGAACATACTTTAATTGTTGATTCTCTCATGCATGAGCTTGATACTCTTAAAACTGAAAACGTAGAACTCAAGCTTATTGATGATGCTAGGAGAGAAGAAATCTATGTTTATCAAAGAGAAATAGTGGTGCTTAAATCTGAAAATGCCTCCTTGCTTGCTAAAATCAATGGGCATGAACCTTGTTCTAGTTATACTAATAAAGAGAATGATGTTGCTGCTTTTCATATTAATAGAGATTCTTATTTAACTAAAGCTCTTTGCTTAGAAAATGATCTTTTGCATGCTAGAGAGAATATCAATAAATTGTCTTCTACTATTGCTTCTCTTAAGCATGGTAATGATAGTTTGAGATCTTCTTTGCAAAGATTCTTAGTTGGTAAAAAGAATCTTAATGATATCCTATACCATACTACTAAACAAATTGGTAGACATGGTTTAGGATATGATAGTAGTCAAGGGAACAACAAAGATAAAGGACCTCCAATATTCCATGGAGAATCCTCTAGTTCCAAGACTATGAGCACATGCAACTATTGCAATGATTTCGGTCATTATTCTACTTGTTGTCCTTTTAAGAAAGCACCCAAGAGAAATAGGATTTGGGTTGCTAAACTAACCCCTCCATACCCAAAAACATGATTGGGGACCATTTCATCTTTCTTCTTGTAGGTACTTGCAAATGGATTGACTTGAGCTATTGAATTGCAAATTGACTTGTCAATCCATATGAAAGAAGAAAGGTGAGATGTGTAAAGGGTGACAACAAGTGAAAAAAAAGGAATGGTAAGCACAAAGGTAATGTTTCTGTTGCTGTTAACAAATCCTAACTTGTTTTTGTCAAGTTAGTGTGCATTATACATATGGTTTTTGAGTCAAAAGTGGTATTTTGTGTTTCTCTTCACACTCTTGCTCAAAAACTGTTTCTAATGCTTCTATATTGCATTACTAACTTGCTTACACATGTTTGGATATGGCTTATATCTTTAGCATGCCTTTAATTATGTTTTTATGAAATATATGTGCTTTTTTACAGCTGGTCTGTCGGTCGAGTTTGCCCTATTGAAACTCGACCGATAGGTACCTATGTGTGTTGCCAACAACTGTCATCGGTCGAGTTGTCAATGCACATAACTCGACCGATAACACTGTGCACAGAATATACAGTTGGCTTATTAAATGAGAATTTCCCTCTCAACTAGATTTTTCTCAACCAATAGCCTTATTCTTTGGCACTCTCCTTTGGTACCTTTATATATGCATTTTTCCATGTTCTAAATTGCCTATCTTGATTACAACTCTATCTTTCTAATTTCTCTAAATTGGTATATCTATATCTTGCAATTACTTGCTTTGAGTTGTTTTGCAGGTTTTGATGATGATATTTTTGGATCTCTTGGTTGTGTCTAGAATTGCTTCCGTTGTGCTCTAACTTTCTACATCTATATAGATGTATATCTTGTTTTGATACAACCTTGAGGTTCTTAGGGATAATCATCTTATGGTAAGGATGCATATTTAGTGAGTTATATCCTTTCATGCTTCTAAAATTGCTTATCTCTTTGTTTGGATATATCTCTACATCTACTCATAGCTTGCTTTATCTTGTATATCTTTTGGTATCTCTTGCAATGATCTAGATCCTACTAGTAGTCCTAACTTGTGATAACATATACTAGTAGTTTATATACATGTAGTTCTAACCCTATTTATAATTGGCATCTTTGCTCATCTATGTGCTATGCTTGTATCTTGTTTCATAAATGCTCAAGCCTGTTGCTTGAATTGCATATCTACTATCTTGAGTTGCTTGCATAACATTGTGATGCAGGGTACATAAGATCTACATTGTATGTAGAAATTGGAGTTTTTTTTGGATTTTATGCAGATTTTGCTCCAGTTTCAGTTTTTGGCGCAAGACTAGTGCTTTTCATGCAGAAATGGCCTTCTAAGCAAGACGCATCGCTTTGCCATGAGCTCTGATGGTTTTTGGTCAAATTCGGTCACCTTGAGGGTCAACATTGCGATTTATTGTTTTTCTGCAGCACTTTTTCTTGCTTTTTGGGTTGTTCAAGTATATGCTTTAACTTGCTTTTCTTTATATGCTTGGACAAGCCCCTATCTGTGTTCTTCTACCCTCCTTATATATTTGTGTCATCTCCTTTCTCTTTAACAAGTGATGTTTCTTATTTCTTCATAACCCCACTTTTTGAAATGACAAAGGGGGAGAAAGGTATGTCTTCTTTTAAAATAGAAAGAAGGCATGTCTTACATGAAGAGGAGAAACATGTACATGTAAGGGGGAGTAGGTAAAGGGGAGAAGACATATATGTGTAGAACATATATGAGTAGAAGACATAGTATTCTATAAATGTAATGAAAGCTAACCATGCAGGAGAAATAACATCAATTGAGGGGGAGTATGAAAACTCCATGCGCATCAATTGAGGGGAAGCATATGAACTTCATTCTATTGAAAACCCTTGGTTTCTCCAAAGGTATGATTTTACTTAAAAGCTTTCAATACATTTATGGAATGGTTTGTCATCTTCAAAAAGGGGGAGATTGTTGACTCAAGGTCAATTAGGTCAATGTTGACTCACGTCTAAATTGACTGAACCCGTGTTTTGATGATGACTAACCATTCCACATATTGGTGTCTAATGTCTCTACTTGAGTGATTTCAGATTAGGTATAGACACACTCCAAATGCCCTAACTTGCGCATCTCAAATTGGAGAAAAGACAAGTCAAAGTCATACAAGTGCACGTTTTTGTAATATGATGTATATCCATTAGAATCATGTTGTAAATCACTTGTAATGATTGTATGACTTGTAATTAAGCTTAGAAAAATATCAGGAGCACTTAGATCGAATATTAGAGTACTTTAGATGCATCTTTGAAAGTTGATTACATGCACTTTGTCGGTCGAGTTTCCCAGCCTGAAAACTCGACCGATCATCCTTGATCAATTTTCTGGAGATTGCATCGGTCGAGTTGTGTTTACATAGAACTCGACCGATGGAGTAACTGACCAAATCGATTTTCATTGGTCGGTCGAGTTTCCTCAGGATAAACTCGACCGATGGTCTGAATATCGGCTTTGTCTTTTACTCTATCGGTCGAGTTACACTTATAGAAACTCGACCGATTACACTGTACGGAAAAGTGCAGAAAAGTGCTTCTAGCCGTTGTGGAGTTGCAACAAGTGAAAATAGATCCGTTGCAAGCCATAAAATGGCTAGTTTTCATTCACAAGTGTTCCAAAAGGCTAAGAGGCATACCCAGCTATAAATAGGACCCCTTGGACTTCATTCCAAGGTTGAGCATTCACCATGAAGGTTCCTATTCTATAGTTGAGTGATCCTACAACCTCCTATCTCTCTCTAAGCTTAATCACTTGCTACATGCATTAGAGTGAGTAGGAAATCTATAAGAGAGCTAGTCCTATATGTATATCTTGTGAGGCTCTCACTTCCACAACCTCCCCATCTCTCTTTTGCAATCATGAAGATGAAGGTTCTCTCTCTTAGCCAAAAAAGGTGAAGAAGAACAAGGGAAGGCGTCCCTTGGTGAAGATCAAGGCTGAAGACTTGGAGCTAGAGTGGGTAAGCCCTTGGAGAAGGCAGAACACTCAAGCTCAAGTGGGTAAGACCTTGGTGAAAGAAGCTTCTCCGAGTGAAGGTGAAGTCAAAAGCTGAAGATCTAAGAAGAGTGAGTAATCTCTGCAAGACCGAAGACTTGTACAAGAGTGGGTAAGTCCTTGGAGAAGGCCAAAGACTCTTACAAAGTGGGTAAGTCCTTGGTAATGTTAAAGACTCTTTGTATTGGATAGGTAAGTCTTTTGTTTGGTCATGCATTGTATGCCTTATAAGTGAAAATAAGAATGCAATAGTTTGGAAGTCCTAGAGGTTGACCTCTCTAGGCAAGTGGACTGACACACTTCTAGTTTGAAGTGTGGAACTACTCTAAATAGCTCGTCTAATTGGTGCATGTTCAATCTCTCTCTCCCTTGCTATGTATGTTTTAGTTGCACACAAATTTCCTATTTAGCAACCTTATCTTGTGATATATCTTGAAGGTTTAATGAATTTTTCTCAAGTGCTTTCAACTCTATTCACGCCCCCTAGAGCATCTAATCACCCATATAGGATCGAACAATTGGTATCAGAGTGGGTCTTCTCCAAGCATACTTCAACAAGTAGGAGAAGATGGGTGACTACCAAGGTGGGAGAATCAGCCTACCAATCTTTGATGGGAGCAATTTCCTCTATTGGAGAAGAAGGCTCCAATTCTACATCCAAGGATCAAGTCTTGAGATGTGGCAAATGGTGAACAGCTCATACGAGCTACCAAAGACAAAGATGAAGAATGGGATGAAGCCACTTTGATGAAAGCAACCTTGAATGCTAGAGCTATGCACATCCTCTATGCCTCCATGACCCCCACCGAGTTCAACCAGATTTCTTCATGTGAAATAGCCTATGAGGTATGGAGAAAGTTTTGCATCACTTATGAAGGAACAGATCAAGTGAAGGAAAGCAAAGTCTAAATGCTCAAAGGGCTGCTTGAGAACTTCAAGATGGGAAAGGATGAGAGTATAGCCAACATGTACTCAAGGCTCAACACCATTTTGAATGGTCTTGCTATTCTAGGACATCCTATATCTAGTGGAGAGATCAACTCAAAGATCCTTAGAACTCTCCCCAAAAGGTGGGAACCCAAGGTGACTGCAATTGAAGAAGCAAGGTCTCTTAGGGATATTCCTATTGAAAAGCTCATTGGAAATCTACAAGCATATGAAGCTACACTTGACAAGAGGGAGGAAGTAGAAAGACAAGAGAAGAAAGAGCTAAAGAGAATGAAGAAGGCTGAAATGAAGGCTCAAACTGAAGATATCATGGAACAAGTCTCTCCATCCTCTCAAGCTAAAGAAGATTCCATGTACTCTAAGGGTAAACTCTACAAAGTCAAGTCCTCCTCCACCCGGTGCTTCACATGTGGAAAGAAGGGTCACTACAAGGAAGATTTCTCACAAGGCAAAAAGACCCATCTTCACAAGAAGAAATGGCACTCAAGCTCAAGTGAAGATTCAAGTGAAGGATCAAGCTCAAGCTCTAGTGATGAAAGAGAATGCCATTTTGCTCTTATAGCATCAACAAGTGAAGACTCAAGTGAGGTAAATTTAAACTCTTTAGATAAAGAATCTTTAATTACTATTATTCATGATATTTGTGCCTCTCTTAAGTCTTCTAAAAGGAAAAAGAAAAAGCTTGCTAAAATTGTTGATAATTTGCATGTAGAATTAGATGATCTTGAACATGCTAATTCTTGCTTACTTAATGATAAAAATGATTTTCTTAGCCAAGTAGACTCTCTTAAACTAGAAAATCCTAGTTTGCTTGATAAGATTAGATTTCTAGAAGCTCAACCTCTCATGCCTAGTTCTAATGAAGAGCATACTTTAATTGTTGATTCTCTCATGCATGAGCTTGATACTCTGAAAACGAAAAATGTAGAACTCAAGCTTATTGATGATGTTAGGAGAGAAGAAATCTATGCTTATCAAAGAGAAATAATGGTGCTTAAATCTGAAAATGCCTCCTTGCTTGCTAAAATCAATGGGCATGAACCTTGTTCTAGTTATACTAATAAAGAGAATGATGTTGCTGCTCTTCATATTAATAGAGATTCTTATTTAACTAAAGCTATTTGCTTAGAAAATGATCTTTTGCATGCTAGAGAGAATATCAATAATTTGTCTTCTACTATTGCTTCTCTTAAGCATGATAATGACAATATGAGATCTTCTTTGCAAAGATTCTTAGTTGGTAAAAAGAATCTTAATGATATCCTACACCATACTACTAAACAAATTGGTAGACATGGTTTAGGATATGATAGTAGTCAAGGGAACAACAAAGATAAAGGACCTCCAATATTCCATGGAGAATCCTCTAGTTCCAAGACTATGGGCACATGCAACTATTGCAATGATTTCGGTCATTATTCTACTTGTTGTCCTTTTAAGAAAGCACCCAAGAGCAATAGGATTTGGGTTGCTAAACTAACCCCTCCGGACCCAAAAACATGATTGGGGACCATTTCATCTTTCTTCTTGTAGGTACTTGCAAATGGATTGACTTGAGCTATTGAATTGCAAATTGACTTGTCAATCCACATGAAAGAAGAAAGGTGAGATGTGTAGAGGGTGACAACAAGTGAAAAAAAAGGAATGGTAAGCACAAAGGTAATGTTTCTGTTGCTGTTAACCAATCCTAACTTGTTTTTTTCAAGTTAGTGTGCACTATACATATGGTTTTTGAGTCAAAAGTGGTATTTTGTGTTTCTCTTCACACTCTTGCTCAAAAACTATTTCTAATGCTTCTATAGTGCATTACTAACTTACTTACACATGTTTGGATATGGCTTATATCTTTAGCATGCATTTAATTATATTTTTATGAAATATATGTGCATTTTGACAGCTAGTCTGTCGGTCGAGTTTGCCCTATTGAAACTCGACCGATAGGTACCTATGTGTGTTGCCAACACCTGTCATCGGTCGAGTTGTCAATGCATAGAACTCGACTGATAACACTGTGCACAAAATATACAGTTGGCTTCTTGAATGAGAATTTCCCTCTCAACTAGATTTTTCTCAACCAATAGCCTTATTCTTTGGCACTCACGTTTGGTACCTTGATATATGCATTTTGCCATATTCTAAATTGCCTATCTTGATTACAACTCTATCTTTCTAATTGCTCTAAATTGGTATATCTATATCTTGCAATTACTTGCTTTGAGTTGTTTTGCAGGTTTTGATGATGATCTTTTTGGATCTCTTGGTTGTGTCTAAAATTGGTTCCGTTGTGCTCTAACTTGCTACATCTATATAGATGTATATCTTGTTTTTATACAACCTGGAGGTTCTTTGGGATAATCATCTTATGGTAAGGATGCATATTTAGTGAGTTATATCCTTTCATGCTTCTAAAATTGCTTATCTCTTTGTTTGGATATATCTCTACATCTACTCATAGCTTGCTTTATCTTGTGTATCTTTTGGTATCGCTTGCTATGATCTAGATCCTACTAGTAGTCCTAACTTGTGATAACATATACTAGTAGTTCATATACATGTAGTTCTAACCCTGTTTATAATTGGCATCTTTGCTCATCTATATCCTATGCTTGTATCTTGTTTCATACATGCTCAAGCCTATTCCTTGAATTGCATATCTACTATCTTGAGTTGCTTGCATAACATTGTGATGCATGGTACATAAGATCTACATTGTATGTAGAAATTGGAGTTTTTTTTGGATTTTATGCAGATTTTGCTCCAGTTTCAGTTTTTGGTGCAAGACTAGTGCTTTTCATGCAGAAACGGCCTTCTAAGAAAGACTCATCGCTTTTCCATGAGCTCTGATGGTTTTTCGTCAAATTCCGTCACTTTGAGGGTCAAAATTGCGATTTATTGTTTTTCTGCAGCACTTTTTCTTACTATTTGGGTTGTTCAAGTATATGCTTTAACTTGCTATTCTTTCTATGCTTGGACAAACCCCTATCTGTTCTCTTCTACTCTCCTTATATATTTGTGTCATCTCCTTTCTCTTTAACAAGTGATGTTTCTTATTTCTTCATAACCCCACTTTTTGAAATGACAAAGGGGGAGAAAGGTATGTGTTCTTTTAAAATAGGAAGAAGGCATGTCTTACATGAAAGGAGAAGCATGTCCATGTAAGGGGGAGAAGGTAAAGGGGAGAAGACATATATGTGTAGAACATATATGAGTAGAAGAAATAGTATTCTATAAATGTTATGAAAGCTAACCATGCAGGAGAAATAACATCACTTGAGGGGGAGTATGAAAACTCCATGCGCATCAATTGAGGTGGAGCATATGAACTTCATTCTATTGAAACCCCTTGGTTTCTCCAAAGGTATGATTTTACTTAAAAGCTTTCAATACATTTATGGAATGGTTTGTCATCTTCAAAAAGGGGGAGATTGTTGACTCAAGGTCAATTAGGTCAATGTTGACTCACGTCTAAATTAACTAAACCAGTGTTTTGATGATGACTAACCATTCCACATATTGGTGTCTAATGTCTCTACTTGAGTGATTTCAGATTAGGTATAGACACACTCCAAATGCCCTAACTTGCGCATCTCAAATTGGAGAAAAGACAACTCAAAGTCATACAAGTGCACGTTTTTGTAATATGATGTATATCCATTAGAATCATGTTGTAAATCACTTGTAATGATTGTATGACTTGTAATTAAGCTTAGAAAAATATCAGGAGCACTTAGATAAAATATTAGAGCACTTTACATGCATCTTTGAAAATTGATTACAAGCGCTTTGTCGGTCGCGTTTTCCAGCCTGAAAACTCGACCGATCATCCTTGATCAATTTTCTGGAGATTGCATCGGTTGAGTTGTGTTTATACAGAACTCGACCGATGGAGTAACTAATCAAATCGATTTTCATTGGTCGGTCGAGTTTCCTCAGGAAAAACTCGACTGATGGTCTGAATATTGGCTTTGTCTTTTACTCTATCGGTCGAGTTACACTTATAGAAACTCGACCGATTACACTGTACGGAAAAGTGCAGAAAAGTGCTTGTAACCGTTGTAGAGTTGCAATAAGTGAAAATAGATCCGTTGCAAGCCACAAAACGGCTAGTTTTCATTCACAAGTGTTCCAAAAGTCTAAGAGGCATCCCCAGCTATAAATAAGACCCCTTGGGCTTCATTCCAAGGTTGAGCATTCACCATGAAGGTTCCTATTCTATAGTTGAGTGATCCTACAACCTCCTCTCTCTCTCTAAGCTTAATCACTTGCTACATCCATTAGAGTGAGTAGGAAATCTGTAAGAGAGCTAGTCCTATATGTATATCTTGTGAGGCTCTCACTTCCACAACCTCCCCATTTCTCTTTTGCAATCATGAAGATGAAGGTTCTCTCTCTTAGCCAAGAGAGGTGAAGAAGAATAAGGGAAGACGTCCCTTGGTGAAGATCAAGGCTGAAGACTTGGAGCTAGAGTGGGTAAGCCCTTGGAGAAGGCAGAAGACTCAAGCTCAAGTGGGTAAGACCGTGGTGAAAGAAGCTTCTCCGAGTGAAGGTGAAGTCAAAAGCTGAAGATCCAAGAATAGTGAGTAATCCCTGGAAGGCCGAAGACTTGTGCAAGAGTGGGTAAGTCCTTGGAGAAGGCCAAAGACTCTTGCAAAGTGGGTAAGTCCTTGGTAAGGTTAAAGACTCTTTGTATTGGATAGGTAAGCCTGTTGTTTGGTCATGCATTGTATGCCTTATAAGTGAAAATACGAATGCAATAGTTTGGTAGTCCTAGAGGTTGACCTCTCTAGGCAAGTGGACTGACACACTTCTAGTTTGAAGTGTGGAACCACTCTAAATAGCTTGTCTAATTGGTGCATGTTCAATCTCTCTCTCCCTTGCTATGTATGTTTTAGTTGCACACAAATTTCCTATTTAGCAACCTTATCTTGTGATATATCTTGAAGGTTCAATGAATTTTGTTTAAGTGCTTTCAGCTCTATTCACCCCCCCTAGAGCATCTAATCACCCATCTAGGATCCAACAATTGGTACCAGAGCGGGTCTTCTCCAAGCATACTTCAACAAGTGGGAGATGATAGGTGACTACCAAGGAGGGAGAATCAGCCTACCAATCTTTATTGGGAGCAATTTCCTCTATTGGAGAAAAAGGCTCCAATTCTACATCCAAGGATCAAGTCTTGAGATGTGGCAAATGGTGAACAGCCCATACGAGCTACCAAAGACAAAGATTGAAGAATGGGATGAAGCCACCTTGATGAAAGCAACCTTGAATTCTAGAGCCATGCACATCCTCTATGCCTCCATGACCCCCACTGAGTTCAACCAGATTTCTTCATGTGAAACAGCGTATGAGGTATGGAGAAAGCTTTACATCACTTATGAAGGAACAAATCAAGTGAAGGAAAGCAAAGTCTAAATGCTCAAAGGGATGCTTGAGAACTTCAAGATGGGAAAGGAGGAGAGTATGGCCAACATGTACTCAAGGCTCAACACCATTTTGAATGGTCTTGCTATTCTAGGACATCCTATGTCTAGTGGAGAGATCAACTCAAAGATCCTTAGAACTCTCCCCAAGAGGTGGGAACCCAAGGTGACTTCAATTGAAGAAGCAAGGTCTCTTAGGGATATTCCTATTGAAGAGCTCATTGGAAATCTACAAGCATATGAAGCTACACTTGACAAGAGGGAGGAAGTAGAAAGACAAGAGAAGAAAGAGCTAAAGAAATGAAGAAGTCTGAAATGAAGCCTCAAATTGAAGCTATCATGGAACAAGTCTCTCAATCCTCTCAAGCTAAAGAAGATGCCATGTACTCTAAGGGTAAACTCTACAAAGGCAAGTCCTCCTCCACCCGGTGCTTCACATGTGGAAAGAAGGGTCACTACAAGGAAGATTGCCCACAAGGCAAAAAGACCCATCTTCACAAGAAGAAATGACACTCAACCTCAAGTGAAGATTCAAGTGAAGGATCAAGCTCAAACTCTAGTGATGAAAGAGAATGCCATTTTGCTCTTATAGCATCAACAAGTGAAGACTCAAGTGAGGTAAATCTAAACTCTTTAGATAAAGAATCTTTAATTACTATTATTCATGATATTTGTGCCTCTCTTAAGTCTTCTAAAAGGAAAAAGAAAAAGCTTGCTAAAATTGTTGATAATTTGCATGTAGAATTAGATGATATTGAACATGCTAATTCTTGCTTGCTTAATGATAAAAATGATTGTCTTAGCCAAGTAGACTCTCTTAAACTTGAAAATGCTAGTTTGCTTGATAAGATTAGATTTCTAGAAGCTCAACCTCTCATGCCTAGTTCTAATGAAGAACATACTTTAATTGTTGATTCTCTCATACATGAGCTTGATACTCTTAAAACTGAAAACGTAGAACTCAACCTTATTTATGATGCTAGGACAGAAGAAATCTATGCTTATCAAAGAGAAATAGTGGTGCTTAAATATGAAAATGCCTCCTTGCTTGCTAAAATCAATGGGCGTGAACCTTGTTCTAGTTATACTAATAAAGAGAATGATGTTGCTGCTCTTCATATTAATAGAGATTCTTATTTAACTAAAGCTCTTTGCTTAGAAAATGATCTTTTGCATGCTAGAGAGAATATCAATAAATTGTCTTCTACTATTGCTTCTCTTAAGCATGATAATGATAGTTTGAGATCTTCTTTGCAAAGATTCTTAGTTGGTAAAAAGAATCTTAATGATATCCTACACCATACTACTAAACAAATTGGTAGACATGGTTTAGGATATGATAGTAGTCAAGGGAAAAACAAAGATAAAGGACCTCCAATATTCCATGGAGAATCCTCTAGTTCCAAGACTATGGGCACATGCAACTATTGCAATGATTTCAGTCATTATTCTACTTACTGTCCTTTTAAGAAAGCACCCAAGAGCAATAGGATTTGGGTTGCTAAACTAACCCCTCCGAACCCAAAAACATGATTGGGGACCATTTCATCTTTCTTCTTGTAGGTACTTGCAAATGGATTGACTTGAGCTATTGATTTGCAAATTGACTTGTCAATCCACATGAAAGAAGAAAGGTGAGATGTGTAGAGCGTGACAACAAGTGAAAAAAAGGAATGGTAAGCACAAAGGTAAAGTTTTTGTTGCTGTTAACCAATCCTAACTTGTTTTTGTCAAGTTAGTGTGCACTATACATATGGTTTTTGAGTCAAAAGTGGTATTTTGTGTTTCTCTTCACACTCTTACTCAAAAACTGTTTCTAATGCTTCTATAGTGCATTACTAACTTGCTTACACATGTTTGGATATGGATTATATCTTTAGCATGCCTTTAATTATGTTTTTATGAAATATATGTGCTTTTTGACAGCTGGTCTGTCGGTCGAGTTTGCCCTATTGAAACCCGACCGATAGGTACCTATGTGTGTTGCCAACAGCTGTCATCGGTCGAGTTGTCAATGCATAGAACTCGACCGATAACACTGTGCACAGAATATACAGTTGGCTTATTGAATTAGAATTTCCCTCTCAACTAGATTTTTCTCAACCAATAGCCTTATTCTTTGGAACTCTCCTTTGGTACCTTTATATATGCATTTTGCCATGCTATAAATTGCCTATCTTGATTACAACTCTATCTTTCTAGTTGCTCTAAATTGGTATATCTATATCTTGCAATTACTTGCTTTGAGTTGTTTTGCAGGTTTTGATGATGATCTTTTTGGATCTCTTGGTTGTGTCTAGAATTGCTTCCGTTGTGCTCTAACTTGCTACATCTATATAGATGTATATCTTGTTTTGATACAACCTTGAGGTTCTTAGGGATAATCATCTTATGGTAAGGATGCATATTTAGTGAGTTATATCCTTTCATGCTTCTAAAATTTCTTATCTCTTTGTTTGGATATATTTCAACATCTACTCATAGCTTGCTTTATCTTGTGTATCTTTTGGTATCTCCTGCTATGATCTAGATTCTACTAGTAGTCCTAACTTGTGATAACATATACTAGTAGTTCATATACATGTAGTTCTAACCCTGTTTATAATTGGCATCTTTGCTCATCTATATGCTATGCTTGTATCTTGTTTCATACATGCTCAAGCCTGTTCCTTGAATTACATATCTACTATCTTGAGTTGCTTGCATAACATTGTGATGCAGGGTACATAAGATCTGCATTGTATGTAGAAATTGGAGTTTTTTTTGGATTTTATGCAGATTTTTCTCCAGTTTCAGTTTTTGGTGCAAGACTAGTGCTTTTCATGCAGAAACGGCCTTCTAAGCAAGACTCATCACTTTTCCATGAGCTCTGATGATTTTTGGTCAAATTCCGTCACCTTGAGGGTCAAAATTGCGATTTATTGTTTTTCTACAGCACTTTTTCTTGCTTTTTGGGTTGTTCAAGCATATGCTTTAACTTGCTTTTCTTTCTATGTTTGGACAAGCCCCTATCTGTTCTCTTATACTGTCCTTATATATTTGTGTCATCTCCTTTCTCTTTAACAAGTGATGTTTCTTATTTCTTCATAATCCCACTTTTTAAAATGACAAAGGGGGAGAAAGGTATGTCTTCTTTTAAAATAGGAAGAAGGCATGTATTACATGAAGAGGAGAAGCATGTCCATGTAAGGGGGAGAAGGTAAAGGGGAGAAGACATATATGTGTAGAACATATATGAGTAGAAGACATAGTATTCTATAAATGTTATGAAAGCTAACCATGCAGGAGAAATAGCATCAATTGAGGGGGAGTATGAAAACTCCATGCACATCAATTGAGGGGGAGCATATGAACTTCATTCTATTGAAACCCCTTGGTTTCTCCAAAGGTATGATTTTACTTAAAAGCTTTCAATACATTTATGGAATGGTTTGTCATCTTCAAAAAGGGGGAGATTGTTGACTCAAGGTCAATTAGGTCAATGTTGACTCACATCTAAATTGACTAAACCCATGTTTTGATGATGACTAACCATTCCACATATTGGTATCTAATGTCTCTACTTGAGTGATTTCAGATTAGGTATAGACACACTCCAAATGCCCTAACTTGCGCATCTCAAATTGGAGAAAAGACAAGTCAAAGTCATACAAGTGCACGTTTTTGTAATATGATGTATATCCATTAGAATCATGTTGTAAATCACTTATAATGATTGTATGACTTGTAATTAAGCTTAGAAAAATATCTGGAGCACTTAGATTGAATATTAGAGCACTTTAGATGCATCTTTGAAAATTGATTACAGGCACTTTGTCGGTCGAGTTTCCCAGCCTGAAAACTCGACCGATCATCCTTGATCAATTTTTTGGAGATTGCATCGGTCGAGTTGTGTTTACACAGAACTCGACCGATGGAGTAACTGACCAAATCAATTTTCATTGGTCGGTCGAGTTTCCTCAGGACAAACTCGACCGATGGTCTGAATATCGGCTTTGTCTTTTACTCTATCGGTCGAGTTACACTTATAGAAACTCGACCGATTACACTGTACGGAAAAGTGCAGAAAAGTGCTTCTAGTCGTTGTGGAGTTGCAACAAGTGAAAATAGATCCGTTACAAGCCACAAAATGGCTAGTTTTCATTCACAAGTGTTCCAAAAGGCTAAGAGGCATCCCCAGCTATAAATAGGACCCCTTGGGCTTCATTCCAAGGTTGAGCATTCACCATGACGGTTCCTATTCTATAGTTGAGTGATCCTACAACCTCCTATCTCTCTCTAAGCTTAATCACTTGCTACATCCATTAGAGTGAGTAGGAAATCTATAAGAGAGCTAGTCCTATATGTATATCTTGTGAGGCTCTCATTTCCGCAACCTCCCCATCTCTCTTTTGCAATCATGAAGATGAAGGTTCTCTCTCTTAGCCAAGAGAGGTGAAGAAGAACAAGGGAAGACATCCCTTGGTGAAGATCAAGACTGAAGACTTGGAGCTAGAGTGGGTAAGCCCTTGGAGAAGGCAGCAGACTCAAGCTCAAGTGGGTAAGACCTTGGTGAAAGAAGCTTCTCTGAGTGAAGGTGAAGTCAAAAGCTGAAGATCCAAGAAGAGTGGGTAATCCCTGCAAGGCCGAAGACTTGTGCAAGAGTGGGTAAGTCCTTGGAGAAGGCCGAAGACTCTTGCAAAGTGGGTAAGTCTTTGGTAAGGTTAAAGACTCTTTGTATTGGATAGGTAAGTATTTTGTTTGGTCATGCATTGTATGCCTTATAAGTGAAAATAAGAATGCAATAGTTTGGAAGTCCTAGAGGTTGACCTCTTTAGGCAAGTGGACTGACACACTTCTAGTTTGAAGTGTGGAACCACTCTAAATAGCTTGTTTAATTGGTGCATGTTCAATCTCTCTCTCCCTTGCTATGTATGTTTTAGTTGCACACAAATTTCCTATTTAGCAACCTTATCTTGTGATATATCTTGAAGGTTTAATGAATTTTGTTTAAGTGCTTTCAGCTCTGTTCACCCCTCCCCTCTAGAGCATCTAATCACCCATCTAGGATCCAACACTTACTCAATCCGAGTTCAACCGGATCTCTTCTTGGGACACGACGCATGAGATATGACACAAATTGTGTGTCACCTATGAAGGAACCGAGCAAGTGAAGGAGGTCAAAGTCTACATGCTTGGTGGTCTTCTAGAGAACTTCAAGATGGGAAAGAATGAGAGAGTGGCTGATATGTACACTAGGCTCAATGTCATCTTGAATAGTTTGGAAGCCCTTGGGAGTGTAATGGATAGAGGTACTATCAACACCAAGATCTTGAGATCTCTTCCTAAGAGATGTGAGCCTAAGGTTACTTCAATTGAAGAGGTGTACAAGCTAAGTGAGTTGTCAACCGAGGAGCTGGTTGGTAATATCCAAGCCCATGAACCTAGGCTTGACAATCAAGAAGAGGAAGAGAAGAGAGAAGAAAAAGAGTCTAAGAAGACAAAGGACACAACCTTCAAAGCCCAAATTGAAGAAATGGTCTGGCAACAAAAACTCACCTTGAAGTCTCCCAGCCCTTCCTCAAGTGAAGATGAAGGTTCCAATGAGCATGAAGCAAACTACTCAAAGGGGAAACACTTCAAGAGCAAGCCCTCCTCCTCAACTCCAAGATGCTATGAGTATGGTCTAAAAGGCCACTACAAGAGTGAGTTCCCAAAGGCTAAGAAGAGCCATCACAAGAGCAGCCACAAGAAAGACGATAAGTACAAGAGAGAAGCCAAGTACAAGAGGAAAGATAAGAAGTAGAGAAGATCTAAAGATGCAGCTCATGCAGCATGGGAGGAGTCTTCTTCAAGCTCCTCAAGCTCCGAAGATGGAGAATGTCATCTAGGTCTCATGGCCTCTACTAGTGAAGATGTATGTGAGGTAAGCAAGGTAAGTGAAGTAAATTTGCTAGAGCTGCTTAAAGAAACTATCATTGATATGCTAAATGAATGCCAATCATCTTTTGCTAAATGCAAGTCTAAGAGGAAAAGGTTAGGCAAGATAGTTGATGATCTTTATGCTAAAATTGATATTCTGGATCAAAATGAGAAATTGCATCTTGAGAGTATAGATTCCTTGCAAGGGCAATTTCTTGACCTTGAACTTCAATACAATGGAGTAAAGGTTGAGAATGGTGTATATCTTAAAAATATTGAAAATCTTAAGATAGAAAACCAAAAGTGCCTAGATGAACTTGATACTCTTAAAACTGAAAATATAGAACTCAAGCTTATTGATGATACTAGGAGAGATGAAGTTTATGCTTATCAAAGAGAGATTGTTGTGCTTAAATCTGAAAATGCCAAGTTATTTTCTCAAGTTAATGATTTATCTTCTAGGCCTGTTTTGCCAAGAAATGAAGTTGCTAGCTTATCTTTAGAAACGAATTCCCTTCTTACTAAATCCCTCTGTCTTGAGGCCGAACTTTTACATGCTGGAGATGATCTTGCTACTCTTTCTACTACTGTTATAAATCTTAGTGATGATAATGCTAAGTTAAGATCTACTTTGCAAAGGTTTCTCTCAGGAAAGAAATCCCTCAATGATGTCCTAGAACACTCTACCAAACAAGTTGGTACTAGTGGTTTGGGATATGATGGGACTTCTCCCAAAGGTAAGAAAAAGAGCAAGAACAAGGGTAAGAAGAAGAGTGTGGAACCTCCCATTTTCTATGGAGAGACTTCCAGCTCTAAGAACCCTATGGTTTGTGTTCATTGTAAATGTGATGACCATTACTCAACTTATTGTCCTTACAAGCCCAAGGGGACCAACCCAAAGATGAAATGGGTCCCCAAGCTAACCCCAGATCCCAAAGTTTGAGTTGCGTTCCGACATCCTTCTTTCTTGCAGGTTAAAAGGAGATGGATTGTTGATAGTGGCTGCTCTAAGCATATGACTGGAGAAATCAACCATTTCAACAAGTTTATGAAAAAGAAAGGAGGATCGGTAACCTTCGGGGACAACAAGAAGGGTAAGGTCATAGGTGAGGGTGATGTAGGCAATGAGCTATGTATTATAAATGCGTTGCTTGTTGATGGCCTACATCAAAATTTAATTAGTCTTAGTAAACTTTGTGACAATGGATATCTTGTGTTGTTTACTTGTTTAGAATGCTTGCTTCTAAATTCCCTCTCCTACAATGTTATATATAAGGGAACTAGAAATGGTAATATTTATGTTATTGTTCTTGATGCTCTTAAGCCCATACTAAATAGATGCTTGATAGTGGATAAAAATGATCTTTCTCTTTGGCATCGTCATTTGGGTCATGTGAATTTGCATCAAATGAAGAAGTTGAACAAAAAGGATTTGGTTTGAGGACTTCCTAAATTGGACTTTGATAAGGATTAGGAATGCCAACCTTGTACACAAGGGAAACAAACCAAATTCTCCTTAAAATCCAAAGGAGTCATGAGTACCAAGAGAGTTCTTGAACTTCTTCATATTGATCTATTCGGACCAATGAGAACGCAAACGCTTCGTGGTTCCAAGTATTGTCTTGTTATTGTTGATGATTTCTCTCGATATACTTGGACCTTATTTCTCGTTTCGAAAAGCGATACTCTTGATGTTTTCTCGAGCTTTTGTAAATAGGTTGAAAATGAAGCTTCTTGCCGAATTGTCTCTATCCGTAGTGATCATGGGGGAGAATTTAAAAATGATATTTTTGAGCATTTTTGTGAAAAACTTGGTTATTCACACAATTTCTCTTCTCCTCGCACGCCTCAACAAAATGGGGTTGTTGAGAGGAAGAACATGTCGCTACAAGAGATGGCTAGGACCATGCTTTTTGAGTATGACACTCCTAAGAAGTTTTGGGCTGAAGCTGTTAGCACGTCATGCTTTGTGCAAAACCGAGTTTTCACACATCCTTCTTTAAAGAAAACCCCCTATGAGCTATGGCGTGGTAGAAAGCCGTCTATTGATTTCTTTCATGTTTTTGGATATCCTTGTTTTGTTTTAAACACGAAGGATTCTCTTGACAAGTTTGATCTGAAATCCTATAAGGCTTTCTTCCTAGGCTATAGCACTACTAGCAGGGCATATAGAGTATTCAACATTGAATTGTCTAAAATTGAAGAATCTATCAATGTTAAGTTTATTGAAACTAACCCTTTTGTTGGCAAGCATATTGGTGATGATGATGTTGTAGATGAATGGATTCCCATCTTAAAAGACCTCAACATCAAAAATAAAGGTAAGCAGGTGATAGAAGAAGAAGAAGAAAAGAAGGATCCCACTCCCCGCTTTGCAAAGAATCATCCCAAGGAGTTGATCATTGGCAACCCCTTTGAGAGAGTGAGGACACGAGCTGCTCACAACAAAGAACAAGAAGATAGTGCCTTCATCTCCCAACTAGAGCCAAAGAACATCAAAGAAGCCCTTGGTGATGATAAGTGGATCCTTACCATGCAAGAAGAGCTAGAGCAATTTGAGAAGAATCGAGTGTGGACCCTAGTGCCAAGACCAAGTGATAGAAAAATCATTGTCACCAAATGGGTCTACCGCAACAAGCTAGATGAGAAAGGAAAAGTGGTAAGAAATAAAGCAAGGTTAGTAGCACAAGGTTACAACCAACAAGAAGGTATTGACTTTGATGAAACTTATGCTCCTGTTGCTAGATTAGAATCTATTCGTATGCTACTTGCCTTTGCTAGTTAAAAAAAATTCTTGTTATATCAAATGGATGTTAAAAGTGCATTTTTGAATGGTACAATCGAGGAGGAAGTATTTTTTGCTCAACCTCCGGGCTTTGAAAATGACAAGTTACCCAATCATGTTTATTTGTTGCAAAAAGCTCTCTATGGACTCAAACAAGCACCTCGAGCTTGGTATGAGAAACTAAAGAACTTTTTGTTAGATAACGGTTATGTCATGGGCAAAGTTGATTCTACCTTGTTTCTAAAACACACTTCTAACCATTTTCTTATAATTCAAATATATGTTGATGATATCATTTTTGGCAGGACTGATCTTGATCTTTGCAAGGAGTTTAGTTCTCTTATGCAGAGTGAGTTTGAAATGAGTGAGCATGATGGGTGAGTTGACTTTCTTCCTCGACTTTCAAATCAAGCAAACAAAAGAAGGAAACTTCATCAACCAAGGCAAGTACACAAGTGAACTACTCAAGTGCTTTGGGATGGAGAACATGAAGCTGATGGATACACCCATGTCAAACACCGCCAAACTTGACAAAGATGAAGAAGGTGAAAAGGTAGATGAGAAGCTCTATAGAGGTATGATTGGAAGTTTACTTTATTCAACTACCTCTAGACCTAATACTATGTTTAGTGTTGGATTGTGCGCTCACTTTCAATCTAGCCCTAAGAAGTCGCATCTTATTGTGGTTAAGAGGATTTTGAGGTACTTAGCCAAAACCCAAAATTTTGGACTATGGTATCCTAAATCAAGGGATTTTACTCTTAGAGAATATAGTGATGCGGATTACGCAGGGTGTTTGGTTGATAGAAAGTGCACAAGTGCAACTTGCTTCATTCTAGGACCATGCTTAGTATCTTGGTTCTCCAAGAAACAAAGTACAGTGGCATTATCAACTACCGAAGCTGAATACATTGTAGCCGGGAGTTGTTGTGCACAAGTCCTATGGATGAAGCAAATGCTCCAAGACTTCAACATATTTTTTGATGCTTCTCCTATCTATTGTGACAATACTAGTGCAATTAATCTATCTTACAATCCTATATTGCATAGTAGAGCCAAGCATATAGAGGTTCACCATCACTTTCTTCATGACCACATTGCCAAGAAAGATATCTATATCACACATGTGGACAAAAAAATCAGTTGGCGGATATCTTTACAAAACCTCTAGCTAGAGATCAATTTAATTTTATTCGATCTAAACTTCTTATTGTTGATTTGAATGATCTTTCCATGTGATCTAGCTAGTTGTCTCTTTCCTATATGCTTGCTCATGTCTATCTTCACCTTGTTTTGCCTATATATGCTTATTTGTGCCTAAATTGTCTGTCAACATGCTTAGTTTTTGCTTGTTTTTGGGTTTTTATCGAATTTTATGTTTTATCGCTAAATAGTGCCCAATGATGAGCTAAATGTGCCTAAGTATGTTAATTATACATAATAGAATGGAAAAATGAATTTATTTGGCATGTATATGGCTAGAATCTAAGAATGAGACTGTTAGGTCAGGTTGACCTTCGGTCGAGTTTCCACCCTGGAAAACACGACTGATCAGGAGCCGAGAGCAGTTCTTCAGTGGACCATTCGGTCAAGTTTCCCACACTCAGAACTCGACCGATCGATGGGCTGAGCCAACTTAAAAGTTAGGATCGGCCGATTATTTTCCCTTGCAACTAGAAAATAGCCGACCGATTCCTTGCCTCTAAGCCCTAAGCTCTCACACCCAGCCCTAAACCTCCCATTCCTAACCCTAGGGTGACCTAGCAACCCCGTTCTTGACCTCCCCGAGTGTTCGTGGTGGTGTTTCTTCGGCGTTTGAGGTTTGCATTTGCTCGTGTGCACATTTTTCTTCTTGTTTTCATTTCCATGGCTTCCCATAGATGAAAACATGCTGCTCCCGGTAATGCTCAAGCCTCCTCCTCGACTAATCGCTTGATTCCATTCGATAACACCTCCTTTGTGCCTCTTGAGGCGGTAAATCGGTACAAGGATATTCTTCCCCGATATCCTTTTTCGTTTCGCCCCTTAGTTGACCCAAATCATTTTCAAGCGGTTATTACCTCTGTTTCGAGGCTTCTCACCAGCCATCACTTGTCTACCCTTGCAATCGAACGTGACTGCTTTAACAATTAAATGTCTAGCACTAAGGCAGTACATGAGTTCTACGCAAACCTTTGTTGGAACTACACTTCACTTATCCCCCCGCCGAATACTGAAATAGTTCTTACTTCGATGATCGTTGGTCGAAGTTTCCAAATCTCCGAGGATACATTAAATCTCTTTTTTGCCAGAGATGAGGAAAACAACACTTGGCATAAGGACTATGGACAGTATTTCAATCTTCTTGACCCGGAAGGTTTTTATAAACACCATGAATTGACGCTACCGAACATTCATCGAATTTTAAAGAAACCCAACGTGGCCTACAAGAAGAAGTCTACACTGCCTTCATCCTCTCTTGACCTTCGGAGGTGCATACTGGCCTTGGTGATTAATTGTAATGTCCATCCTAAGCGAAATCAAACAGACATTGTGGAAAACACCGCGGTCATTATGTATTGTTGGCTAAACAATATTGGTGTCAAATGGGCTAGATATATCTTGTACCACATGCCCTGTTTCGACTCCGGCAAAAACACCAAAGGCACCCACTCTCCCTACCCAAATCTGATTTGTTGTCTTTTCCAGTTCGCCACTGATAAATCCCTCTTTTCTGACTTCCATTACCCGATTGCTAGAAAAGGTGTTTGTATTAGTGAAACCACTCTTCAGAAGGCTGTCCCTATGTTTTCTCCTGCCTCTGGTGTTTCTACTTCTGCCTCTGCTGACCCACCCTCCTCCACCCGTGATCCACCTCCGCAGCCACACCCTCGACCCAGCCGTGTGTCCTTCCGTGCATCCAATGAAACCCTTCTGGGATATATGATGCATGAACAGGCTTACAACCGTCAGGTTCAGGACCACCTGCACCAGGATCTGTGTTCAATCATGTCTACCATGAACCTATCTTGTGCTTCACCCTACCCCACCTACCAGCCATACCTAGGTAGTGCTTATGCTTCTTATGCATTCGAGCATTACTTCCCTGCTCCCGAGCCTTCTGCTGCCGCTCCGCCACCGTTTGCTACTGGTAGTTCTGCTCCTGTGTTCCTGCCATTACCTGCTGCCCCCTGGCCACTCTGCTCGCCTCCTTGGGTGACTCTGCTCTATCCTTCCCACAGGCCAAGTAGCTTCTTGCTCTTGGTATGTCGTGGGCTGAACAGAATGCCCGCTGGCCCGGTCGTTCGTTTGGTCCTCCTGATGATGAGGAGATGCCCGACCAGGATGAGGATGCTGATGCTGAAGACGGTGATGGTGAGGATGCTTCCGAAAAAGATGGTGGTGATGGTGCTGGTTCTGATGCTGACACTGCTGCTCCGCCTTCTGACGGGGATGAGGACTACCACCCTGGTGAGGAAGATGATACCGTAGATATAGATAGTTTAGATTTTTAGGTGGTTTCTTAGCTTATAGTCTAGCATGCCAATCATATATATCTTTCTAGACTCTTTTGTATAAGAAACATCCTGGCACATTCTTCTGAGCTGTACTATTTCTTATCTATGTTTTCTCACTTTATGGTTGTAGTTGCTTTCATGAGGACATCTATCTGAGTTGTAATATCATCGATATGAACTTTGGCTATTTTACTCTGGTTTATCTTATGCTTGGTGCTATTTTGAGCTATATTTTGATTATGACTTGGATTGTGTGTTCTCCTCTGTGGTCGTGTGCTATATGCTTTTACATTGCTATTTACTACCTTGTATATATGTCTTGGTTGAGTTTTGGAGAAGACCTGGTTTTTTCTCTTCTACACCCCCTATCTTTTTGATAATGTCAAAAGGGGGAGAGATATTTCCAGCTAGATCAGTCTTGAAACTCAATCATATTACTTTCTCTTTGATAAAATATCATTTTTGCCTGTGAGATCCTTTTCTTGTTCAAATTCACTGTTCTTTATGTGAACTTGCAAAAGGACTACACATTACATGGATATTGGTATTGCTATGTATAGAGAAACTAACACACAGGTGAGAGGAAGCATAGTTTGAGGGGGAGCAATTCAAAATTGTTCTTATCATGAATCCCCCTAATTCACAAGGCAAAGGTATAACTTTCATATCCTTTTCACTATGTTTGAGGAATGGTTTGTCATTGTCAAAAAAGGGGAGAATGTTGACCTAGAGGTTATACATTACCTATATTTTGATAATGAATTAACCATTCCACTCATATGTATCTAATATGTGTGTTTAAGATTGTTTGCAGGCATTAGGTACATGAAAAGGATCTAAAATCCAAAGCCCTAGAATGGGCCAAGTTCAAGTCAAATTGGCTACAAGTGTGCGTTTTGGGATTTCTATGTAAACGACCTTAGAACATCTATGTAATCACTTGTAATGATGAATTGACTTGTAACTTAGAAGAGAAAAATGTTTGGGACAAAATTCACCAAGTGCTAATCACTTTAATTTGCAAATTAGAAAATTGATTACATGCACTTGGTCGGTCGAGTTTCCCTGGCTTGAAACTCGACCGGTCATCCTTGGTCAATTTTCTGAAGATTGCATCGGTTGAGTTGTGTTTGCACAGAACTCGACCGATCAGGTAACTGACCATTTTGAGTTTAAATGGTCGGTCGAGTTTTGTCAGGACAAACTCGATCGATCATTTGAATATCGGTTTTGTCTTTTACTTGATCGGTCGAGTTACCCTCATTGAAACTCGACCGATTGCACTGTACAAAATTTGTAGAAAAAAGTGATGTGACCGTTGGTGAGTGTTTTGGGCAAAAATAGAGTCATTTCCTTGAACAAAAAATGGCTATTTTTGTATCAAAGTGTCCCACAACTTAAAGGGGCACCCTCAACTATAAACAGACCCCCTTGGAGTTCATTCCAAGCTGCTCTTCCATTGCAAACTTGGTGCTAGCATAATTGAGAGTGTTCCAAGCCCCTGAGTCCCTTTCTCTCTCTACCTTCAAGATAAATTTGTGAGTTATGAGTGAGTTAGGTTCCTGTGTATGAGAGCTGTCCCTTGTATGATGAAAAGCTCTCCTTTCTCCTTTCCTACCACATATTCCCTTTGAAGATTGATTGAAGTTGCTTCTCCAAGTGAAAGAGAAGTTGCTGCTGCTCTTCCCTGAGTGAAGGTGAAGATGATGGTTGTTCTTCTAGAGTGAAGAAAGCTAGCTGCTCCATATCTTCTAGTGAAGGAGGATCGTGCAAAAGCTCTCCAAGAGAAGGAGAGGTGCAAGGCAAAGCTCAAGTAAGATGGGTAAGTCCTGCAAGGCTGAAGACTAAGGTAAGAGTGGGTAAGTCCTTTGAAGAAGGATGAAGACTCTTGCAAGGTGGGTAAGTCCTTGGTAAGGTAGAAGATCTTAGCTTGAGAATCTAAGCCCTTGGTTGTGTGGTTGATGTTTCTTGTAATCTCATTGTGATATATAAGAGAACCAAGTTGCAAATCCTAGAGTCTAACCAACTCTAGGTAGTGGACTAACATCACTCCTAAGTTTAGGATGTGGAACCACTCTAAACCACCTTTCCAAGTGCTTGCTATTCCTGGTCTCTTATCCTTGCTTTGAATGCTAGCTTAAGACATCAAATTACTATTTGGTTTAGTTTCTGTACTAAATATAAAGTGGTGGTCTAATCAATTTTGTGAAGTTTGTGAAGCTCTATTCACCCCCCTCTAGAGCCCATTGATCCAACAGAAAGACTAAAATTTTGAATGAAATGGTAAAATTTGAGTAACATAATGATGATGCTATGATCTAACCTTAAATTGAAACTCGATTATGACTAATGAAGGTACTATTGTATTAAGAACTCATGTTATGGCCTCTCAAATCATGTTATCTCAACTTTACCAAATCTAGAATACATGCTTTCTATGTTTGAGTTTAGATGATAATGATCTTGATATGATGTGATAAGGAGGATTTGTACATTATACCTAATTTCTTGAGGTACCTATTTGATTGAATCCATGGTTCCCTATATTTGACCAAACCTCAAACATTATTAAGAAAATATTTCCCCTATTTCGATATGTACCATGATCATGCATGGAATTACTATGCTCTTGGACTCTCAAAATAATGATGAGAACTTTTATACAAGAGGCATCATCCCTATTGGTTCATGTTCCTTTTGGTAATATAGATTTTGAATAAGGTGATGAAAATGGATATCTCTCTTTATCTATTAAGATTTAACTCTTAGGTTTCACAATTTGACTTATTGATTTCTAAATATACCCCTACAATGATCATGAAAGGAAGGAACATGATTCTGACTTTGATCTTGCAAAAATTTCGAATTATGGTTTCTATGTTGTGATCTTGATCTTTGATATCATAAACCTATGAAGTATGATTTGACATTGATACTCTCCCTATTTAGATATGCTTGATGGCTCATGACTAATGTAGACTAATGTACTAGATTAGGGTGAGTTAACCAATTGGTTTAAAAATTGAGGTAACCTTGAAAGTTGCTTAAATTTTGAAGGATCAAGTATGCAAGCATGAAAGAACATATATTGAGTACAATTCATTGAACCCAATTATACCATCTATGAAGGACACAAAGATATGTCACTAAGTAAGTGACTGATAGTAGGAGACCAAGACTAGGAGGGAAGGTCACCAAGAGGCCAAGCCTAGGAGGGAAGCAAATCATGAAGACCAAACCAATGAGGGAAAGTCAGTAAGAGGTCAAGCCCAGGAGGGAAGGCCACCTTGAAGACCAAGCCCAAGAGGGAAGGTCACCAAGAGGCCAAGCCCAAGAGGGAATGCAACCATGAAGACTAAGCCAAGGAGGGAAGGTCAGAAAGAAGCCAAGCCTGAGAGGGAAAGCCACCATGAAGACCAAGCCCAAGAGTGAAGGTCACAAAGAAGCCAAGCCTAGGAGGGAAGGCCATCATGAAGACCAAGCTTAGGAGGTATTGTCACCAAGAAGATCAAGCCTAAGAGGGAATGCCATCATCATCCTCTAATAGATCGGTTGGCATGTGAGCCAATTGGTTCACCTAGTGAAATGGTTATTTCATCATGTTTCCCAATCACAATTGTGATTGGAAATTCTAATCCAATAAGTGCTCGACATGATGTCAACACTAATCCTTGATGCAATCAAATTACTCTAATGAACAAGGTGGTTCTTCTCATGAACCAGTCATCTCATGGACATGAGCCGATCGGTTCACTATGTGAACCGGTCAGTTTGTGACCTGGTTCATCCAAAATTCAGCCAATGTAATGTCTAATCTACCTGACACTCCAATTGATCAGTTCAACTCTTGAGTCAGTTGATTCATTGCTTAAATTGAATATCTAAACACTTTAGCAATAAATTTAATTATCATTCATGATTAGAGTCCACTTCTAGGTGTATCCTATGAGTGTGACCCCATAGGTTCCAAGTTATGTTGGCAATGAATGTTCATAACTCATTTATGACATCACATGCAAAAATATGTGCCTAGTCACACATTATTGCTACCCAAGTAATTGAAAAGTTGGAGAACAAATTCAACCTACAATATATGATACATGTTACAATAATTTTATAATTCCATTGTCTCTGATATCCGGATTGAACTCGAGGCATGGAATTTTCATGCTTTCAGTGTTCAATCCATATTCCTTGAACTAGAGCAGACTGTCTGAGATATATGTACCTCAATATCATATATTAATTCACATGTGCATGCATATGACTTTCTCAGTCTCTTTTATTAAGTGTCTAAGATATCCAACTCCCGTAGGTGGGACAAATCCCATCTACATCACTCATAGTTATCCCCATGTGTCACAATGCATCCAATCATCACCCTTAACACAACCCTTATTCAGGATCACAGTGGATGATGTCAAAGCACACTGAATGACACATGATGAGTGTGATTTTAGGTCAAATAACCACAATCACTACCATCACTATGAGAGATGACTATGACCACCAATTATGGTTTTCATGTGTCACTCTCAAGGTAGGTCTGTCTGATACACTGTTCTCTAACAAGTATCCATGTGCTTGGTTTGAAACCACATATCATGACTGATGAGATTTTGTCATCTACTAACTCACATTATAGTCTTAAGTGCCATTGTTGTCTATTAGTCTTCCACAATGACATCCGGCTAGGGACATAACAAGAATGTACATACTCTTAACATCTGTATGATTTCATTGTTCAAGTTACATACTTGAAGACATACATCATTGAGTAATGCCAGCATACTTGAAGACATACATCATTGAGTAATGCCATGCTTTATACATTCATTATGTTTCCTAATTATCTCATAATTGAATGAAATAGAATAACTCATAAGCTTTCCTTTATTATTAATCAAATCCTTTACTTTATATGCCATCACAATCATCATATGATTGGCTCTCTAGACATACATACCAACAGAACATACCTATCTTGGCATTCAAGTCCTAGTTCATCTGATTGTACTACCCAAAAATGACTAACCAATCTCTGCACATTAGCATATAGTAACCCAATCACCTCAATATCCCTTGTTGACACATCAGGGGATTATAAGATCATTCTGAAGTTCTAATCACGATTACAACATCCTACACATCCATGATTATATCATATATGTGAAGCAAGATGTCAATTTGTAAGGCAAGGAAATATAGAATAACATTCGTATCATTGGGGCTAGTCCCCATGCCCCGACACAAACATCTACTCACTCATTGTGAGAGACAACAACAGAAGGATAGGTAGAACATTGAAAGGGTCAATGATGTCTGGTGCAGGAAGACCAATCTCTTCACTATGGTCGCCACCTCCTTTCTCCTTGATTGGTTTGCGTTGCATAGATATGGCTTATGAAAATGATTAGATACAATTAGAATGGATGATAATGGTTCCCTTCAATATATGCATTTGTTTCTGCCAAAACCCTAATCTTGAATACTTGTGGTCGGAGGAAGCTAATTGGATGGCCTGGACTCAGTCCACTACGAAACTTAAGTGGGTTACTCATCTGAACCTCGTATCCGGTTCTCTAGTGAACCAACTTGGATTGAACCGGGGTAGGTTGGACATGGAGAATGCATGTTAGAACTATTGAATCTGGGAGACTCCAGGTAGAGAGTGGATCGAGTCGGGTGACTAGTGGAGTCGATCGCTTGACCGGGTGATTATAAGGTGGACACTGGATAGCTTCTGAGGCCTTCCTTCCCATGATGTATGGAATTATGAGGGCTTAATCATCCTTCTAGGTAGTGGATCATTTAGTTGGCTATTTCTACATGAGGAGTATATAAAGTGTGTTTAAGTCTAGAAAAGGGAAGATAACTGCATTTAAGTAAATCTAAGCCTAAAACTATGGAATAGAAACACAACTTCCACTAAAAAGTAGATAAAACTGTATCAGTATAAATATACTCATAAAACTAACCTAAACTTAAACCTTTTCTCGTCCCGAGTAAAGAAAAATAGAAAGGAGAACAATTGATACTAGGATCCATGCTTCCTCTCCTAATTGAGCATACTTTGCGGTCTCCTTCTACAAAAAATGAACAAATGAACCAAGTCCTTTGAGGTCACATAGACACACCTAGATATCCCCAAATTGGGGCTTGTTTCACCATTCTCTAGACTCCAAATCTGCAAAGAACTGATTTCATCTAAATAGTACTCTTTATTTTTTTGTACAAGGTAGAAAGGACCACAAGTCATGGCTGACTGGTTATTTTGGGGAGAGTTTTGATAAGTCCCCTGGGTATGAAATTTGAGTGAAAGTGGGAGAAAAAGGCATGGCATAAACCCATTTCCCCAGTCCCTCCTCTATTCGACTCAAGACCTTATCTGGGATTCAATTATTTTATTTGTCTCTCCTGTATTTGACTCGAGATTATTATTAGGTTGCAGTTATACTGATCACATGTTTTGTTTGGGTTCATGGGCCTTGTTTATTTATGCCATGTCCATAGAAGAAAAATGAAGAGGAAATATATTTCTTTTGTAAGGATGCCCCCCGAACTCAGGGTTTGACATACAATGGATTTTTTTTGTACAGTGAAGAGACAAGAAATGATGGAAGAAAGTTGGAAATAAAAGACAGACTTATGCTTCTTCATTTTATTATTGCATTGGAATCATATCATCATATTATATCAGTTAATTCAGTTAATGTAAGGTAGAGAAGCATTTAATGTTTTTTTGCAAGTCATATCGGGGGCACGTGCGGGTTGACCTTTCTGATTATTTCTACTTATTGTCATTTATAAGGGGAAACGATGCTCAATTGTTGTCCTTGGGGCTCAAATAAGTTCAAGACATGTTTGTTCCTTACGAAGTTTCTTTTTGCACGGGTTATCTCAAGAAAAAGGGAGTATATTCACTTATATATTTCCAATTTGCTTACAAGTAAGTGATCTGCTTTGTAAAGGCCACAACTCACACAAAATAAAATACTTTTAAAAAAAGAAATATAAAATAAATGCAAATAAAAGATAGAGAAAGTTGGTTTCAAAATGAGAAAGGGAAATGTTAGAGTTAGAGTGGTGGAGACGCGCACCGCCCACCCTCCACCCCCAACTTCAAAAATTTTCCCATCCCTGGGAAGAAATAAGTTAGAGATGGAGGGGATTTAATATGGAGGGCAGTGGGGATGGAGGAAATGTAGGATGCTCTTTGTCCAAGACCATGTAATAGAATCCCTAAGAATGAGTCCCTCTCTCACTGGTGAGGCCCTCCTATAATTGTTGTCATGGACACCCGTTACAATGATCCTCATTCAGTGGGGGTAAGGGTGGTTGCGATTGTGTACCCCATTCTCCACAGCCTACTCCAACCAACCTCTTGTATCGAGGGTGATAGCCTGCCGATCGAACAATGAGTTGATTATTGGATTCTAGTTGGGTGGTGGTAGGCCACACCAGTGTTTTGGGTTCATGAAGAGGGCTTCCCAGGGGACATAGGTGTATTGGGAGAAGTAGAGTTGTAATTCTCAATCAGATGGTTGTGGTATCTCATTCATCTCCAGAGAGGTAGGTTGTAAATGCTAAAGTGCACCTTTGTGATTGTTTGTCGTTGATTCCATTGGTGTTGTCATAGGGGAGTGGACAATAATTCTCAGCCTTAGGATCATCTTGGGGAAGATGGTTGTGCTTTCTGGTCCCTGCACCTTGTTTCTTTTTTAGCTGCAAAATAGAGGGTTAAGGGCTACCCAAAGAATTGGCAGTTATGATCCATGCATGCATTAAATATGCCACCTAGTCCATAAAGAACACATGTTGTATCCTTGAAATTCTCTATCACATCACAAGATTGTGGAAGAAAATATTAATGATAAGAGTTGGCATAAAAGAGGTTGCTATTCTTGAGTAACACTGCTTCTCATAAAAGATAAATATGGATATATCAGAAATAAATTATTATAGATAATAAAAAGGAACTCATCTGGTTAGGATAAAACATCTTCATTGGCCCACATATCCCACTCCCTGCATGCTTATAAATAATTGAGAATGTGAGATCCTTACCCTATCAATCAGACAATTGGGCAAACAATCTGATGGACTATTTGTAAAGTTCATCATGAACTTGTTGCTCCACACCAGTTATCAATCAATTGAATTGGATTGTCAAGACATGGACTTTATTTAAAATATTTTTGTGAATAAAAAGAAATAAAGTTAGATGAAAATTTTGAAAGTAAAAAAAGGAAATCAATGAATTGCATTACCTTCCAACAAGCGTCCCAATTTCACGTTGCGGACCTGACATATGATATCGCAGTACTCATGTAGAGTGCGTGAGTGGGGTTTCCAAACCCTTGACTTTTGGATCCGTAGGACCTGGATCATGGTCATATGTTTTGTATACCTTTCTAGGGGACTGGTCCTTGTTACCTTTGGGAGTGTTTTAGACATCTGATTGTTTTGGTTCCAACTTATCTTCCGTCTTGTAGACTTCGATTGAGTTATCCACCTTTTTTAAACATTCTAGAACCTGATACTCAATAGTCTTCTTTCCTAGTTGAAGTATGTGTTTACCGTCTTCAACATCTACAAAATCTCTCACAGTGGCTAAGAATGGTCTCCCAAAAATTAGTGGAAATCAATTATTCTCTTTGATTTGCATTACCACAAAATCACATGGGAGGGTAGGTGTCGTGTCTGAGCTTAACTGGGATGTCTTCAATGATTCCCATGGGCTTCATTACTGATGCATTATCCAGTTGAATGGTCTTAGTTGTGGGTAGAAGATCGGTGAACCCAAGACGTTGGCATAGAGTGTATGGCATAATTGATATATTTGCGCCTATGTCGGAAAGTCCCTTGTAAAATGTGTCATCTCCTACGAAACAATCTATCCCAAACAAGTTGGGATCTTTTTGCTTTTGAGGCATGTAGTTTTACACTATATAATAGCTAGTATGTGCTAGATTTACAGTTTCACATTCCTTGGTCATGTCTTTCTGGATAGAAGGGTATTGAGATATTTGCACCAAGTTTGCATTTCATCTAGTGCATCGAGGAATATGATATCGGCATGGAGCTCTTTCATGGTATATTTGAATTTCATGAATCGGTCATCCAACTTAGTCTTCTTGAGGAACCCCAGATAGAGTACATGAGGTTTATACACTTGTGCTTCCAGTATTGTTGGCAATCTAGGTTCGAGTATTGGTGTTACATTGAGTTCTCATTGGCGTCTGGTTGAGCTAATGTCATAAGGGGGTCTAGTGTCTAGGATGACTAATGACTGGTCATTCAAGTGACTCAGGGTCCTGGTTGGGATGCCTTCACTTACACTAGGTGGAATTGATCCAAGAGTTGGGGTCGGGGATGTGGAGTACACATTACCTTAACTTGTCATTTTAGTGTTTAACTGCTATGGATGCTTGGGGTTGTTTTATGGTTGACCTATGATCATTCGTATTGGGGTTTGTTGACTAGCCTCTAGGTGAGCGATCAGTGATTACAACACCTTTTGATTGGTCATGGCATTGTATAGTTTAGTTTGGTATGTCACCATTATCTACTGGAGTGTCTTTATTGGATATTGTGCTAGCACCGGCTTGATCTGTAGCGGTGGGGCTTGGTTTGGATTATGATACTACTATCACTTTTCATAGTTCATGCTTGGGAAATTAAATATGTAGTTACTCATTGTGTGGGCTAGTGTAGTATGATGGTGCTCTAGCTTGAGTAGCATGGGACATGGTCTACTAAATGGGGCTCTCGACTCTAGTTGGGTTCAAGTATTGGAAACCGGGTTGTCGCAAGCCTAATTTGGGGTTATAATACCTTTTTCTTGGGATAGTATGCATAGAATTTACATATTCAACTTGGATTACTATATATTGTCGCTAAGATTCATGGTCGTGGAACGCAATGTAAAATTGTTGGCAATGAATCACATTGTGATCTACTATATTGCAAAACTCACAGGAAGGTGCAATGATTTGCACTTGGGGCATTTATTCCTCTGATATTATTGAGAGATTTTCAAGATTATCTTACTTGAGAGAGAGAGATTTTATTGATTCATAATTCATATAATTCCAATGATGGATAGTTTTTGCACGCTAGATAATAGACCAAGTATGGGTCAGAATATAAAAGAAAATACAAGTTCTTATGTGTAAGTAAATGATGATTAAATATATGTATTTGTGATTATTGGATGAACCCATGTACCAACATAGAAATATGCTGACCGTGTTTTGTTTATAGGCATTTTAGGTAGTTGATACACAACATGCAAGCATGAAGATAAAGATGAAATCCATGGAAGGTATTAAAGATATGCAAGAGGATTAGATAGTTTAGTATTTCTTCTTAAATATACTTTTCTAAGGATAAAAAGTTCATGTAAGCATCTTGTAAATAATGTTACTTAATTAATGAAATTGTTTTCTATTATTTACTATTTGCTAAATCTGGATCCTTGGGAAAATTTATAGGTAATGGCTCTCGTATTTTTGACCTTCCTTAATTGGGGGTTTCTAAAAAGTTAGGTTGTTACATTTGGTATCAGAGCTACAAATTTTGTCAAATAATATTTAATAGTTTATAATTTTGAGTAATTTGTAGCAATATGAGGGAATTATTAGGGCATCTTCTAAAGACGATGGTGTCTAGAAGGGACCATGACCGGGGGCTGGCAAAATTTTCCTCCGCACTGCTAGTCGGCTTACGAGGACTCCCGCACTGGTGCATCTCTCATGACCAAAGTCAAAAGATTTTGCATGAAGTAAAATACCTTTAGGTTTCCTTATCATATGATTTGTCTATTTCTCATCCTCTTTCTTAATGAACCCTAGAAGGAACTTCTCTGCTCATCTAAAGTTAGCATTTTTGGGAAGAAGTAGGATTAAAGCATCCTGCGCCAATTAATGTACATGTAATATAGAAATGATAATGCACATGTAATGTGGAGGTAGTAATGTACATGTGATGTGAAGGTAATGATAAAGTAAACATTATATGGGTTTTACCAAGGAGGATAACCCTAGATGGGACTATGGTTGGTTTTAGAAAAAAAAGTCTAGTTGGTCAAGGGACATAGAAAGTGTAAGAGGTGGGGTGTAGTCTCTAACCCTTAACATAAAAACCTGAATCCTGGGAAATGAAAACCCTACCCTAATTAGGATCAGAGTAATGAGAATTAAGAGAAAATATAAATGAGTTTTCATAACCCAACCTCCCATGAATGAATGTGGAGAAATTCAAGTATGATGCATGTGAAAGAATTTGAATGCACATGAGAAACATAAATAACCAAAGGTTATACATGAAATTGTAAACATGGATATAAATTGCTCAACGCCCTGATGATATCTCTAGAGGAAGGAAAGGATAAAGAATACCCCCAGTGTGTGTGGGTATTCTACCGCCAACGAGTTTGTATTCAATTGATAATACTTCCAATAAGTGAGTATGAATACCCCCAATGAGTGGGTATACTACAGAAGTTGTGCAAATAAAGGTTGAGAAATTATAATACAAAATGTAGAAATGAGTTAGGTAACACAGTCTCCCATGAATAAGTGTATGTGGAACAAGGCAATTATGAGAAAAGTTTTAAGAAACATAAGAAATGGATGAAAAATACAGTTATGGATGTAACCTGCTCAAACCCTATATCGATTTCTAGTGAGTTAAATAGAATGGGGTGAAATAAAGTCATTCTAAAAATGAATAGGTACCTAGCCTGGATGGGATGACCAATGGAATTCCAAGCCTGGATGGGACAGTCATAAGAGGAGTCTAGCCCAGATGGGAAGACCAGAGATATACCAAGCCCGGAAGGGATGGTATGATTGTCCACTAGGACTAAAACCCTAAGGAGAGAGTTCCTCATAAATAGGATCCCCTAAAGAGAGGGCACACCATTGAGAAAAGAGGACAAGGGTGGAAATATTAAAAAATGAAATGCTTATTTAGCATAAAAAGATGATAATATGAAGAAAAGGAAAACCCAAACATAACATGCTCAAACCCCCATGCCGACTGTAGAAGTTTGAATATGGAAAGAGAATAATGACCAAGCCCTGGAGGGGAAGGTAAAAAAAGATCAAGCCTTGGAGGGGTAGGTCAATAAAGGTCAATCCCATGGATGGGAAGGCCGACATGGAACCAAGCCCCGAGTAGGGAAGGTGACCTCAGTCCACAGTGTAGATGACCAAGCCCCATATAGGGGAAGTCACAAAAGGTCAAGCCCAAGATTGGGTTGGCTGATGAGGCACCAAGCCCCTAGAAGGGAAGGTGGATTAAGTCCAATGTAGGGACAAAACCCCAAGTGAGGGTATCCCAGAGATTGAGTTAAAAAAGGTTGAGATGTTGTAATAAAACCAATGCATAAGTTTGAAACCTTTAGGGCTAGTGTGCCAACTCGGGGTGGGTCAATCCAAGTGTGAGAATATGGCCTATGTGGGAGGCAAAACATTAGACCTAGGGGTTAGGTTGTGCCTAGAGAAGCCTAAATTCCTACTAAGAGCCATACAATTTTTGGGAAATACGACATCAGATAGGTAGCAAAAATAAAAAAATTACTGACATATTTCCCATTAGCTAGTAGATTGTGTCAATAACTATGCAATGGGGAGGGTGGTTTTACAAATATATACTTGGCCTTAGAGTAATTACAATGGCAATCCTCATCGATGTAGATGTGCACTCTATCTTGGATGGAGGCTATGCAGCTCCTGGTCATACTCAGACTTATCTAACTACTCCTCCTCGGTCATCAGACTCAAAAAACTGTTGTAGCGGCTACTCTGATCTCGCCACAAACTGTGAGTTGATGTTGCCCTCCTAGAAGTAGCTAAAGGACTCTTGCCTCTAGAGTAGTCCACACAGACCAACTAGAACTCCTGTCATCCTGCAAGAATGGAAAGGAAGGAGTTGTCCCTCCCGTTGATGTACTAGTTACCAACTTGCTCTCCCACAACAATGATCCTCAGTTGTTTCTCTCCCTTGGCTATCCCTCCCTAGTCGAGTAGGACTTTCCTGGACTCTCATCGTTACCACAAGTAGAGAGGATAAAAATTTCAGAGCAACCGATTCTCAATTGTTTGTGTTGTGTTCTAGGAAGCCCCCAATACCCCTCTATTTATAGGTGGGGTTTGGGTCTAGGTTCCCAGTCAATTCCAGAGTGGAAAGGACTTGAAGGTCTCAAATTTTCACAACAATTCTGGAAACTTTACAACTTGTGACACTCCAAACGATCGTCTTGCCCAGAGAGATGGTCATTTAGCACTTTCTAGTTTTGCACTTTTTTCGGGAATTCATTTCTAATTAGTACATGTCATTACATCAATACCAATCCTAGATGCAATCAAATTGCACCCCCAAAATGACCATTTGGTGCATGTGAGATAGGATTCTTGCATCACTTGAGACTGTCGTCTCAGATAGGTGAGATAGGCGTCTTGCAACACCTGATATTGTCATCTCACATAGGTGAGACAGGCATCTTGCAGGCTGAATTGCACCCAATGAGCAATACAATCAACCTGACACTCCAAACGGATGTCTTAACACTTGAACTGATCATTTGGCAGTCTAGTTAGTTGATTTTTTGCATGAATTGAATACCTAAACACTTTAGTAATCAATCCAATCAACACTCAAGATCAAACTCCTCTTCTAGATGAGTTCCTATGTGTGTGACCCTATAGGTTCCATTTCATGTTGGTAGTGAATGTCCACAACTAGACTATGACAGTAAAAGCAATGAGTGGTGCCTAGTCACACATCAATGCTACCCAAGTGAATGGAAAGTTGGGGAGAAACTTCAACCTAAAATCTATGTATGGCGTTACAGTGTTTGTATAGTTCCTTTGTCACTAATATCTAGATTGATCTAGAGGCATGGAACACTCATCCTCATTATTATTCAATCTGATTCCTTGAACCAGAGCAGACTACATGAGATATATGTAAGATCAATAGCATATACTGACTCACATGTGTATGGACATACTTTTCTTAATCTCACTAACCAAAAGGCCTTGGATATCATACTCCTGTTGGAGGGACAAATCCCATCTCTATCACTCACAGTTAGTCCCCATGTGTCAAAGTCACCCAATCATGACCTTTATAACAACCCATGCTTTAGGATTGCATTTGATGATGTCAAAGTGTACCCAATGACATGTGATGAGTGTAATGATTTCACGTCTAAGAACAACAATAATCACCATCACTGTGAGAGCAGACTATGACTTCCATGATGATGACTTCCATGTGTCAATCTCACAGTGGGTTTATCTGATACATTGTTCTCTAGCATGTATTTGTGTGCTAGGTTTGATATTTCCATATCACGACTAATGAGATTTAGTCATCAACTAACTCACACTATGATCTTATGTGTTATTGTTGTCTATCAACCTTCCAAAATAATATCCGATCAGGGACATAATGAGAATGTATATACTCTTAGCATATGTATGATCTCTTTCTTCCAAGTCACGTACTTGAAGACATATGTCATCGAGTAGTATCATTATCTATACATTATAATGGTATTCATTATCTCATAACTAAATATACAAAATAAGTTGGAACTTACCTTTATTATTAATCAAACCATTTACATGTTATTCCATCACAGTCATCATATGATTGGCTCTGGACATACATATCAATAGACTCCCACTTGCACTTAGAGCCAATAACCCACGAATCTCATCCTGAGTGACCTAGCATAACCATCATGCTTCTGCTTTACTTTTATAGAAGATTTAGCAACATTTCCTTTAAGTCAGTATTTTGTAATTTTCACATCTCATCACTTTACGACTACTCGTATGAGATGGAAGTGTTGTAGTATGCTATATGAGATTACCCGCCTACCTTGTAGCTCCATTGTTATCATCAATATTTCTATTGTGTAATCAATGGTTGGAACTTCATACAAGTTCACCCATACAAACTTCTTGATCCATACAATATCCTCTATTATTCTTATAACACAGAGATACTCGACTTCTTTTGTAGATTTGGGCAACTTTTATTAGCTCAGAACCCTTTCTAGTTTACAGTTCTCATTTGATGTCAAATATAAATTTAGATTGTGATAATTTTGTTAGTCTGGAAGCTTGCATATGTGTAACTCTTTACATCCTACTCTTCCTTGTTACCATAACCAAGGAACCAATCCTTTAAGTGATTCACAAGAACCTTTGGATGTTCTTTATGATAGACCAGTGACTCTCACTAGTATCTGACATATACCCTCTCGTCATGTCCAATACATACAAGATTTCTAGGTAGGTGTATATGTCTTCTCATCATGTCCAATACATTGTGATATATATCATAGGTACATATGGAATCTATCCATGTTTTCCTATTCCTCATAAGAATTGGGACACTAGGCTTGTTAGATACTAACTACATTGAACATGGACACATTTTCTCTCATTGAGTCTTGCATATTAAACCCTTCAACATCTTTCCCATGTATGTGTTCTTTCTTAGGCCAAGAAGCTTTCTAGATCTATCTCTATAGATCTTAATTCCTATCTCATAGGATGTTTTGCTTAAACCCTTCATATAGAAGGTACTTTCCTTGCCACATTTTAACATTCACAAGATAAGGACGTCATTCCCGATCATACTGTGGAATATGAATATGCTCCCACTAAATCTTTGTAATCACATATTCCATCTTCGTTCTGACTCATGTCAAACCCTTTGACTGTCTTGTCAAATAGAAGATTACAACTCTGAGATGCTTACTTCAATCCAGAGAATGACCTTTATAGCTTATAAAATTTATTTGCGTTAATGGATTTATAAAACCCTTAGGTTGTTTCATGTAGACATCCTGTTAATTATTCCAATTAAGGAATGCAATTTTAACATCCATATGCCAAATCTCATAGTCATACTAAGCTGCAACACCTACCATGATCTAGATGGATTTAGTGATGGTAACAGGTGAAAAGACTTCATCATGTTCAACACTTTGAAGTAGTTTGAAACTCATTGCAACAAATTTACCTTTCCATGTTGGTCTTCTTACAAAAATCCAAATGCACCCTATGGGTTTTACTACTTCAGATGTATTCATCAAGGTCATACCTTGTTGGTTTACTTGGAGTCCATCTTTGATGTCATGGCGTCAAGCCATTTCTCAGATTCTGATCCCTAAATAGTTTCTAAGTAGGTTGTTGACTCATCTCTATGATCAACTCGTCACCTTTTGAGTTATACGATGTCATAATCTTTTAAATTCAAGGTGTGTTCTACTGGAACTATGAGTTTTATGTTTACATAAGGAACTTGAGATTCCTCAACAACTTGTGATTCTCTTTGTTCCTATTTTACCTCCTTAAGTTCTGTGTTTTATTGTTTGTCTCAAACATTTCAAGTTGTACTTTTACTCCTACTGATTCCAAATGGAACTAGTTTCCATTTTAGGAATACAATTATCCAGACTAACAAACACTTTGTTGTCAGATTGGGATAAGAATAATATTTAACAAAATAACCTTTATATGATTTTTGGAACAAAGCTTTTAAGAAATAATTTTCTTATATAAGCCTTCAATCCTGATCACTACAAAAGACTCATCATGACTCCTCCTGTGCCGTATCTCATATGGTGTCTTTTGAACCATTTTAGACGGTACATTGTTTTAGTGTAAAGCATGTCCTCAGAAGGAAATTGTAAGATCAGATAGATTTTATTGATAATCTCACTATGACCTAATAAGGTGTTGTACTTCCTTCTGACACATCAATATGTTTCAGGTGGAGTTCATTGTGATATACCATCATGGTCTCTCAAGAAGATTCTTAGACTCTTGGTTAAAATATTTCAACATTGATCACATCAATGTATCTTAATAATTTACCAAGTGAGTTACATAGTTCATTAATAATCTTCTTGAACACTTCAAGAGATTCATACTGGTATTTCATTAAATACAAATATTGACATACCACATCAGTAAATATAATGAGGTACTTGTAACTATTAGTATTCATTCTAAAAGGTCTATGTACATCAGTATGTACTTGTCCTAATGGATTAGTCAATCTCCCACTACATCTAGTAATGATGCTTTTGTCATATTGCACAACAAATAAGACATGCATGTATCTATTGGTTCAATATGCAAAAGAGTCTAGATAACCATCATATAGATTCTAGAAATGTATTTCTCATTTATGCACTTTAAATGACAATGTTATAGGTATTCATTGTTATAGTCATCAAGTCATTCAATATATGAGTCATACATATATATGTCTTTAGAACTATCAAGTATAGTTAGTGGGACATAGGTCATTGCCATAAAAGATCATATCTTTTCAAATTCCAAAAACCATTGATAAATTAGATAGAGAACTTGTGAAAACTACAAGATTACAAGGAAATAGAAGGGAGCCGGGTAACAAGCTGCGCTACCACCCCTTTTTGAATGGCAAATACAATCCTCCGAAACACCACATCCATAGATCTGGGAGTCATTACATTACTATGCATAACTTTTTGAACTCTCTTAAGAAGCTCCACAACCTCAGGTGCTAGGAACCCAAAAGTGTCAAAACCAAACGGGATAAAAACATGTTAATTGTCGAAACGGGCAACATGTCCCATAGTAAAGTCGCCACCCTTCAGACCAACCAATGGGGAAACTCCTGTTAGATCTACACATGCATGTTTTCCTCCAACCCAGCCAAAAATAAGAACGTCGGCTGGACTAAGTGTCGACCTACCCTCCTGAGGATCAGTCAAAAAGTTCACAGGAGCTTCCTTCTTAGCTGCAACTCCCGCATGTCTAAGAACATCATAAAGAACGTCTCTTACAAGATCACACCGATACTTGAAGCCTGGGATCTCCCTACAATGAACTGCATGCTCCCCAAAAGTGTCTAAGCAAGATTTGTGGCACACTGGGCATACCTCATCAATAGGAAAAAGTGGAATCATAAGACAATATATGAGAATAGTACGATACTCCACTGGAGACATATGTAGTCCAAGGCCATCAATAGGTATAGCAAGAAGAAAGTCCTGAACATGTTCAACCTGTAAACACTGGAAGATTGCTTTCTGTCTTTTGGTCATATCACATTTGATATCCATGCCCTTAATGATTTTGCTAAAAAGGGAACTCGCCAAAGTATTTTGGGCTTTAGGGGGGACGATGTCCTTATTAGCAAAACAATTAAGATCGAAAGATGGAATTGTAACACGTAGACAATCTAAAGCGTAGTTAAATTCAAAGTCCATACCATGTATCCCGCTATCTCGCAAAATATGGTCTTGGAGGACCCAAGATTGGGCTCTAGAGGCCACATACGCATATAAAGAAGCCTCCATTGCTGAATATAGGCCCAAACCACTGAGTCTAATAGGTAAGGATGCCACACGCCATTGAAGATCCCCAAAGAAAGGACCTCCACATACCAAAATATCCTCAATAGATCCACGCAACCCTTTTTCAAAAAAGGTTGCAGCCTGATGTACATGTGTGGGTTGGCATGTCCATAAGCCAAACATAAGCTTAGACGTACCCATGAAAGACCGTAACAAAAGAAGCTCACTTTGTGGGTCATGCAACTAAGGAAGTAGATGCATCAAGTCAACAACTTTAGTAGCCCTTCTCATGGCCAACTCCTCAATAAAACTTTTGTTCTTGCTAACGGCTCCTCCAAGTAGTTTTACTCCTAACACAGGCCTCCCAATGTCCATAGGGAACAACCCCTTCTCAACCTTCCTTCCATCACAAGTAGGCCAGAACACCTCCGTTTTATGAATGTTCAAAACAAGCCGTAGCTCTGGACCATTGCGCTGAATAATGTCCAACACCTTGGCTACCTCCATAGTGTCTCCAATGACGGTCCCATCATCAAGATACCAGGCATGAAGAAGAAGCTTACTATTGTCTCTGATCTCATGAATAAGTGGGTGTAATACAAGGGAGAAAAGAAGTGGGCCCAGAGGATCACCTTGTTGCACCCCAGTGGTAGACCATATATGTTTGTCTCCAATGTACAACCTAGCTGCTTGAGCGTAGAGAAACTCCACCCATAAAGAGATAGATCAGCACCTCTTCCTCACCTCACAGAGTAGCGTAGACCTATCCACTAAGTTGAAAGCATTAGAGAAATCTACTGTAAGCATGGAGAGAGACTCGTCTTCATGATATGCACTCAAAAGCCTATTGACACTATGTAAAACTTCTTCAGCTCCACTTGAGATGCCAACTCCGAATTGAAAGTCATTGAGATATTTAGCCATATCTTTTCCTACTCCTATCATAGCAACTTTAGACACTAGCCATCTCCAAATAGTGCCCACTGCAATAGGATGAATGCCATTGTCATGCTTAAGTAATGGAGTAAGAGGTGCAGAAGCTACAAACTCTGCCAAACTCAAAGGACGTCTCCCTGCCAGCCATAGATTAACCACCGAGGTGATAGCATGTATAAGATCTATGGCAACAACAGAACCCTCTCCACACAAAGCATCCAAAATGTGTTGGGCTCTCAAGCCATCTCTACCACATGAAGTCCCTTTAGGAAAGGATTTGATGCACTTGAGAACAATATCTACATCAGCAACAAGAGGGGCTTTTGAAATAAGAATATCTGGCCTGGAAGGAGGCAACTTGTAAGGATGCTTAGCCTCTAAGGCTTTCAAGGTATCATCGTCATAAGGGGACATACTTGAAGAGCACAAGACTTTCACTGTTGATGTAAAGTGACCATATGTGACTTTGCGAAGACATTGTCTGATGTTAGTGTTCTCCTTTATATCATCCTCCAAAAAGTTGTCCTCTCCATGACCCATATCCTTTTATGCACAAACGTCAATCATGTTGTCCACTAATTCAGTGATACCGTCTGCTCTTCCCCAAGTAGCGAGCGAGCTCAGAATATGACGTTGTTGTAGAGACTTCCTATTCCCAGATCTCCTGTCCCACCTATTTTTTAGTATGAAAACTTGTAACGTGCAGTGGGGAAGAAGTAACAATCTCACCCAGGCAACTATCGACCCTGGCTCAACAACCACTTTGTAGAGAGTTGTCTTCAGTGCTTGAGATAAGGCAAGACGACATGCATGTGAGATGATCTTCACAGTGGTGATGGGCGCTCGAAAAATATGATCAAGAAGCGTAACATCAAGGGCCAACCCATGAGGCATTAGATATCTCAAGGCCCACTGGGAGGGGCTTTAAAATGCGAACAATCCATCCCTGGATTTCTCCGTTATCATAAAAAACCCGAACAATACCATCATCATGATGGCATGCACGACTCAGTGCTTGTATCTTCATGCATCTCCCACACATCCACTGATCAAGGGCTCTCAAAGTCTCCTCAACTGCAAGAAATAAATCAAGATCATTCTGAATGGCATCCCGTAAAACCTTGCTGTGTTCCTCACTGCACAGGTATAACCTCTTGAGATGAGAGATCATACATGAAAATCCTTTGCTTCCTTCTCTGCCATCCAGACAACAGTGGAAATTTTGGAATGGACAATGTTGGCCTCCTGTGTGGATCATATGTTGCTCCCTCTAGATAGAGACATCAGCTTACCTACGAACTAGGTATCTCTCCTTCTTCGAGATCCAATACATCGCTAAGGTGGTTAGCTACCTCCTTCTTTCTCCTGTAAAGCATCCTCCGCTTAGTGGACCTCATGCACTGACGCACGCCTGACGCAGAGCTGGTGGGGTTGGCTATGGAGTCGTGCCTCCAGGCTGCTGCTGCAAGGAACAACGACAAACAACACCACCACCTTCTAGGAGACCGATCACTGTTAGGCAGTTCGGGCCTGATGGAGCATTGATGCATACCCGACGAAATGAATCTGGGCGTGCCTATGCAACCCTCCGCCTCCACCGCCGCCCGTTCAATACAAGCGCTTATGGGAAGAGACGATCCCGACTGCTACCCTACCTTGTCTGCCTACAGGCGAATTATCAGGCAGCAGAGGGATTGCCTCATCTTCACAAGTGTGTAGGTCCTCACCAGATCTACTGTTGCCTATCCCCTCAGCACGATTCAGGGTTGAACACGACTGATCGTGGAAAGAAAGGGGGAAGGTCAGAAATGACGCCCGCATGACCTAAGGCACTGGGGGAAACCTGAAGAAGCCTTTGGCAATGAGCTACAGAGATGTGGAGTCTCGGCGGCAGACAAGATCTATGCTGGAGATAGTTGCTCCTTTTCTAACTGCAAATTGGAAAATCCCCAATGAAATTCCCCTCCTGAATGAAGAAGATGTCGTCGATGAACCAGATATGAAGACATTGTCATAGATGAGCCTAATCAGGAGAAGACCTAGATGAGCTTGATCATGAGATGTTGCCACTGACAAGCCTGATCATGAGATGCCGCTACCAATGACGTGTCTGATCTTGAGATGTTGTTGTTAGAGATGAGCCTACCACCACCAACCTTGAAACATAATTTTTTGTCAAATGAAACATAATTTTTTGTCAAACAAGACATATGATGTTTTCATCAATGGCAAGTACATAATAGCAATTCACTAGTTCTATTACATGCCCATGAATGACAACTCCCAACTATAAAGGTAGCAACCCTTACTCTGCACAGTTCGAGATTACTTCTTTTAGGTCCTAAAGTAGATATCTCTATCTCCATCTTTTTCTGAGATCCTCTATAAGGAGAATAATTCCTTTCCAATGTCCAAACAAGTGACAGTGGTGACACGTTATCTTTAAGTGTAAAGGACATATTCCTTTTATGCTTCCTCTTCTCCATAACTTGAGTGTAGAAGACTTGGACTTAAGCTTAGCCTTAGAACACTTCTTAGCCTTTCCTTTGCCCTAGGCCTCACTTCTATTAATCATAATCATAGATTTGTCCTTCTTCTTAGTTGCTTTGGCATTAAGATGACAAGTATTTGATAAACTGACTATATGATTCATGCAACGCTTGCGTAATCATATTCATGGTCAACTCTTGACCTAAGAGAAATCCCAGTCACTCCACATGTCCAATCATATTGAGAACATGGGGTTCTACTGGGCCTCCCTTTGTCAGTTTACATTCAATTAGCACTTTGGAGACATTATACCTTCTTTGCTTTACATGGTTCTTAAGATGTTTTACCATCTCAAGAATGTCCATGTTTTTCATGTTGTTCATGCAACTCATAGTTCATACAACAAAGCATTAGGTATTTAAATGTCTATGCCATCATTGGAATGCTTCCAATAAGCATCCATTTAGCCTTAGGCACATTTGAAGTGGGTTCCTCTAGCATTGGTCTATCGAGGACATATGCTTCGGTCATTGATGAGAATATTTCTCAAAGTCCTTAACCATTTGTGGAACATTATCCCATTTTGTCCTTCTAAAGGACTGATCGTATTTGTGTTTGACATTTGATTCTACAAATAAATATTGCAACTTATCAAAAGATTTTTGATTTGGTTTGATTTGATAATTTGATGATATTTATTATGTTTTTAATTAACTGCCACTCCCACTATTTTATTCGAATTGATAGCCCACAATACCAATTTGATATCCGTTAATACCAATTCGGAATATTGTAGTGTACAATATTCTAGTGGGCCAAAATCCAAAACAATTGCATCAATATTGGACCAACGCTGGTGCTCATGACCAATTATTAAGGTAGGCACTCATGACAATTACATCATATGAAATTCTTGGATATATGATATGCACAACACCTTGTCATGATCATCTGCATGCCTCTGGTCCCAGAATCTCTGAGAATGACCCAAATGCTGACACGATAATAATACATCCCGCTTGGCAGGCCCACATTACTACCATCACATTTCCATGAGATAGACGACACACCTCCCTAGGAGAGCCCACGCTTGGTTGATCAAGCTTTTCATGTGTTCCGCTTTTAGAAAGCATCTAAGACTTGATATTATATTTGAGTGATTTTGTATGTGTAAATACATATATTTTATCCAGTCTCCACATATATAGTACATATCATATATATTCTATAACTACAAATGAGAACATATAATAAATAAAACACACAAGCGATGGATATGGAAATACGAATGTAATTCCTTGGAACCATAATAAATTACTACCACCTATAGTCCACATCATATGCAACATGTTGTTGGTGAAGACATGGACTCGAACCAATCCGAGTTCATTGGTTCAACTCTTGAACTGGTTGACTTGCCTCATGGTCACTCGGTTGGGATCTTCTGAAAAGGTCATCTAGTTCTCAGGCCCAAGCAACATCTGGACACCTTTAATTGATCAGTATGGCCACCAATTGATCGATTTGTCCTACTATCGTCGGCCTCCATGTTCCTTTAGTTGTCTGGGTCATCTTACAAGCTGCTTGTTTCCTCTTTGTGCAGATCAACATCTCATGTCAAAACATAAACTAAAACTATCCTATTTCTTATTACATTGTATATGGGGAACACCTCGAGTTACGTTCAAGGGAAAATAGGAAGAAGAGCATTAATTTACATTTGGAAAGGAGAGAGAGGCTTGGTATGCAGAATAATTAACAATAGGAACAAATAACATGAACAAGATAATTTTTATTATCCAAAAACATAATTAATTAATGTGGCTCTGATACTACTGTTGGGAAATATGAAATCAGATAGATAGTAGAAACAAAAAATTTACTGACATATTTCCCATTAACCAGCATATCGCATCAATAACTATGCAATGGGAAGGATGATTTCATGAAGATATACCTGGTCCTGGAGAAAATCCGGTGACAATCCTCATCGGTGTATATGCGCACTCTATCTTAAACGGTGGCGGTGCAGCTCGTGGTTACACTTAGAATCGTCTGAATGCTCTTCCTTAGTCACTAGACTCAGACAACTATTGTAGCATCTCCTTTGATCTCGCCACAGACTGGGAGTTGATGTTGACCTCCTAGAAGCATCCAAAGGACTCCTTCCTCTAAAGTTGTCCACTTGGACCAACTAGAACTCCTATCGTCCTACTAGAACATACAAGAAGAAGGTGTCCCTCCAATTGGTATACTAGTCACCAACCTACTCTCCTACAAAAATGATCCTCAGCTGTTTCTCTCCCTTGGCTATCCCTCCCTAGTCAGGTAGGACTTGCCAGGGCTCTCATGGTTACCACAACCAGAGAGGAAAATAGTTGTCAGAGCAACTAATTATAAATTGTCTATGTTGTGTTCTGGGAAGCCCCCTGTACCCCTTGATTTATAGGTGGGGTTAGGGTCTAGGTTCCCAGTTGACGGGGGGGGGGGTGGAAAGGACCAGAAGATCTATAATTTTCACAATAATTCTAGAAACTTTGCAACCTGCTGCATGCAAAACGGTCATCTCACCCAATGACACAGTTGTATTTCTTAGTAATACGACCATTTCACACTTTCAAAATTTGTACATATGTCGGTAATTCAATTCCAATTAGTGCATGTCATTACATCAACACCAATCTTAGATGCAATCGAGTTGCACCCCTAAAACGACTATTTGGTACATGTGAGATGGGCATCTTACACCACCTGAGACTGTCATCTCATATAGGTGAGATGGGAATTTTGTAGCACCTGAGATGGTCATTTCACACATGTGAGATGGGCGTCTCGCAGGACGTTTCAGGCTGAATTCCACCCAATGCACAATACAATCAACTTGACACTCCAAACGAATGTCTCAACAATTGAACCGATAATTTGGCCGTCTAGTCAGCTGATTTGTTGTGTGAATTGAATACCTAAACACTTTAGTAATCAATCCAATCATCATTTAAGACCAAACTCCTCTTTTAGATGAGTTTTGTGTGTGTGACCCTATAGATCCCATTTCACATTGGCAGTGAATGTTCATAACTAGCTTATGACATCACAAGCAATGAGCGGTGCCTAGTCGCACATCAATGCTACCCAAGTTAATAGAAAGTTGGGGAGCAACTTTAACTTAGAATCAATGTATGTTGTTATAGTGTTTGTATAGTTCCTTTGTCATTGTTATCCAGACTAAACTAGATGCATGGAGCATTCATCCTCATTATTATTCAATCTTGTTCCTTGAACCAGAGCATATTGCATGAGATATATGTAAGTTCAATATCATATATTGACTCACATGTGTATGGACATAATTTTCTTAGTCTCTCTAATTAAGAGGCCTTGGATATCATACTTCTGTCGGAAGGACAAATCGCATCTCTATCACTCACAATCATCCCCCATGTGTCAAAGTCACCCATTCATCACCTTTATAACAACCCATATTTCAATACTGTGTTTGATGATGTCAAATTGTACCCAATGCATGTGATGAGTGCAGTGATTTTAGGTTTAAGAATCACAACCACCACCATCACTGTGAGAGATGACTATGACTTCCATGATGATGGATTCCATGGGTTCGTCTGATGGTGGGTCTGTCTGATATATTTTTCTCTAACATGTATCCGTGTGCTTGGTTTGATATTTCCATATCATGACTAATGAGATTCAATAATCAACCAACTCATGCTCTAATCTTATGTGTTATTGTTGTCTATCAACCTTACACAATAACAACCGATCAGGGACATAATGAGAATGTATATACTCTTAGCATATGTATGTTCTCATTTTTCCAAGTCACGTACTCAAAGATATACATCATTGAGTAATATCATTTTATAGACATTTATAATGTTATTCATTATCTCATAAACAAATATACAAAATAAGTTGGAAGCATTTATTTATTATTAATCAAATCATTTACATGTTATGCCATCACACTGATCATATGATTGGCTCTCTAGACATACATATAAATAGAAGGCACCTAGGTTAGAATCTTTCCTAAAAAGGTAAGATTGACCAAATCAATTTAAAGATTAAGGTAACATTAAATTTCACCTAAAGTGTAAAGAAATAAGGATATAAAATATGAAAGCACATATATTCAATATGATTCTTTGAACTCAAGTATACCATATCTGAGGGATATGAAGAAAAGTCACTATGGATGTGATTGACGGTATGAGACTGAGCCCAAAAAAGAAAGTTGCCATGAGTCTGTTGAGGGGATATAAAATGAATAATGAGCATTATGAGAGATGGAAGAAATTTGGTTTAAAGAAATGCATATGAAAATGATGTGTTTGAAGGATGGTTAAAGTTGTGACATCGCAAAGAAATCCTTGGGAAGGGTATAGTCCTAGGTAAATCCTAAGGTCAAGTAGGGTGTATTAGAGGTACATAGGACCAATGGGATTGGGAGATGATTTTTCCTTTAATGCATAAAACATTGTGGTCAGGAGGTAACAACTAGGTTTGCGCAAGGTCCATGATTCAGGAGATTAGCTACCTTCATGATGATCATGTGGCCTAATGGGTGAATGTGAGAGGCACTCCCTATATGGATAAGGATGATATCACTCCAATAGTACATGTACCCTACATACCTCAAAGAAGTGACTAAGGCTCATAATATATGAGGTTTAAAGGTAAAAGATATAAGAAGTTATGTAATTATGATGATAGGGGTTGTGTACAAACTCAAGAGCAAAAAAGATATTTGACTTTATGAATTAAAAGCAAGTATGTTTATAGTCATGTTGAGAATGATTCAACTTAAAATGTGAATTGGAAAAATAATGAGTGGATATACCATCTGTGCTCTTGGAATGGAATGAATTATGTGTTTGGGCTACAATCAAATGCTGATTTCATCACATTATGAGTGAGAGAGATTGGGTAGATATATATTGTGCTTAGAAATTTAATTAGATGACCTAGGGTTAGAGGTGTTACCTCACCCTTATGTGAAAATATATGAATAATAGGTTGGAAACCTGGGTGAAAAGGTAATCACCAATTGAAATTGAAGTCATAAATGACCATGTAATCACCAAGAGATGATATCATGTAAATACTAAGGATGTGGATATACCTTGAATTGAATTCAAGTACCACTCTTAGTAATAATATGAGGCATTTGCATATCAATAAAATATGTTAAATAGGGTTGTTAACCCTAAGGTTTGACGCTAAGATGAGTTGTCATAACCTTAACTTACTACAGTCGGATTTTGGGGTCAAAATTCTTTTTAAGAAGGGGTGAATGTTATATCCTCAATTTTGGTAAAATTGAATTCTGTAAAATTGATTTGTGAATTTCCCAATGATATTATTTGTGGAATATTGATGTTAATCATCATTGTGACATGGGTTCTTGTGGCACAAGTTAAATAAAAGGAATTCATACATGATTAAATAATAATGACTTTTGATATAAAATAACTATCAAGTTTGTAAGGGAAAATAAAATACATGGTGTTTTTGATAAATAAATGATTAGTTATCTTGCCAAGAGAAGAAATACAATATTGATGCACCAAATAATATTATCTCGACTTAACCTTTGTAAACTTGAAAATAACAATGGAAAGAAAGAGAATTCTAGAATTTGGGTGAAAAGGGATATTCCATGAAATAATGGCAATTGTTTCAATAAAATCCCAATTATTAAATGCTCTCTTTTTTGGAAAACCAAATGTACTTTTATCCTATGGGTTTTGTTTTTAACCATGAGAGAGAAAATATGAGGAGAAGGAATATAATCCTTCCTTATTGATTTTTAAAGGAGATATCTTTGAGAAAGTAAACATATACAATTAAGGACTTACAAAGGGAGGATGAAGGGAAATGTGGAAGGAGGTTGAGAGGGTATGCGTATATATATGAGAGGGAATCTACACATAAACAAACCAAACCATCTTTCCCTCTCCCCACAACATTCTTCATTAGATCACCATCCCCTCCTTCTCTTTCCCCTTCTTACATACACAACCTATGGTTTGCCGAAGAAGGTGGTGCAACACCCACTAGGGAGAGGACGACCTCCATCGTCAAGAACAACTAAACCCACTCCTTCCTATCGATATGACCACATAATAATTGAGAATAAGTCTCATGGAAGGTTGAACAAGGTCTGCAGTAGATCCCTCATATGCTTCTCCTCTCCTGGTTTAGTTGGAGAGGTGTTGCATTAACCATGGTGCCAGGACGGGGCACTGCCTAGAGCTGGATGAGAAAACACGACAAGGTCATGCTAAAGGTGGAGCATCTCCACCCAGAATTAAGTTCTAGTGTGTGGACGAGCTCTAGAGGCTAGAGACTATTGTCTGCCGGCTAAGGAGCCAAGGCAGCGCATGGCGGACAATGTTCACACAATGTTAATGACCTTTTTCCTTCCTTGACCCCGATCACCTAAGAAGTTGTCCATTGGAGGGAAAGAGAGACCAAGGAAGGAGAGAGATAAAGAGTGTCACTACATTGATAGAGAGAGAGAGGGATATATGGATTGAAGAAATTTTTTTTTTTGAGAGAGGGACGGGAAGCCCTATGATAGGGGCTTCCCGAATCTATCACTAATTAATCAAATAAAGGTTTACAGCTGATTGCAAAATCAAAGGGAAATGACTCAACAAGGAAAACCTAACTGCAATGCCCCGACGAGCCAAATTGGCCACCTCGTGAGCAACTCTATTACATCTACGATTAACATGACTCAAATTACAAAAAGAAAAAAGATGGAATAACTCTCTGACATCATCCGCAATAGCTCCAACATAGTCCCGACGAGATTTATTGACTGTGCATGCTTGGACGGCCTCCATAGAATCCGTCTCCACTTCAATGACATCATATCCTTTCGCGATTGCCCATTGCAGCACTACTCTTACTTCTAGAAATTCCGATATGGTGACGCCCGTCCCTCTGCTTACCTTCTCCCCCCAACCTCTACTAGACTACCCGCATCATCCCTAACAGCTTAACCAATCCCCACCCCACCATCCTCCCCTACTGATCTGTCTACGTTGATTTTCAACCTGCCTTGCATAGGCTTTCTCCATCGACAACGTCCCCCAACAACACCCCCCATAATGCTCCCCCCTCACTTCCCTGTTGTCCGATACCACCCATGCCATTACAATCCACACCCACGGCACCTCCATCCTGCAACGCCCCGCTGTCCCCTTCCACACCCAACGCTGCGTCAGCTCCAGCATTCACGACGCCCCTTCCCCCGGTGTCGCTGCCTTCCACTCGCGCCTCCTCACTACTGCAGGTGTTGTGCATTGTTATGGCAACACCCCCATCCGTCCAGCTCTCCTTCATGCCTCCCCCTCCTCTCCTTTCACTCCTGGCATCCTCCTGTCCATCCTGCTGGGTTGCATCTACCTCTCTCCCGCCCACCTGCCTGTCGTTTGATCCCCCACAATCACCATGCAAATTTTTCCCTCGGTCAGCCCCCCATCCCGACCCTGCATGCCAGCTCTCTCCTCGACGCACCGTCGCCTTTGCGTCACGTAACAAGAAGCTACTGCTCACGTCGCTGCTTTGGAAAATCCAGTTGCATCAAACTCTCCACACTATCTACATGCCCGCTACTATCTGCTCCGTCTCGCTCAAAGGCCTTCCCTCAAGCGCTGCCCTCATTGACGATGTGATGTCCTCGTCACTAACACCGTTCACCCATACTTGCACCTCTCTCGTCATTTGTTCCCACACCTCCGTCGTGCTGGGACAACGAAAGAGCATATGTGGTATCATTTCCTTCGCAGCCCCACACAGCGTGCATTTGCCGTCGTCCACACAATGTCTGTCAAAAAGGCGCCCCCTCGTCGCTAGGCTGCCCGTGCTTGCCCTCCACAAAAAATGAGCTGTCTTGGGTCTCCACCCGCCATGCCAAATATGTTTCCAGAATGAGTCCCCTTGCTGTTGTAGAAAAGTCCTTGCTTCCTCTTTTCCAAGTAGCCCCAACCAATAGGCTGATCTAACTGTGAATTCCCCATCCCTTGAAGGCCACCACATCAGAGTATCTGAAGTATTCCTCATGCTCCTATGTATAGCACAAATCCTTCTCGCATAGGCCTCAGGAAAGCATTCATTGACTCTGTCTTCATCCCACCGGGTGCCATCATCTGTCATGAGGTCTCGGACTGTGATATAATCAGGCCCATCTTCCCTTCTGAAGCATGCTAGAGATTCCCCCTCACCTAGCAGCCACCTGTCTTCCCATATGTGCACCCTCATTCCATCATCCACTTTCCATTGCATTCCTTCTTGTAACAACGCCTTTGCTCCCCACAGGCTTCTCCATGTGAAACTGGGATTGTGTCCCCTCCTCGCTTCCCATAAGGATGTTCTAGGAAAATAGTGGGCTTTGATAACTCGTGCCACAAGGGAATCTGGGTTGTTTGTTATCCGCCATAGTTGCCTCGCCAAGAGAGCTTGGTTGAAGGTATGGAAGTCCCTAAAACCAAGCCCCCCCTGTCGCTTTGGCCTGCACATGTTTTCCCAACTCATGCATGATATCTTCATCTCTTTATCTTTTGCCCCCCACCAAAATCTAGCAACCATCCTTTGTATTTCCATTATGGTACCCGCTGGCAGCTGGAACAAGCTCATGACATATGTAGGAATTTCCTGGGCAACCGCTTTGATGAGGACTTCCTTTCCTGCTTTCGATAACAACTTCTCCGTCCATCCCTGCAACTTTCTCCAAATCCTATCCTTGATGTAGCTGAACACCTGTTTCTTCGATCTTCCCACTGCTGTTGGAAGTCCTAGGTAACTAGCATGTCTGTCCACCTCTCTCACGCCAAGAAGTTGCCTCAACTCTTCCCTTTTGTCTGTCGCTATCCCTTTGCTGAAAACGACCTCCGTCTTTGAGAAATTTATCTTTTGTCCCGATGCCTGTTCATATTGGCTGATGATTTCAGCTATCTTCAGACATTCCACGGTGGTAGCTCGAGCAAAGAGAATACTATCATCTGTGAAAAAAGGTGTGAGATAGGGGGTGCCCCCCTACTTGGCTTGATGCCATGTAGGAGGTTGTCGCTGGTCGCACTAGAAATCAAAGATGAAAAGGCTTCCGCACATAAAATGAAAAGGTATGGAGAAAGAGGATCTCCCTAACGAAGTCCGCATGTAGGCATTGTGCTTTGGGTCTTGTCTCCATTGAAGGCGAACGTATGCTTGACAGAAGTGATGCATTCTTGGACCTTTATCCTCCATTTCTGCCCGAAACCCAACCTCTCCAAAATAACATCAATAAATTTCCACTCAACTCTATCATACACTTTGGACATATCCAACTTCAAAGCTAGGCTGCCTTTTTTCCTCCCCTTGTCTCTCTTCATGGAATGGAACACTTCGTAGGCAATGAGGGTGTTGTCGGTGATCATTCTACCTTGTAAGAACGCACTTTGATTTTCCGATACAAAGTTGTTCATAAGCGGTTTCAGCCTGTTCGCAATAACTTTGGATGCTAGCTTGTAAATCACATTGCATAGACTAATAGGTCTGAATTCCCCTATAGTCTTTGGCGTGTCAGTTTTTGGAATAAGCACCACAAGAGTGTCATTTACCTCCCCTATATTCCTTTCCCCTTTCCACCAACCTTTGATGTAGCTCGCCACATCCTTCCCTACTATACTCCAATAATTTTGGTAAAACATTGTTGTCATGCCGTCCGGACCCGGTGCCTTATTTGGATGCATCTGTTGTAGTGTTGTCCATATTTCCTCATCCATAATATCCTTTTCCAACTCTCCCCTTTATGTCTCCGATATCATTCCTCGCAGCCCCCTAGTAGCCTCCTCGCAACCATTGGGATTGCTAGATTGGAACAGTTGTGCAAAATGCCTTATGATGATCGCTTTGATGTCCTCCTCTTGTGTTCTCATGACCCCTCCCTCGTCTTCCAAGCAATCAATCATGTTCCTCCTCCTTCTATTTGTGGCTTTTTGATGAAAGTATGTCGTATTCCGGTCCCATTCTTTAAGCTCCTTCACTCGTGCCCAGGCTGCCCAATACTCCTCATTCTTTTGTAGCCAATATTGGAGTTCTTTTGATTTTTCCTCCACCCTGTCCAAGTTTATTTGATTCGGTGGCAGCACTTGCAGCCCCTTTAGCTCATTCTCCAATTCCTTAACCTTCCTTCTTCTCTCCCCAAACTTCTCTGTTGCCCATGCTCGCAGACCTTCCTTACATCTCCGCAACTTAGTATTCAAATCGCTTCCCTCCTCAGTTTCTCATGCTTCTTTGATGACAGTACCGCAATCTTCCTCCCCCACCCACATTGGTTCAAACATGAACTGCCCTTCCTTTTTCCTTTTGATGTCTTTCCTTTCCGCCTTCAGAATAATAGGTGCGTGGTCTGACTCATAGATGGGTAAATGAAAAACTCTGTAGTGTGTGAAAATGTTTCTCCACTCTAGCTCGGGAAGGAATCTGTCGAGTCTCTCATGCACAAGTGTTCTTTCAGTCAGTCCCCTTTTCCATGTGAAAATATTGCCTTCATAACCCACATCCAGCAGCTCGCAGTCATCTATCGCATCACGGAAATTCTGCATGAATTTTTCCTCCTTAGGCGACCCTCCTCTCTTCTCAGAGTTGGAAGTAATCTCATTGAAGTCCCCGAAGAAAATGACTGGCTCCTCAGCCTCATTCTTCCTCTCTCTCATCAGGTCCCATGTTTTATATTTCTGCGCCTGATCCGCCCATCCATAGATGCCCACTGCTCTCCATACTACATTGCTGTTGGTCTCTTTAACTCGTGCTGTCACATGCCTTTTAGAATAATTGATCACCTCCACCTCCACATCCTTCCACCAAAATCCCAACCCACCTGCTCGCCCCACACTAGAAATACACAAACCATCCTTGTAGCCACAACTCCTTTTCACATCCTCCAGTTTTCTATCTGCAATCATAGTTTCCATCAGGAACACTATGTTTGGGCGTTCTCTCCAAACCCAAGATCGGAGAGCCTTGCATGTGTCAGGGTCGCCCAACCCCTGACAGTTCCAGCTTAAGATTTTCATTGTCCTTCGCAGGATTGGTCTCCGCCAATCTCCGCTACTTGAGTCATGGTGACTCCAAAGCTATCCAGCACTCCTTCATTCTGACCCCTGTACCTTTTTCCATCTACAAAACACTTAGGTTGCTCATCTAAATCCATGTCGCACACCTCTTCCTCCCTTCCCCTCTTCCCTGTGGATTGCTCCCACACCACCTCCTCCTCCGGTATTCCCAGTCTTGCCCCCCCTGCTCATTTTGTAAACCCATGGGTAATGTTTCTTCTTTCCTTTAGTCTGCTTTGTCCCTTGTCTCGTTCTTGTGCCTGTTTCTTTCCTCCGTTGTGCTCTTGTTACAATTCTTTTTTGTCCACCTGTTGTACTATGGAAGCCATCATCTCTTGTTTTGGATTCCCATTCCTTGAGCCTTCCTTTTTCCTGTGCTGCATCCCTATCCCTTGCGTTAGTTGCTAGCCCCTCATCAATCCTGATGTCTGCCTTTTTTCCTTTCTTTGGTTGACGACGTTGTGAGAGTTGCATCTCGGACTCCTCCTCAGTGTGCTGCACGTCTTTGCCCCCTATTGCTGGGCCATATGACTCCTCCTACGATGACTTAGGAGCTTCCTCATCGAGACGAGTCCCGTCGTTCAGCCCCACTGCAGCCTATTCTGTGTGATGTAGTGTCAGAGCCTCGTTTGGTTCCCCCGTCTCACCGTCGTTGACGCCCTGTCGTCGCGCTACCCCAGCGATAACGTCCGCTGTTGGATGCGTTGCGTCTGCCTCCCTCCTTGTCTACGACGCCCATTCACTCTCCCTCTCCCGATGGTTACTCCTTCTACCGCCCGACACCCCGTCAGGCTCTGACATCACACGCCCGTGACGCTCCCCTACCCTCCCTCACCCAACGCCAACCCTGCATTCACCGTCACACCCCGTCCCTCTGTTCCCTATGTTGCTTGCCGTCACACCTTCATCCCCCTTTCCCTGTCCTTCTTTCTGGCTGCCGCCCCCTCTCACCTTGCCGTCGTTGTCCCTCATCCTCCCCCCCGCACTACTTTCTTCATCCTCCTCCTCCCTTCTCACCCCTCTCTCCCCTGTCGAACCCTCCCTCTTGAACGTTAGCTTCCTCCTTGCCCCTCCTTCTACCTCTTCTCTGTTACCGTCAACCCTCTGTTGCTTCCAAGGGGACGCCCTAAGCCAGCGCCCCCATCGTTGGTGATTATCACCTTCCTCCATGCTGGTGTTGCAGTCTTTGTTGACGTGCCCGATCATGCCACAGCCAAAGAAAAACATAGCGAGCCGCTCATATTTGACATCAACGTACACAATACGTCCACTCTTAACCCTGAGTTTTAGGGTTTTACGCAGCGGCCGTGTCACGTCTAATAGCACCCTAACTCATATGGAAGAGTCCCATCCCGAGCGATCTCTGTCCGTCGCCACCACGCTGCCGACGCGACTCGCAATTTCCTTCACCATTGTCTCACCCCGATATCCCATCGGAACACCGTAGAGACGTATCCAGAAGGGCGTCTGGTTAATCGTCATCTGCCCTGGTTGCTCCTCCTTGTCCACCTCTTTAAAAAGCAAGAGCCTCCCATCAAAATTCCATGGTGTGTCATCCATCACCCGCTTCTTGTCTCGCCAATGAGAGAACTGGATTACAAAGTTGTCGCCCTCAAGCTTCTTGAACAGCACCATCTCCCAGAGACTCCATGCTTGTGTCATCGTCCGTTCCATGGCCTTTAGATTGTAGGTGCGATCCGAGAGGAGACGCCCCACCAACGCCAGCTCCGTTGGATCTTCCTCCTCATCACCGTTGTTTGCTAGGTTTCCATCAATTGGCTCCTCCTCATCGTCCATCAGGTGCAATCCTGCATAACACTCCGCAAGGTCCGACGCCATAGAGCCAAGACCCAAATCACTCCTCCATGCTTGAACCTGCAAGGGAGAAACCCTAATGTAAGGGGGAGGGCGTCCACGGCTTGCGTACCCTAATCTCCAGAGCGAGAAGGAGCAAGGGGATGGGTATGGATTGAAGAACTTGTTGTTTGACTAAGGAAGAAGGAGATGGATAGCATGGAGGGTCGCTCGATATATGCGGTAGCAATAGTATAGGATTTGATGAGGAGGTGTTGGCTAAATTGGAAATTAATATACCCTTTGTTTTGATGATGAAAAACATTTCATTCTTGTATATCTAATGTTCTACTTGAGTAATTCAGGGTTCAAAGGAATAAGGAAATCCGACCAAGCGGGAAGATGAAGATAAATGCAAATTGAAGATCAAATGCACTTAATTGTACAAATACTCATTATTGTACTCAAATGTAAACACTTGTACAAAAATATAATGTAAAAGTAATTAGACATCATGTAAATCAAGATTTAGATCTTCCTTACCCACTTATAACCTGTAGATAGATTTCCCCCAAAGTTAGAGTCACCCACAAACATTCAAACACACATTCAGTAGGTTATTCAAAAGTCTAGAACAAGGACACCCTCAGTCAAAGAAATTGTCGATCGAGACATGCTTGATCGAAGTTCTTGTCAACTGAGAACCACCTCGATTGAAATTGTGAGCACTGCTCAACAACTTACACAATTGTGCTCTAAATTAGTATTCGATCAAAAATAACCTCGACTGAGTAAGCAACGGTCTAAAGCTTGCGAATGTTAGACTAGGTGGTTGGTAGTTGGGAGTTGGAAATAGACATTGTAATACTTTTGAATTAAACCCAAGGTCAGTCAAAGAGAACCTCAACTAGGACACAGTTCGGTTGACCAAATTGTAGACTGAGCACGGTTCTGGATTGTTCTTTTCAAGTACGAACAAATTAGCAATTGCTAGCCAACTTATGTATACCTAACGACTATTTAAGCACTAAGAACACTCTAGACACTCCCTAGAACATCCCTAGACACTTGCAAAACATTCCTGTAAATAGGAGAGGCCTTAGGACACCTAAATCACCTAAGCTACAATTGAGTATTCACTATTGAGAGCAATCAAGCTAAGATTCACTTGTTGTCTTCCTCCTTGTGCTCTAGAAAGGTGTCCTATAACTACAATATCCTAGCCACCACACATAGCCACGTTACTCCTAAGTGGATAGGCGATTCTAACGCTTGATATAGGATCAAAGTGCTATGCAACATTGTTGTATTCCTTTCTTCCAATCCCTCTTCATAGGTACAAGTAGTAATTGCTCCTTGGCTACTCCAAGATCGTAGAGGTTGCTTAAGGGAGCACCAGTGAAGCTACTTCTTTGTGGATAAGGTTTCTACGAGAGGAGCTTGAGATTAATTCAAGGAAGGCTTCTTCAAGGGAGGTTGGAGCTACTTCTAAAAGAAGGCTATCTTAAGGTGGTGGAGCTACTTCTAGGAGGTGAAGGCTGCTCCAAGGACTTGATGTTACTTCAAGAAGGCAGCTACAAGGAGGTTGAGGATACTTGTTTTTGTGTAACATCCTTGCGAGGTAATAAAATAAATCACTTTCAAAATCCCAGTTGGATACAATTGGGTAGTGGACTGAATACCTTTGATTTCAAAGGTAGGAACCACTCTGCATCCAAGTCTCTTCCTTGTTTCCTTCTCCTTCTTTGGTTTGATTGTTAAATTAATTTTAAATTTCCAAAAGTCTCTATTCACCCCCCCTCTAGATCTTTCAATTTAATTAGAGAAGGTCTTCAAGGATCCATAAAAGGTCTTAAAGAATGGGGGGGCAACTTGTTGAGCAACCTCAACCTTATAGGAAATCATGTAACTCAACCACCACCTTTTGATGGAAGCAACTACACATACTAGAAAAGAAGAATTCAATTCTACTTCCAAGGACTTAGCTTGGAATTTTGGAGGATGGTGTCCAATCCCTATGCGATCCTTACAACTGAATATGCAACATGGGATCCCAACACGGTAAAACAAGTTCAATTAAATGCTAAAGCAGTAAACATATCATATTGTTCTATTTTAGTAAGTGAATTCAATAGAATATCCTCATGTGATACAGATTATGAAATATGGAATAAACTCTCCATAACACATGAAGGAACTGCCCAAGTCAAAATACCAAAATTAATATGCTTAAGTAAAAGTTTGAACAATTTTGTATGCAAGCTAATGAATATATTAGTGAAATGTATGCAAGATTTTCTTCCATTTTTAACATCCTAAGTGCATTAAGAAAATATATAAGTGAAGAAGGTCAAGTGTCCAAAATTATCTAATATTTGCCTCCAAAATACAAACCAAAGGTGACAACTATTGAAGAAGCAAATGATCTCACCACAATGAGGATGGAGAAGCTCATTGGCAACCCAGAAACTCATTAGGTCACACTTGAAGAAGAAGAATGTAAGGAGTGGGGTCCAATCCTTACATCCATTCCAAACACACTCAAAGGTATGTTAGAATAGGTATAAACTTTCCAAATTTATTATAATTGTATGCAAAAGACTAAAGTGTAGCAGCCAAATAAAAACAATTGACTATATTCAACTTTCATAAAAGATTACACAAGTAGATCAAAATATCCCATTAGGGTTAACAAAAATATACAACAAAAAAGGATCTAGATAAAGGGAAGTCTAAACTACTTCAGATCTTGTCTTCAAAGCAACATATCCAAGTGCTAGGTCCATGCCCAAAGCTATGTTCTCCTGATTCAATTCAACAGCTTGTCCTAACCTGGGTGGTTGGGAAAAACAACCAACAAAAGGGAAAGGAAAATAAAGTATGTTGAAAAACCACTAGAGGGGGGAGAATAGGGTTTTAAGCTAATTTTAATAGTTATTTAACTCAAACAACAACAAATGAAAAAGTAAGAAGGAGACAAGGGATTTAAAGTGGTTCCTACCTTAGCAAATACTAAGACAGTCAGTCCACTACCCGATTGCTTACCCAACCGGCATTTGAAAGTATTAATTTTATTACCTTCACAAGGAATTACAAAAAATACAATACTTTCTTACACCCCTTTGAACAACCTTCACTTTGAAGTAGATGCACCAACTCGAGGTAGCCTTCTTGAAGTAACTCCAAGCTCCCCCTTGAAGTAGCCTTCCTCTTAGAAGTAACCTCACGTTGCACCAGCCTTCTTGAAGTAGTCCAAAGTCTCCTTCTTCACCAAGAAGATCACAACCCTCTCCAATCCGCAGCCTCCAACCTAGGAGTAGCAAGGAGAGTACAAACAATGAAAGTGAACAAGAAAGGAAAACCGAAATTACAACTTATCCTTTGAAGCACAAGGCTTGATTTGCCTATATCAAGCATGTAGATATCCTAACCAAAGTATATGGAAGTGTGATAGCTGTGGATAGGAGATACTAGCCTATAGGACACGAATTTAGAGCAAGGTGAAGAGTAGCCAATTTCAAGTATTGCTCAATTTCTCAAAACAGGTTGCTAATGCAAGTGTATGCTCAAAGATTGCTCAAGTATGGAATCAAGTGTTTTTAGGTGTCCTAAGGCATGTCCTATTTATAGGAATGTCCTGCAAGTGCTTAAGGACGTTCTAGACACTTTCTAGGGGTTTCTAAGTGCTTAACTAGCCGTTAGATATAAGTTAGTTGCTTTAACAACAACTAGTTAATTAATTCTGCAGTTGCTGTTAGAGTTCATCTCGGTCGAGAAATGGTCGACCGAGACACCTACTCGGTCGAAGTTTTGTCGACCGACAGTCTCTCTGGATCAAGTGTTTTGCAACGTTTATCTCCAACTGCCAACTACCTTGTCAGCTGTGTCTAACGGCTACCTGGGTCTTTCTCGGTCGAGAAGCTTGTCGACCGAGAGTGTCTCGGTCGAGGAGTTTGTCGATCGAGATTACCCCTGTTTCAATGTTTCAATTTAAGGCATTAAGTGTGTGTATGAGTGTGCATATGTGACATTATTGAAGGGGATGACCTATCTAAGTGTAGTGATTGGCTAGAGTAGTTCTAACGCTTGATTTACATGAAGTCTAAGTACTTGTACATTATATACTTGTACAAGTTTACCATTGATTACATTTCATGACATTTACAATCATTCAATCATATAGATTCCCTAGTGCTTTGTCATCCACCTTATTCCTGCAACACTCAAGTAGCATATTAGATCAACAAGAATGAAATGTTTTTCATTATCAAAACAAAGGGATTTACATATGTCCATTTAGCCAACAATCTCCCCCTTTTTGAAGATGACAAACATTTCCTAAATATAAAATAAGAAAATATAAAACATGTGAGTTTCATACCTGAAGATTACCTTTGTAAATTTCTTCTCTTGTTTATAAAATGTGTGCTTATTATTCCCCATGAATTATGGAACGTGAAATCCAATTCTTTAGGGAATATAGCAACTTTCAATGTAAAGCCAAGAGTTTATAAAACTCATTGATTGAGTTTCGCACAATTACTAATTTTTCTATTTATTTCTCCCCCTTTGTCATTTCAAAAAGATATCCGTTAAAAACAAATATTTGTGAGTCTTTTAGTAATTACTCTATCACTTGTAAAGGATATTAAATCTTGAAGGTGATAAAGAAAACATTGTAAGCTTTAGAGTATATGAAAAGTATTGCCCCCCCTTAAATAGATATCCCTCTTCAATAGGTATTTGCAAAGATTTCATCCTTTTTGATTTATGACTTATTTATTACTCCCCTTACTTTGTATGCTCTACTAGAATAGTCTTATAAGCCATGTTCAAATGATGCCATAGAGGAATATCCATTATAATTAGTAAAGATAACCAAATCATTAGAATCACGGAATAACCATTTCATTACAATCATGCAAAGATAACCAAATCATGTAAAATAACCATTTCATTACAGCTATTACAACAGACACTCATGATCTCATTGAAAAGACTTAAGTATTACATCGATATCTGGGTCTTTTCCAAGAAATGACTCAGCTCCATAATACTGGACTAAAGTTTGCAACTCCAAAGCACCTGTCTTGGTTAAAGCATATGCTTCCAAGAATGTGGGAACACGATCAAAGCGGAAATGAGCAGCAATGTCTTGTAGTTGCAGGTGAGAAAACTAAGTGTGTGTGAGATCAGGAGATGGTGGAGGTGGAGTTTGGTAGTAGTTGTAGGAAGGGTTATATGGGTTGATCATGCCAAGATTTAAAGAGTAAGGATATTCATCTGGTTGATTTGGAGAGAGAACTTGCATCCTTTGGTTTAAGTAGGTCATGGCATGGTGACTATAATCTAATTGCTTACTTAGATGATATTGTGATCCATCAATGTAGGTTAGGGTGTTTTGGATGGGATCATGGGGTAGGTTGGTAGGAGGAGGTGGTGTTGGTATGTCCTGAGTAGATGTCTCACCTTCCGTCCTAGCTCTCTTGTGACCAAAACCAATTCCCAATTTTTCTACTGTGTTTTTGCTTATCTTTTGTGGTTTTCTCTCCCATGTGTATCCTAGATCCTCAAGTTGTTTCTTAAGAAAGTGTTGAGTGATTTGGCATACAAAATCAGCATAAGGGGGATTGCCAGAAAACTCAAGCATATTCTTAATGATGATGCGGATAAAGTTTATGGGAATGCATTTGATGATGGAATACATTAGATACATGTGAAAGGTAGGGACTTCAGACTTGTTTGCTCTAGGATGTATATTTGTGGAAACAATAAGGTTGACAATCCTAACTACAGGTTTGAGGTTAATGGCATAGTAGGTACCCCTATCTTCGTGACAAGTTGTATTAGATTGAAAAATGGTTCATTTAATCTCACTAAGATTGACGGTATTGTCATCTTGGGAAAGAGTATTGAGTGGATTTCCAGTGGTAAGGTCAAGAGTGACTTGGTATTCTTCTAAGTCTATGTTGAGCATGTCAAGAATATCCTCCTCAGTAAATCGAAAGCTATGCCCATTGACCATAGAGTAGAAGGAGTCATTATCATTATCGGAATGAGAGATTAAGTTTGCATAGAACTCATTTACCACTTTGGAAGAGTAGGAGGGGAAGGAAGGGTTCAGAAACTGTTTCACGTTTTGCACCTCGAAGAGATCCTCTAGGTCGACGATGCTGTAGAAGTCCATGACATCAACCGACTGTCGTGGAAGAGGAGTTTTGGAGGAGAGCCTGAGGTAGCGATCACTGACTACTGCATCGATGAAGGAGATGTCGTTGATGATCGTCAATGGTGGAGTAGTCGCCCTTTCTTTCCTGCTAGCAACTTTCTTCTTTCCATGTGTTGATGATGAAGCCATTTCTTGGCTTTAAGGTGGATAAGAAGCAAGAAAGTCTTGGAGATGGAGAGGCTAAAGAGTTGTACACAAATGCACTAGAAGGAAGCCAAGGAAGTAAGAATGTGAAGGTGTAATACAATGACCCGTTTTTGGTCCTTTTTATAGCAATCCAGTAACCTGGTCGGTCGACAAATTGTCGACCGACGACCGGAAACGGTCATATCCTAGGCGCGCCACTCGGTCACCCAACGGTCGACCGGCAACGGTTATATTCAAATGGTCAGATTCCAACGGTCATATCCCAACGGTCAATTCTCGGTCGAGCAATTGTCGACCGACATTGGCTCGGTCGAATAATTGTCGACTGAAAATGTGTTTGAGTTTTGCCGATGTAATTTTTATTTGAAGTCTGTCGGTCGAAAGAGATAGGTTGACCGAGATGTTTTCGGTCGAGGAATTCGTCGACCGACAAACTTACTGTGGATGAATTTTTAAGTTGATTCTTAATGCAAATGATAGACTGAATTTGTAGAGCATATATATGTTTTCTAAGGGAGTAATATTGTGATTATTATTACCAATCTTTGAACAATTTTGTGGTCATAATTTTAATTGGTCTTTTGATCATAATTTTTATATAGAGAATGATATTCAAATAAGTATTGTGCCAAACTTATTTTAGGTCGACTTTGATCACGACCATAGCGCCCCTTGGTCAAGCTTGATTTTAACCAAGAGGCAATTTGTAGATTTCCAATTTGATCATTCATATGTGAAGTATGATGTCTGCATGTAACTCTATTAGATATTAATTTGAGGCATTTTGAGTGATACTCAATATGAAGATTTCCGTTCGTAATTCTCCTAGAATATTTATATAAGCTTTGTTGTAGGTACATAAATATCAAATTCTATTTCTTCTTGTACCCTTGTTTTCATGTAAGATTTTCCAAGATAATATATATCCTTGAAAGCAATATCTCACGTTCTTAATTGAGAAATTTTTATCTTATGTGGTGCAAGCCTTAAAGTTCTTTTTCATATCACAAATGAATCATTTTGCTTGCCTATGTGTCATCAAGGATCCATGCATACAACAATCATTTTCTATCATCTTTGCGAGCTGAATAGTGAAAGCATGTACACGATGTAATGATAGAACAACATATAATAATAATTTCATAAAATACAGTGATCATTTATACTAGATGTCATAACACATGATGGTCTTCAACTTGTAAGATCAGTCATTAACAATAAATCGATAGCAATTTGATCAATTTGAAAACACATTCAGCAGATTTATCAGAGACTGGATCGGTCGATCATGTCTTCGACCGACTGTCTTTCTCGGTCGACAGATTCTCGATCGAGAAAGGTTCTGTACTATTTCAGAGCTATTTTCAGTAAGTAAATCAGAATTGTTTTTGTAGATTTAAAAGAATTATATATTCAAGTTAGATGTTTAAATTGTTAAGTTGAGATAGACATATAAATATGCAATTTGGGTCCTTGGTCATATCTCAACTTATTTTTGCTCATTTAGTTTGGGGTTTTGGGACCCAAACTAACTCGACATCCTTTTTCTTGTAAGGACATGAAAAGGAATAGTGACCAAGACGCAAGCAGTAATGACAACATATAGAATCAACTTCATATCTCTTTCTATGATTTTGTTCTAGGTTGTTCTTGGGTACATATGTATTTGTACCTTTAGGTACATACATAGATTGACTCTTTGGTGCTTGTGTTCTTCCCTTACTAGGTTGTTGATAAGATTTTCCTTTAGGCTTGTAAACTAGTCCTCTCCTTCCAATTTGATGGTAAGGATCATTTAGGATTTTATCAAGAATGCCATTGTTACTTAGACTACAAACTTCTTGTTGTAGCTTAGCAATTTCCTCCATTCTTTTCTTGATATCTAGATTTGCTTGTTCTAGATTAGATGATAATGAATTTCTTTCTTTCACGATAGTATCATAATCTAGATGTGAGCACAAGATGGGTTGTTTTTTAAGATCGTTCACTTGAGTTTGAAAATTAACTTTTCTAAAGAGAGAAGTTTGCAATCTTCCTCTATAGATTTTATCTTAATATTATGATCTTCAATGATCTTTTTAAGATCTTCATTTTTAGATGTAATAGCAAGAAGTTTAGCATGTAATTCATCATTTGCTTTATTAGATTTATTTAATTTCTTCTTGCACTCAATATATTTATTATGTGTCTCTTCAAGACTAGCAACTAGCTCATCTTTAGATAAATCAAAAAGACTTACCTCTTCTTCTTCTTCACTTGTTGTAGCAATAAGACAATCTTTGTGCTCATCTTCCTTCTTTGATCTCCATGGGCAGCTAGATGTTGTGTGGCTTGTTCCTAAGCACCAATTGCAACATGTTGTAGATTGGTCCAGGTTGCTCCTTTTATTGCGGTTGTAATCACCATCACCCTCCATTCTTCAAGACCCGATTAGAGCTCCTTGAAGCCTGCTCTGTACCAATTGAAAAACCACTAGAGGGGGCGGGGTGAATAGGGTTTTAAGCTAATTTTAACAGTTATTTAACTCAAACAACCACAAATGAAAAAGTAAGAAGGAGACAAGGGATTTAGAGTGGTTCCTACCTTAGCAAATACTAAGGCAGTCAGTCCACTACCCGGTTGCTTACCCAACTGGGATTTGAAAGTATTAATTTTATTACCTTCATAAGGAATTACACAAAATACAATACTTTCTTACACCCCTTTGAACAACCTTCACTTTGAAGTAGATGCACCAACTCGAGATAGCCTTCTTGAAGTAACTCCAAGCTCCCCCTTGAAGTAGCCTTCCTCTTAGAAGTAACCTCACGTTGCACCAGCCTTCTTGAAGTAGTCCAAAGTCTCCTTCTTCACCAAGAAGATCACAACCCTCTCCAATCCGCAGCCTCCAACCTAGGAGTAGCAAGGAGAGTACAAACAATGAAAGTGAACAAGAAAGGAAAATAGAAATTACAACTTATCCTTTGAAGCACAAGGCTTGATTTGCCTATATCAAGCGTGTAGATCTCCTAACCAAAGTATATGGAAGTGTGATAGCTGTGGATAGGAGATACTAGCCTATATGACACGAATTTAGAGCAAGGTGAAGAGTATCCAATTTCAAGTATTGCTCAATTTCTCAAAACAGGTTGCTAATGCAAGTGTATGCTCAAAGATTGCTCAAGTATGGAATCAAGTGTTTTTAGGTGTCCAAAGGCATGTCCTATTTATAGGAATGTCCAACAAATGCTTAAGGACGTTCTAGACACTTTCTAGGGGTTTCTAAGTGCTTAACTAGCCGTTAGATATAAGTTAGTTTCTTTAACAAAGGCTAGTTAATTAATTCTGCAGTTGCTGTCAGAGTCCATCTCGGTCGAGAAATGGTCGATCGAGACACCTACTCAGTCGAAGTTTTGTCGAACGAAAGGCTCTCTGGATCAAGTGTTTGCAACGTTCATCTCCAACTTCCAACTACCTTGTCAGCTGTGTCTAACGGCTACCTGGGTCTTTCTCGGTCGAGAAGTTTGTCGACTGAGAGTGTCTCGGTCGAGGAGTTTGTCGATCGAGATTGCCCCTGTTTCAATGTTTCAATTTAAGGCATTAAGTGTGTGTATGAGTGTGCATATGTGACATTATTGAAGGGGATGACCTATCTAAGTGTAGTGATTGGCTAGAGTAGTTCTAACGCTTGATTGACATGAAGTCTAAGTACTTGTACATTATATATTTGTACAAGTTTACCATTGATTACATTTCATGACATTTACAATCATTCAAGCATATAGATTCCCTAGTGCTTTGTCATCCACCTTATTCCTGCAACACTCAAGTAGCATATTAGATCAACAAGAATGAAATGTTTGTCATTATCAAAACAAAGAGATTTACAGATGTCCATTTAGCCAACAATCTCCCCCTTTTTGAAGATGACAAACATTTCCTAAATATAAAATAAGAAAATATAAAACATGTGAGTTTCATACTTGAAGATTACCTTTGTAAATTTCTTCTCTTGTTTATAAAATGTGTGCTTATTATTCCCCATGAATTATGGAACGTGAAAACCAATTCTTTAGGGAATATAGCAACTTTCAATGTAAAACCAAGAGTTTATAAAACTCATTGATTGAGTTTTGCACAATTACTAAGTTTTCTATTTATTTCTCCCCCTTTGTCATTTCAAAAAGATATCCATTAAAAACAAATATTTGTGAGTCTTTTAGTAATTACTCAATCACTTGTAAAGGATATTAAATCTTGAAGGTGATAAAGAAAACATTGTAAGCTTTAGAGTATATGAAAAGAATTTCTCCCCCTTAAATAGATATCCCTCTTAAATAGGTATTTGCAAAGATTTCATCCTTTTTGATTTATGACTTATTTATTACTCCCCTTACTTTATATGCTCTACTAGAATAGTCTTATAAGCCATGTTCAAATGATACCATAGAGGAATATCCATTATAATCAGTAAAGATAACCAATTCATTAGAATCATGGAATAACCATTTCATTACAATCATGCAAAGATAACCAAATCATGTAAAATAACCATTTCATTACAGCTATTACAACGGACACTCATGATCTCATTGAAAAGACTTAAGTATTACATCAATATCTGGGTCTTTTCCAAGAAATGACTCAGCTCCATAATACTGGACTAAAGTTTTCCACTCCAAAGCACCTGTCTTGGTTAAAGCATATGCTTCCAAGAATGTGGGAACACGATCAAAGCGGAAATGAGCAGCAATGTCTTGTAGTTGCAGGTGAGAAAACTGAGTGTGTGTGAGATCAGGAGATGGTGGAGGTGGAGTTTGGTAGTAGTTGTAGGAAGGGTTATATGGGTTGATCATGCCAGGATTTAAAGAGTAAGGATATTCATCTGGTTGATTTGGAGAGAGAACTTGCATCCTTTGGTTTAAGTAGGTCATGGCACGGTGATATAATCTAATTGCTTACTTAGATGATATTGTGATCCAGCAATGTAGGTTAGGGTGTTTTGGATGGGATCATGGGGTAGGTTGGTAGGAGGAGGTGGTGTTGGTATGTCCTGAGTAGATGTCTCACCTTCCGTCCTAGCTCTCTTGTGACCAAAATCAATTCCCATCTTTTCTACTGTGTTTTTGCTTATATTTTGTGGTTTTCTATCCCATGTGTATCCTAGATCCTCAAGTTGTTTCTTAAGAAAGTGTTGAGTGATTTGGCATACAAAATCAGCATAAGGGGGATTGCCAGAAAACTCAAGCATATTCTTAATGATGATGTTGATAAAGTTTATGGGAATGCATTTGATGATGGCATAGATTAGATACATGAAAAAGGTAGGGACTTCAGACTTGTTTGCTCTAGGATGTATATTTGTGGAAACAATAAGGTTGATAATCATAGCTATAGGTTTGAGGTTAATGGCATAGTAGGTACCCCTATCTTCGTGACAAGTTGTATTAGATTGAAAAATGGTTAATTTAATCTCACTAAGATTGATGGTATTGTCATCTTGGGAAAGAGTATTGAGTGGATTTCCAGTGGTAAGGTCAAGAGTGTCTTGGTATTCTTCTAAGTCTATGTTGAGCATGTCAAGAATATCCTCCTCAGTAAATCGAAAGCTATGCCCATTGACCATAGAGTAGAAGGAGTCATTATCATTTTCGGAATGAGAGATTAAGTTTGCATAGAACTCGTTTACCACTTTGGAAGAGTAGGAGGGGAAGGAAGGGTTCAGAAACTGTTTCAAGTTTTGCACCTCAAAGAGATCCTCCAGGTCGACGATGCTGTAGAAGTCCATGACATCAACCGACCGTCGTGGAAGAGGAGTTTTGGAGGAGAGCCTGAGGTAGCGATCACCGGCAGCTGCATCGATGAAGGAGATGTCGTTGATGATCGTCAATGGTGGAGTAGCCGCCCTTTATTTCCTGCTAGCAACTTTCTTCTTTCCACGTGTTGATGATGAAGCCATTTCTTGGCTTTAAGGTGGAGAAGAAGCAAGAAAGTATTGGAGATGGAGAGGCTAAAGAGTTGCACACAAATGCACTAGAAGGAAGCCAAGGAAGTAAGAATGTGAAGGTGTAATACAATGACCCATTTTTGGTCCTTTTTATAGCAATCCAGTAACCTGGTCGGTCGACAAATTGTCGACCGACGACCGGCAACGGTCATATCCTAGGCGTGCCACTCGGTCACCCAACGGTCGACCGACAACGGTTATATTCAAACGGTCAGATTCCAACGGTCATATCCCAACAGTCAATTCTCGGTCGAGCAATTGTCGACCGACATTGGTTCGTTCGAATAATTGTCGACCGAAAATGTGTCTGAGTTTTGCCGATGTAATTTTTATTTGAAGTCTGTCGGTCAAAAGAGATAGGTTGACCGAGATGTTTTCGGTCGAGGAATTCGTCGACCGACAAACTTACTGTGGATGAATTTTTAAGCTGATTCTTAATGCAAATGATAGACTGAATTTGTAGAGCATATATATGTTTTCTAAGGGAGTAATATTGTGATTATTATTACCAATCTTTGAACAATTTTGTGGTCATAATTTTAATTGGTCTTTTGATCACAATTTTTATATAGAGAATGATATTCAAATAAGTATTGTGCCAAACTTATTTTAGGTCAACTTTTACTACGACCATAGCGTCCCTTGGTCAAGCTTGATTTTAACGAAGAGGCAATTTTGTAGATTTCTAATTTGATCATTCATATGTGAAGTATGATGTCTGCATGTAACTCGATTAGATATTAATTTGAGGCATTTTGAGTGATACTCAACATGAAGATTTCCGTTCGTAATTCTCCTAGAATATTTATATAAGCTTTGTTGTAGGTACATAAATATCAAATTCTATTTCTTCTTGTACCCTTGTTTTCATGTAAGATTCTCCAAGAAAATATATATCCTTGAAAGCAATATCTCACGTTCTTAATTGAGAAATTTTTATCTTATGTGTTGCAAGCCTTAAAGTTCTTTTTCATATCACAAATGAATAATTTTGCTTGCCTATGTGTCATCAAGGATCCATGCATACAATAATCATTTTCTATCATCTTTATGAGCTGAATAGTGAAAGCATGTCCACGATGTAATGATAGAACAACATATAATAATAATTTCATAAAATACAGTGATCATTTATACTAGATGTCATAACACATGATGGTCTTCAACTTGTAAGATCAGTCATTAACAATAAATCGATAGCAATTTGATCAATTTGAAAACACATTCAGCAGATTTATCAGAGACTGGATCGGTCGATCATGTCTTCGACCGACTGTCTTTCTCGGTCGACAGATTCTCGACCGAGAAAGGTTCTGTACTATTTTAGAGCTATTTTCAGTAAGTAAATTAGAATTGTTTTTGTAGATTTAAAAGGATTATATATTCAAGTTAGATGTTTAAATTGTTAAGTTGAGATAGACATATAAATATGCAATTTGGGTCCTTGGTCATATCTCAACTTATTTTTGCTCATTTAGTTTGGGGTTTTGGGACCCAAACTAACTCGACATCCTTTTTCTTGTAAGGACATGAAAAGGAATAGTGACCAAGACGCAAGCAGTAATGACAACATATAGAATCAACTTCATATCTCTTTCTATGATTTTGTTCTAGGTTGTTCTTGGGTACGTATGTATTTGTACCTTTAGGTACATACATAGATTGACTCTTTGGCACTTGTGTTCTTCCCTTACTAGGTTGTTGATAAGATTTTCCTTTAGGCTTGTAACCCAGTCCTCTCCTTCCAATTTGACGGTAAGGATCATTTAGGATTTTATCAAGAATGCCATTGTTACTTAGACTACAAACTTCTTGTTGTAGCTTAGCAATTTCCTCCATTCTTTTCTTGATATCTAGCTTTGCTTGTTCTAGATTAGATGATAATGAATTTCTTTCTTTCACGATAGTATCATAATCTAGATGTGAGCACAAGATGGGTTGTTTTTGAAGATCGTTCACTTGAGTTTGCAAATTAATCTTTTCTAAAGAGAGAAGTTTGCAATCTGCCTCTATAGATTTTATCTTAATATTATGATCTTCAATGATCTTTTTAAGATCTTCATTTTCAGATGTAATAGCAAGAAGCTTAGCATGTAATTCATCATTTGCTTTATTAGATTTATTTAATTTCTTCTTGCACTCAATATATTTATTATGTGTCTCTTCAAGACTAGCAACTAGCTCATCTTTAGATAAATCAAAAAGACTTACCTCTTCTTCTTCTTCACTTGTTGTAGCAATAAGACAATATTTGTGCTCATCTTCCTTCTTTGATCTCCATGGGCAGGTAGATGTTGTGTGGCTTGTTCCTAAGCACCAATTGCAACATGTTGTAGATTGGTCCAGGTTGCTCCTTTTATTGCGGTTGTAATCACCATCATCCTCCATTCTTCAAGACTCGATTAGAGCTCCTTGAAGCCTGCTCTGATACCAATTGAAAAACCACTAGAGGGGGGGGGTGAATAGGGTTTTAAGCTAATTTTAACAGTTATTTAACTCAAACAACCACAAATGAAAAAGTAAGAAGGAGACAAGGGATTTAGAGTGGTTCCTACCTTAGCAAATACTAAGGCAGTCAAACCACTACCCGGTTGCTTACCCAGTCGGGATTTGAAAGTATTCATTTTATTACCTTCACAAGGAATTACACAAAATACAATACTTTCTTACACCCCTTTGAACAACCTTCACTTTGAAGTAGATGCACCAACTCGAGGTAGCCTTCTTGAAGTAACTCCAAGCTCCCCCTTGAAGTAGCCTTCCTCTTAGAAGTAACCTCACGTTGCACCAGCCTTCTTGAAGTAGTCCAAAGTATCCTTCTTCACCAAGAAGATCACAACCCTCTCCAATCCGCAGCCTCCAACCTAGGAGTAGCAAGGAGAGTACAAACAATGAAAGTGAACAAGAAAGGAAAACAAAAATTACAACTTATCCTTTGAAGCACAAGGCTTGATTTGCCTATATCAAGCGTGTAGATCTCCTAACCAAACTATATGGAAGTGTGATAGCTTTGGATAGGAGATACTAGCCTATAGGACACGAATTTAGAGCAAGGTGAAGAGTAGCCAATTTCAAGTATTGCTCAATTGCTCAAAATAGGTTGCTAATGCAAGTGTATGCTCAAAGATTGCTCAAGTATGGAATCAAGTGTTTTTAGGTGTCCTAAGGCATGTCCTATTTATAGGAATGTCCTACAAGTGCTTAAGGACGTTATAGACACTTTCTAAGGGTTTCTAAGTGCTTAACTAGCCATTAGATATAAGTTAGTTGCTTTAACAACAACTAGTTAATTAATTCTGCAGTTGCTGTTAGAGTCCATCTCGGTCGAGAAATGGTCGACCGAGACACCTACTCGGTCGAAGTTTTGTCGACCGACAGGATCTCTGGATCAAGTGTTTTGCAACATTTATCTCCAACTGCCAACTACCTTGTCAGCTGTGTCTAACGGCTACCTGGGTCTTTCTCGGTCGAGAAGCTTGTCGACCGAGAGTGTCTCGGTCGAGGAGTTTGTCGACCGAGATTGCCCCTATTTCAATGTTTCAATTTAAGTCATTAAGTGTGTGTATGAGTGTGTATATGTGACATTATTGAAGGGGATGACCTATCTAAGTGTAGTGATTGGCTAGAGTAGATCTAACGATTGATTTACATGAAGTCTAAGTACTTGTACATTATATATTTGTACAAGTTTACAATTGATTACATTTCATGACATTTACAATCATTCAAGCATATAGATTCCCTAGTGCTTTGTCATCCACCTTATTCCTGCAACACTCAAGTAGCATATTAGATCAAAAAGAATGAAATTTTTGTCATTATCAAAACAAAGGGATTTACAGATGTCCATTTAGCCAACATATGTGTCAACAAATATGAATAGGATATCAAGGTAAAGAAAAATGTAAATAAAGGCTAGTTTTCATCATAAGATGAAGATTTCAAGAGTATGAGGCTATATTCAAAAGAAACTTGCCATTAACAATTATATTAAAAAGGATTTGCATGTAAGATAATTATGTCTACCTAACTAAGTAGGGTTGAGGCACCTACCAGACCTCTAACCTATAGGTGAGGGGAGAATAAGACATTCCCAATCACCTACACAATTATATAGGGGAGAATAAAAACATTCCCCAGGGCGATTAAATACATGCCCTCTGTGGGTGGTTGTACATAAGTACCGCTACTTTAAATTAAATAGAACATAAATCTACATGCTAGAAAAGTAGTCATGGCAAGAGTAGTCATAATATTCAATAAGCATGTTAGTGGGGTATAAGATTCAAACAAGAAGAAATTATAATCTAATTTGAGGCATGAACAACATTAGGATTTAAGTATAGAAGATTTAGGGTTCATTTAAGCCTCATTAGGGAAATATAGGGTTTGACTACAATTATCCCAACATAGGGTGTAAGGAATGCACATACCTCTCTTAATGATATCAATTACTAACTTTCACCACTTTAATTGAGTCCAAGTTTGACTTTGCCTATTTTCAATGTATTAGAGTACATAGTGCACATTAATGTATACAAACCCTAATTTCAGAACTTTTTAGCAAAACTTAGATTTTGTTTTTGAAAATATCACCAATGAACTTATTAGGTTCTCCTGATGAAGAAAACATATTTTTATGTTAATTTTGGAGTTATGACGATTAAGATGTAGTTTTTATGGATTTTATGCATTAAATTCATTTTACAAAAATCACCCTTCATCAAACCATGAAATAATACCTTGAAAATATTTTTATTATATATAGGTTAATTTTAGAATTCCAGAACATATTTATTTGTAAAATTTGGATAAGCGGATTAGAAGATATGAATTTTCAATATTGACCAATAGGAAATTGCCACATCATCAAACCGATCGAGATAATTGAAAAGAGAGGGAGAGGGAGAAAACACCATTTGACCTAGTATTAGGTTTGAAGTTGCATAGGTAACCAAACTAGATCTTCTAGAGAAGGTAAAATAGTAAGAAACCAAAACCCTAGAAGAACATGGTAAAAAGAGTTGGAAATCATCGATTTTAAACATAGAAGCATGAATTTTAAGCATATAGTAACCAATATATGAGAAGGGGGTTAACAAAACTTGCCTCTAGGAAGGTAAGAAGGTCCAAACAAAAAGGATCCCAAGATTAGAAGGTCTGGTTGCTCCAAGCCAAGCTCCTTTCTTGAGCAAAGATCACCTTCTCCACTTTAGAGGTGCAAACCCTAGCAAAAGAGCACGGAGATGAGATGTTTTAGGGTTCTAGGTGGAGTTTTACCATGGAAGGTCATGGTTCTGACCTGGAAGAAGGTGGGAGGAATACTAACAACATGAAAATAGGGAAGTAAAGGAGTATACTTACTAGTTTTGGTTAAAATCACCAAGGAGGATCTTAAGAAATCCTAAATAGAGAAATTTGGAACCCTAGGAGCCTTCTTCACCAAGGTATGCACCCTCTTTTACCTTGGGACAGTAACTTCATGGACAAACATGTAAGGGATGTTTCTGTAATCTGGGGGAAAGAGAAGGAGAGGATTGATTCTTGGATTGGGAGGTGGCAAGGGGTATGCATGGCTTTATAAAGAAGGGGGCAAGTATGAGGTGTCTATGGGACTTTCCATGTGTCCTTAGGCTAGGGCTTCATGGCCAAGAAAGAGGAGAGGTCATAGACTCTTCTTGTATATCAAAGGTCGGTCCTAAAATCCCCTAGAGTATTCTAGGCCATCCCCATCATCCTTCAAATTAAGAAATAACCCCATTGGTTGATAGCTTTTAAAGATAAGCACATTTTTAAAGAGGGTAATCCCTATAATGCCCTTGGAGCGAAACACCTTCAAACCAAGGTACAACCAGGTGCCCCATGGTTCAAAAACTCGAGAATGGTAAGATAATATCTAAGGATTAAAATTCACGTGATAATTTGCAAAAAAAACCTACCAATTGGGTAAATTGTATAAAAGTCCAAAATATGCATATAATTGCATAACTCGCACAAACAACATCCAAATTGGACCAAACTTGAAAGGTAATCTTTTCTCATGATTTAAAAACACCTCCAAAGGTTAGATTAAGGTTTAGAGTACTTAAGTATGCTATTTAAGATTGTTCAATATATTAAGGTTTGGGGCCTTACACTTCTAACATGGATTTATTTATCATTGTTCCACTTAAGCGGTGATTTTACATTTTAGATCCTTAAATAAGATTTCACCAAGATATTTGTGCATAAACCTTTCCATTGGTATAATTATTGAACAAATGTCCATCAAACCACTTTAAATTCCACAATTTAAGCATCAAGGCCAAAAAGGATAGAAATGATAGGAAAATATTGGGAAAGGGCCAAAAAGGGAATATGTCGAAGTTTCGGTATGTTACAAAGAAAAAGTGGAGGATGAGATTCAAAAGGGAAAAAGGAATGGCATAGCGTTGAAGGATACAACAAATATTCAATCAAAAGTCATAACTCAAGAAAGTGATGAAACGAGTGAAGGAGATGATGAAGAAGATGCACTCATTGTGAATGGTAAGAAATATAGAAGGTATAAATCTAACAAGAATTCTAGTGCTTCTTCCTCTTCTTCCCTTAGGTGTTTTGAATGTGGAAAGAAAGGACATGTGAAGAATGAATGTCCTAAAATCAAGAAAGTAAAAAGGCTTCTTTCAAGAAAAAGAACAAAGGAGATAAAGCTTACAAAGCTGCTTGGGACGAATCAAGTGATGAAAGTGGAAGTGAGGAGGAGGAAATTGAATGTCTTTTGGCCAAAGAAGATGAAAACAAGTACTCAAGTGAGGTAAGTCTTCTTGAACTATCTAAAGAAGAACTAGTCACTAGTCTCTAAGAAATATATGACAGATATATTGACTGTAAAAAGAAATTAAAGAAGCTTACAAAAACTAATGATGATTTGCATGCTAAGCTATATACTCTCTCTTCTAAAAATGAAAGTCTTATATCTGAAAGAGATACCTTAAAATCTTCAATTAATGAGCATAATATCAAGTTGCTTACTGTAGAAATAAACTATAACTTTCTTTTCCAAGAAAAGGTTGAACTGCTTGCTAAAATAAATGATCTTCAAACTCCACCTATTTTATGGAATTATTTGGATTATGATGCTATTGTAAAAGAAAGAGATAGTTTGCTATCTAATATAGATCAAGCAAAATTAGATATTAAAAGAAAATAGATGAAATTGATAAGTTGCAAAAAGATGTCAGTGTCTTAAAAAATAAAGATATCCTTGATAATATCCTAAAAGACTCTTCTAGACAAATTGGTAGGAGAGGTCTAGGTTATGTACCCAAAGAAAAAACCTATCAAAAACCTAGAAAGACACAAGTACCCACGACAAAGGTCATGTATGTACAAAAGACCACTTCAGCTCATGACCACAATGGTAAAAAGAGAAATGAAATTGATTTTATCTATTGTCATTATTGTCTACGTCTTGATCACTATTTTTTTCATGTCCTTACAAGAGAAATAAAGATAAGGATCTAGCTTAGGTTCCAAAACCACAAAGTTAGAAATATGAGGATACCTAGTTGAGATTTGACCTAAAACTAAATTGAAAATTTGATTGTCTTATCTCAAGTGAACATAGCTTTAACTTGCATATTTTTCATGATATGATTAGAAACAACAAGATGATTTTCTTGACACTGATAAATGCACACAGAACTAGTTCTGGTTGACAAAATACTCGATTGAGGATCTCTCTGGTCGAAGAAACTGTCGACCATAGAATGTTGTTTTTAAAATTGTATCTACTGGCAAATTATTTCGGCCAACAAATTGCTCGACTGAGAAGTCTTTCAGTCGAATAAATAGTCAACCGAGTAGTATTCTGTAAAGATTTTATACTGAATCAATCAACTTGTGACTATATTCAATCTTGTTTTTGAAATTGTTCAAAAACCCTTTCAAATGAGTTATTCTAAAATACAAAATACTTTAATAAACATTCCTAACCAAAAGGACCATCACATGGGTACCAAAACCTATCGATTTAGTAGGATTAGGTGGTTGATCCAAACATATGATTGGAAAAAAAGAAAATTTTTAAACTTTTGAAGAAAAGAAGAGTGGTACGATGACATTTGGAGATAACGCCAAAGGTAAAATTATTGGAATAGGTAATGTTGGTACAAATTTCCAAATCAAAAGTGTCCTACTTGTTGATGGATTACATCAAAATTTTATTAGTGTTAGTCAATTACATGATAGTGGCTATGATGTTATTTTTAACAAATCTTGATGCAAGCTACTCATAGAACACACAAATAATGTCATTTATGAAGGAAAAAGACTACGAAATATGTATATACTTAGACATAATTCCATGCAAGCTATTGTTGGATAATGTCTTATTGCACATGATGAATCCTTACAACTATGGCATAAAAAACTAGGTCATACAAGTGCATATGTTATAAAAAATTTGATTAAATATGATCTTGTTCGTGGTTTACCTAAACTTTCTTTTGACAAACCTGAAAATTGTGAACCATGTACTTTAGGTAAGCAAAGTAAAACTTCTTTCAAATCTAAAACAATACTTAGCACTACTAGTTCATTAGAACTCATTCATATGGATTTTTTTGGTCCTACGAGGACTCAATCTATTGGTGGCAAAAGATATTGCTTTGTTATTGTTGATGATTATAGTAGATATACTTGGGTTCATTTCCTTTCAACCAAAGATGATACAATTAGAATAATCATTCAATTTTGTTCTTAAATTGAAAATCAACTTCAAAATAAAATATGTACCATTAGGAGTGATCATAGTGGGGAGTTTTAAAATCACATCTTTTAAGAGTTTTGTACATCTCAAGGGTACACACATAATTTTTCAGGTTCATGCACTCCACAACAAAATGGGGTAGTAGAAAGGAAAAATCAATCTTTACAAGAAATGGCTGAACTATATTACTTGAACACAATACACCTAAAACTTACAGGGCTGAAGCAGTTAATACAACATGTTATGTATTGAATCGTGTAACAATTCACTCCCATCTGAAGAAAACTCCTTATGAACTTATTTTCAATAAAAAACCTAGAATTGATTATTTTCATGCTTTTGGTACACCTTGTTACATATTAAATAGAAAGGATGATAAAGATAAATTTGACCCTAAATCACATAAAAGATTCTTCTTGGGATGATAAACTTCTAGAAAGGAATTTAGAATCCATAATACCATCTCTAAAAAGGTTGAAGAATCAATCCATATCACATTTCATGAAATAACAACACAAAGTACTGAAAATGAAATTGAAAACTTAAAAGACGTAACTCATCAAATTGATGACATAAGCATATATACTAAAGATGATCAAAACACTAAAAATGAGCAAAACAATGAGGCACAAAAACCCATTCCTAGATTAATAAAATATCATCCTCAAGACTTAATCATAGGAAACCCTTTTGATAAAGTAAAAACTCGATCATCATTTAGAGATGTAGCAAACATGGCATTTATATCGATTGTTGAGCCTAAAAATGTAAATGAAGCTTTAAAGAATGAATATTGGATAATGTCTATGAAAGAAGAACTAAATCAATTTTCAAAAAATAATGTATGGGACTTAGTTCCTAATCTACAAGATAAAACCATTATTGGAAATAAGTGGGTTTTTCATAAAAAACTTAATGAAGTCGGGGAAGTAGTTAGAAAGAAAGCTAGGTTGGTAGCTCAAGGATATAATCAACAAGAAGGAATAGATTTTGATGAAACCTATGCACCTGTGGATAGACATGAGGCTATTAGAATGTTATTAGCTCTAGTAGCCCACAATGACATCAAACTATTCCAAATGGATGTAAAAAGTGCCATCCTAAATGGAATTTAGAAGAGGAGGTATATTTTGCTCAACCACCTGGCTTTGAGATTCTTGATAAAATTGATCATGTATATAAACTTAAGAAAGCCCTATATGGTCTTAAACAAGCACCACATAATTGGTATGATACTTAAAAGTTACCTATTTGATAATGGCTTTTGAATTAGAAAATCAGATTCTACACTATTTTTTAAAACTTACGAATCAGATTTTCTTATTGTTGAAATAATGTTGATGACATTATTTTTGGAGATTCAAATGATTCCTTATGTAATCAATTTAGTGATATTATTGAAAAAGAGTTTGAAATGAGTCTCATGAGAGTATTAACATTTTTCCTTAGTTTTGAAATAAAACAAACGATCGCTGAAATTTTTCTAAGCTAAGAGAAGTACTCCAAAGAACTCTTAAAGAGATTTGGAATGGAAAATTTCAAACATGCTACCACTCCCATGGCCACCTTTGCAAAATTGACAAGGATGAAGATGGTGAACCCATTGATGATTCCTTGTATAGGGCCATGATAGGTATTTTTCTATATTTAACTACCTCTAGACCAGATATCATGTTCTCCGTTGGGCTTTGCACTAGATTTCAATCAAAACTAATGCATTCTCATTTTCAAGCCATTAAAAAGATTTTAAGATATCTTATTTGTACCATCGACTATGGTTTGTGGTATCCTAAGGGACAATAGCTAGATCTAAAAACTTACACCGATGTTGATTATGCTGGTTGTCGACTTGATCAAAAGAGCACAAGTGGTAGTTGTTTATTACTAGGAAGAGCCTTAGTATCTTCATTTAGTAAGAAGCAAAACACAGTTGCCCTATCCACCATTGAAGTTGAATATGTGGTGGCTGGATCATGTTGTGCTCAAGTACTCTATATGCAACATGTTTTGAATGACCGTGGTTTTGCATTCTCTTCTAAGCTAATTTTTTTGTGATAAAACTAGTGCCATAAACTTGGCCCATAATCCTATTTTACATAGTTGTACCAAGCATATTGAAATTAGACACCATTTCTTGAGAGATCATATTTCTAAAAATAATATCTCTCTCCATCATGTTGATATAAAAGAGCAATTAGCGGATATCTTTACCAAACCTATTCCTCTTGTTCACTTTCAATATATTAGAAATAGGTTACTTATTACTCCTTTTGAAGATGTATTCTTTGATATATGTGACCAAGATTCTAATTGTATTTTATGTTATTTGGATTGCACAAGACTCTACTAATGATTTTTTGTCACAATAATTTACTATAATGTACAAGTACATAAATAAGCTCAAAATAACTCACCAAAAATACTCACACAGACACTTGTTCGGTCAAAATATGCTGGACCGAGATGATTCTCGGTCAAAAAAATTGTCGACCGACTTCCACTCAGTGGAACCCTCAACCGACAAGGGGCTGTTGAACCGATTTTCTCTCTCTAAATTTTGGGAAACAATTTTTTTTTTGCAAAAAGGCCCCTCGTTTGAGAAAATTCTCGACCGAACCCTCCATATATTGGTCACTTTTTCAAATTGCAATGATCGACTGAACTAGCCATTATGAGTAGCATCAGAAGAGAACCATTGGGATCTCGGTTGATGAAAGGTTGATCGAGCAGGTCACTGATTTTCTATAAATAGGACCCCAATCCGCCCATTCTACACACAATTCACTTGCTCTCTTCTCCACCTCCTCTCTAGTGATCTTTAGCGTTAGTCTTTAGCAACACTCTTGCACTCCCATCCCTAGTTCTTCTTCTACCTCCATTTGTATAAGATGGCCTCATCTTCAGTGCACGGAGGGAAGAAGTGAGTTGCGGTGAGGAAGGGAAGATAGGTCACTCCAGCTTCAAGCGTCATCAACGACATCACCTTCAATGACGTTGTTGTTGGAGAATGCTGCCTCAAACTCACCTCAAAGACTCCTCTTCCTCGATGCTCTTTATCACGCTCCTTCATCTCCCCAAGATTTTCAAGTTGCAAAAATTGACGGAGTTTCTTGAACCATCATTCCTTTTCTGGTCCACCCAAGCCGTAAATGAGTTTTATGCTAATCTTACTAGGGATTCCAAAAACCCCTTCTCTTTCACTTCCATAGTTGATGGGTTTGGATTCTACTTTTCTAAAAAACATATCCTCAAAATGTTAGATACAGATGAGGAGGAATATGGAGGATTCATAGACTTAACCACCGACAATCCTTTATCCAAGTTGTCCACCAATGATAACACCATTAGTTTAGGAGATATTAGAAGGGCCATTTTTCTTCCTAACACATCATCTCATGATAATAGGGGAACCTACTATGCAGCATCTCTCACCCCTGAAGCTAGGGTAGTAAACTTCATTATCTCCCATAACATCTACCCTAGATCAAATAAAATGGAAATCCCACAATTTAGGATGTATATAATCTATGCTATCTTGGAGAGTATTCCAGTGAATTTCATTCGCAATATTGATAACCTCCCATTTTGTGATATTATCTTACTAGGTTTTCTTAGTTTTCCATACTCTTTCTTAAATAAATTAGATATAATTCTTAACTTTCTAGCCTCATTGTGTATTCACCAATAAACTGACATTTCTCCTTTTCTTCTTATGGAAAAAAAAATCGAAAAAGTTCCCACCCAACCGGTCTCAAGACCGTGAGGGCTCAAGCTGTCCCGAGACCGAGCAAGTCTTAATGGTCTCAAGACCAAGCAAAGTCCCAAGACCATCAAGAACCCAAACGGTCCCAAGACCATGAAGAACCCAAACGGTCCCAAGACCGTGAAGAACCCAAATGGTCCCAAGACCATGTAAAGACTTATTGATCCAAAGAATGTGTGAAGGCGACCAGTCCCAAGATCGGGATGATCCAAATGGTCTCCAGACCATGAGGATCCAAATGATTTTCAAACCATGAAGATACAAACGGTCTTGAGACTGCTCAATACCCTCTTTGAAACCTATAAATAAGACCAAAGGGGTCCTCATAAGGGGATCGATCATTAGACGCCCAAAGGCTGCCTCATTTGTTCCAGATCCGTTTCATCCTTCATCCTTCACCCTAAGGCTCCCGGTCTAAGATCCACACTCCATCCATAATCCCACTTTCTCTCTCATTGACATAGAAGGTGGGGAGTGAAGGATTCATCACCAAAGCAACCACGCAGTGTGAAGATAGTTGTTCTCTACTCCAAGGGGTGAACCTTCCTTCCTCCCTCCTATGTAGAGATGATGTTTTCCTTCTCTTCTCATGTCTCCTTCTTCATTCTTGCAATGAGCAAATAATTCCATACACTAGGGTGTGGGGAGTAGCCCCACTTCCCATGTTTTCATTCCATGCATTGTAATTCAGGAGTTTGCAATAAAAATGCTATCTTTTCAGTTCAAAATCAATTGTTTAATGAATTCTAGTTACTTGATCACCAACCTGGGTTACCTATTATCTACTAGTGTGAATTATTTACATTTGTGATTTTAGATTCGATTATTGATTGTATGTTGGTTCTTGATGTATGTAGTCACCATATATTTGTTTCGGTATCTAGGAATTCTTTTCAAAGAGTAGAGTAAACTCACCTCCATCGTTGCACTTTCATACTATGAAATGGAATCAATTGACGTATGGAAGTACAACTTTGACAGGTCGAGGAACACACTTTGCGAAGGGAGTGATGCAAAGTAAGTGACTATTCGTTCGGGGATGGCTGGCATTGCAATACTTCGACATTTCTCGTAGTTGGCTATTTGAAAGAAAGCTAAGTCTACAAAGATATAATTGATTAGACCCTTTTTGCAAGCCATGTTACTATGATGTATGTTATGATCCATGTGTAGTGGTCATGAAACTCGATCACATCTAGTGGTTTCCAAATAGTTTTTACAACCTTAATTTTACTTTCCTGCCATTCAATTTCATTTGCATTTTAGTTTAATCATCAACCCAACTCTTCAATCTGAATATCAAATCTTATGTAGATAAATAGAATTATAACGTTTTCCATCTTGTTAATCCTTAACAAGACCGTTGTCTCATGGATTTGACCCTCAACTGTACTACGATAAGACTTCCATGTATCTTAGCGTACGTGGGTGTAGATCTTATTATAGCACACACAAGGCTAAACTTAGAGACTTACTATCTCTAGGATTTTTAGTGGTGCACACAACTTCTACTAGTACATAATTGGCCTTTAGTGTCAGTTATTTAAGGCACTTAGCATCGGTTTTAATGCGACACCTATGTGGGCACCGCTAAAAGGCCAACCATTAGGCGTCAGTTTCCAAACCGACACCACAACCCTTCACGCGCCACCAAAAAACATACCAGCATGGGGGTATAGGCATCAGTTATTAGTTTTGAAACTGACGCCATAAACCTTCACGCCACAGAAAGGGTGCCATCTGGGGCACTATCACCGTCAGTTTATTATTGATAAACGATGCCACATCACATGCATTAGGCATCAGTTATAATTATTTATCTGATGCTGTAATCATTTGTCATCGGTTTTAAACAAATAACCGATGCCTATTTCATGTTTTTTTTCTTATCAGTCTGCAGGACTGTTGTGGCTGGTCGTAGGATGAGAAACCTACAATTCAGTTATGAATTGTAGGTTTTACGACATCGATTGATATCAACCAACAATAGGACACAAACCTGCAAAATTAACAACATTAATTTTCACACATTTAGCAACATGCAATTCCATTCGATTTTCACACATGTAGAAACATTCATGTAGCAATTTGCAGTTCCATTCATTTTCACATTCACACATGTAGAAACATTCATATAGCAGCCAACAGTTTCATTCATTTTCACATTCACACATGTATAAACATTCAGACACATGTAGAAATATTCAGACATGTAGAAACATTCACACATATTATAATTCAGAAATTCATTTACAAAATATCATTCTTTAGTCATTATTCACTATCAACATCCCAATTATATTTTAAAACCCCCACTACTTGTGTGGATGTTGCCCATTCTTCTCTTACATCATTTAATTCTTCCATCGTATAGGGAGCATGTACATCGGGTAAGCCCTTTCCTATAGTGTGGTCAGTTTTAAACACATGCAAATAGAATGATGTATATATATAATTAATAATATATAAATAAGATTGATATATTTTATATTATCTAATGAGACTATATATAATACCTCAGGAATGGTATCGATGTCCACTGCGGAATATTTGATAATCATGTGCATAAATAGCATCACATAGTATGCACATGCCCATCCATTGTCTTGTGTAGCACACTATAAATTGAAACATACAAAATATTAAAAAATACAACTAATTAAGCACTGTTCACATAAATAATATATACATTGCACTCGAGAACTTACTTCCACGTTTTTCTAAATTATTGGCTGGTTCTTTTTCCTGGGGACCTTTCCTCCAGTCTTTTTGAACTCATCTAAACCCCTACATGTTAATGTAACACAGTACATTGCATAATTAAATAGTAATGTAATAACATATGTTAACAAATATGAAAATAAAATATTTCTCACCGAAATAATGCCATTTTCATTGTGTGTCCATATTTTGAATTCAATTTAGTCCCCATAGGATCTAGATAATAGACAGTGAACGTCTCGAGGCAATAACTAGTAACTCCCAATGCATACCACTAGAGGTAAAAAAGTTAAAAATTAATAACTTAAAATCCACAATAAAAATGTAATTTTCTTAAGTCCAAATTATAAGCAAAGTAAACTTACTCCACATTGAATATAGATATTATCACTGTCTTGTTATTTTGAGCAAAATTTGTAAAAGCATCACAGTAGTATTGTTGAACTGACGGAGGGTCTTTAGCTACTAGACTCATCAAAGATGGAATAAAAAATCCTACATGTTCAAATGAAAAATCTACACATGTCTTGTCTAAGTAACTGCAAAACATGTATTACGTATGCATTAATAAATAAGAAACTAGATCACCAGATCCTACACAAGGTATATGGATGTATAAAGAAGATATCACCTTATCCATAGCTCTATCACAGATGTATTCAACCAATCATATCGAAACAACTCCAAAATATCTTATATAAATAGTTTGCTTTCGTATGATTGACCTGCAACATCCACATCTATAGAAACAATTATAGGGCAATTTATATCATGTTTGCCTAACCATATTGTCATGCCCCTACAATTAGGACCTAACAGGATAGGTATGTCCTGTGGAACCCAACTTGGTAATGTAGGAGGTGAAGGTGGAGGCCTAGATGCTCTGGGTGTCTTCTTTTTAATATGTATATAAATATATATAATTTCAGATCAATTGACATCATATACACACACTAACAATTTAACATAATGTAAATTTACCATATAGTTTCAGTATAGAGGACATCCACTTTTGGCCACAATATCACTCCGCCTTCTTCCTCACCAAGCGTTTCACAATTTGAGTGGGCATATGGCAATGGAATATCCATCCAATTGGGGAATATATGTATTGGGCTCACACGAACCCAACCAGCTGGTAATGAAGACCCATGAAACATTTCCCCTGGTAGGGATGGGTAAGCCGACGCCTCTGCAATGAAAAATTATTTACTTTTTAGATGACATGGCTTCAACCCCTACAAATTTTTGTGTAAAGAATGTTATATACATATATACATATCATCTTGAAAACATATTATCTTGAAAAGACTAGTTACTATGTCATAAAAATACTTACAGCGGATGTGGTAGGTGTTGGGTCTACATGATTACTCCCAACCTCTGCAGTAGGAGTAGAGCGGGATGCCATAGGTACTGTTTGCTGAGTGGCAGCCAGAGATGCATGCCACTTGCTCATTGCTTCTTCAATTTTCCTATCAACTATCTTATCTATCTATACATGGATAAAAGAAACATTAGCTTCTGATTATTGAATTCTCTTTTACAGTAACATTATAAAGAAATAACAGGTTACCTCTTCTTGTGAAATTCCCGCTTTTGGGACATGTTTGCGCTGGGATGGCCCAAAGAACGCTTTGATGCCCACACCAGCGCCTACAACCCTAACACATCCAGGATGCTCTGGGTTACCCAAAGCAACTGTCAATTCATCCCTTGTGCCCTCAAGGATGAACTTGCCTTGTTTCCTCAACTCGTGCAACTCCCTCTAATCGCCAAAACAAAAATTTGTAATTAAGTAAACACCAAAAATAATCAATATTCGAATGATTGCTCTAAGAGTTGAATTTTACCATTTTTGTAGCCGCCTCAGCAGTTGCGGGCTTCCTTATTTCTCCCTTCTTATTTTGCCTCCCAGCTATCCAGACATCATGGTGAGGCAGAGGTGTGGTACCTATAGTAGAGGACTCCTGAGTAGCAGCAGACTGAGCAGTAGACTCAGCCTGTAGTCTTTGGCGAATGGCTACATACCCCTTTGGACCCATTGTGTGGTCATGCACATTCAGTGCACGCCTTGCTTTTTGTGCCTCACTGAGGGCCTAGTTAGTATGAACATTAATGATTTGGTTAGTAAACTTATACAATCGCAACACAACGCTAAGCTTCATAAACTTAGTACAACCTGTGTATAACGATATCTCAACATCATGCACAATGTTTCTAAAAATGGGAGGTGGATTGGTGTGCTCTACCCCACAACTATCCAACATCGCATCAACAATGTCTACTGGAACTGGTTCATTCACATCTACATCATCGGAGGCAATTTCTTCTTCCACACAAGCACTGCTATGGACATCCACTGGTTTCGGGTTTGAAATCTCTCCATGCCAGTGCCATTCTGTATAGCCTTGTATAATCCCGTTGCACATGACATGACTTTTGATTTCGTCACCAGTGCTGACTTTCAAGTTGTTACCGCAATGCCTACATGGAAAGTAGAACCTATATCCAGGTTATTTCCTATGTTCCTCGACAAATCTAATAAACTGGTCAAGACCAGATATAAACTCTGGGGTGCAGCGATTGCGAATGGACATCCATGATCTATCCATTCTATGATCAAAGAGAAAACAAGTATATATTACAACAAGATTAGGGTCTAGGGTTAACAGATTAGAGTTTTTGTATGGTTAAAACTTTACGCCAACAAATACATGTGTTGTAATTCTTATATATAATAAATGTGTACCACCTATCCCATTCTTGAACACCAAATCTCACTAGTAAGTGTATAATGTGTATTGGGTTTCCAAGAAAATTTCAGCAGCATTTCCCCACTGTTCTCCAAGTACATATGTACTTAGAGAACAAACATGGAAATTCTAGTGAAATTTTCTTGAAAACCCAATACACATTATACACTTACATCCTAAGTGAGATTAGGTGTTCAAGAACAGTCCCAAACCGGGGACTATCCAAGATTTACTCCTAATGAGTAAATCTTGGATGGGTTTCTAGGCCAACAAATACATGCATATATGTTGTCATTCCAATACCTACAATCCTAGTTTCATCATTCATATCATAGGTTTCATGTAACATCATTTAATCTAGGTATCATATTCTATAACATTTATTTCAACATTTTGAGTGTCCATGCATGTTCATCATCAAGATAAAGACACACATAATTAAATTAGTATGACCTAGGGATGGAGAGATTCATAATAGATTTAAAATTTTCAAACTAGCTCATACATTATCATCAATCTACATCATACAATATAGGGATTCAATGTATTTTTAGCACGCATGCTTCAAGGTTCAAAGCACATAATCAAATCAAATTAGGATGCTAGAATGGACAAGTTTAAATCATATTTCAACATGCATCAAAATTTACTGAATTAGGTCAAGCATGAGGATTAGAAACACAAATATATGCAAGCACAAAATTTGTTCATATCCTAGGTTGATTTACAATAGCAACATCTAAATAAGTAAACTCCAAGCATTAGATAAATAAATATAATCAGTAGATAAACAAATACAAAGAAAAAGATAAAAAAGTACAACTCAGTTGATAAACAAATATAAATCAGTAGATGATTAAATAATTTTAAAAAGTAGATGAACAAATACAAAGCCCTAAATTTAAATAATGTGATGAATAAAAAATCATTAGATGAACAAATGAGTAGATAAGTAAATACAAATCAGTATTTAAGTAAATATAAATCAGCACATAAGTAAATACAAATCAGTAGATAAGTAAATACAAATCAGTAGATAAGCAAATACAAATCAATAGATATATCAATTCAAATCAGTAGATAAGATGAATTCAAATCAGTAGATAAGTACTCAAACATGTATAACATCCAACCCATTTCCAGCACCCTGAGGGTAGGGGGCCAGGAGCAGGAGCAAGGAGCAAGAAGAGGAGGAAGAAGGGTACCAGGTGCAGCAAGCCGGTGGCTGGAGCAGCAAGAAGGAGAGAGGGTGGCGGCAGCGAGCGGGTGGTGGTGATGAACGGGCGATCAGGAGGCGGTGAGCGGGCGACCAGGAGCAGAGCGTAAGCAAGGAGAGGAGCAGTGATCGACCAAGAGAGGGTGACTAGGAGGCAGTGTCGGTGAGGAGAGGAGCAATAGCAACGAGTGGTGGCGCCGCGGGGGAGCAACGGTGGTGGAGGCAACGGCCGCTGGGGCAACGACAGAGGGAGCAACGGCGGCGGGGAGCACCGACAACAATTTCCAGACCTAGTAGGTTCGCAATGAAAAAGAGATAATGGGGAAAATTTCTCTGTTTCACGGGGCTATTAACTGTACCATAGTCGTCATTTGTTTCAAAAACCGACACCTAAGAACCAATAATGTCAGTCACCGAGAAAAACTGACACTAAATGGGGGTAAACAATTTTGCGGGGACAGCGCGCGAACACTCATTAGTGTCGGTTATGTTACGCAAACCGACGATATAAAGGGATCGATAAAAAATATTTAGTCGTCGGTTATTAGTTAAACAACCGACCCAGTATGTGAAATTTTAGAGGTAATTTTTTGCACTGAAAAAATTGGATTTCATGGGCAATTTTAGGCGTCAGTTTGTTAATGAGAAACCGACGCTAAATAAAAAGTGATACCCGTGTCTGGCCAGTATTCACATATAGATGTTGGTTTGTGTATACATCTGACGTTGTAGGGTTTAGGCATCGGTTTCTTATAAACAACCGACACATCGAAAGTGACGTTATAAGCCATTTCTGTACTAGTGAATTCACACAAGTGGAGGCTCCATAAAAAATTGGCACTGTTGCCGGGGATAACAGAACCCTTTAATTTCATTTATCAACTTGCTAGTTGATTAGGATTTTATATTTTACCTTGATAACTACTTCATATCTTTTTGATTCCATCATCTTTCCACCATCTAAAGTGTGATTTTCCTTCTACTCAGGTAGAAAACGTGTATGACAACTTCGCATAACCGTGGATTCTCCCCTGATCCAGAGTACGACTGTGAGGTAAAACGAAACTTCCACAAACACATAAGACTCAACCACCAACAAGCCATACAGATGGCTGAAGAACAACGCCAAGCCGCCTTGATAGTGGAAAGAGTCAACGTAGATATAGCAGCTCAGAGAGCGCAACTCATCGTTGATACACGAGCTCAAGTCCAAGCTAAAGTTCGAGCTGAAGAGCAAGCTCGCATCCAAGTTGAAAATGAGGCAGCCACAACAGTTGCTTAGTTATTGATAAGGAACAAGCAACTTCGAGACTATGTTGTTCCTAAGAATTCTGAGGATAATCACCCAGTTCAGCCACCGCTCATTAACACCCCCAACTTCGAAATTCAAATACAATGGATCAAAATCATGCAAGGCATATCATTCCCTAGAAGCATTGGAGATGATTGCATGGACCATCTAAAGAGATTCAAGGAACTCTACTGATTGGTACCACAAGCCAGAGCTACATTTGACGTAATCATGCTCTGACTTTCCAACTTCGCTTTGGCTGGAAAGGCACTAAGCTGGTATAACACTTTAGATGGAGAGCCAATCACCACCTGGGCTCCCTTGGCAGAATTTGTTTTGGAGAAGTTCTTTCCTCCCTCATTGACCTACTAGATTAGGGGACAAATCAACCAGTTCCACCAACTTCCTAGAGAATCACTAGCAGAATCATGGCAAAGATTTAAGGAATTTCTGAGAAAATGCCCACATCACAGAATCTCACAAAACTGGCTCATAGAAACATTCTATAGAAGGGTAAGTGATGAAATAAAGAAGTTTTTGGATTCCTCATCTGGAGGAAATTTCATGAGAAAGAATTATGTGGATGCCTGGAAGATTGTTATGCTCAGAGCCGAAAACCAATCTAATTGGGGAAGGCCATCTACAGGAGGAGTCCTAAAAGTTTGCAAAGCTTAAGAATCTATATAAATGAAAGCTATTGTTGAAGCTATGAAAAACATAGTTCATAAGCAGCAAGCCCTTGAAATAGAATTTGGAGAATATGACAGGAAGAAGAACTCCCAAGTTCAACAAGTTAAAGTAGCTACTAAGACTTGTGAAGCTTTTCATGCATCTGATCATCCCACATTATCATGTGGCCTCTTATACGATGTGATGATGTATCTGCAGAGACCTCAACCACAATATGAACCAATCATTGAACAACCTGAGGATCAACGACCAAAGTAGGTTAACTCTATCCACACCATATCGGGTCAAGCATACTATAATCTAGATCAACCAAGAAACCACCCTAGATTTCAGTATGGGAATCCCGTGGGCACTACCAACCCGTAACACCAAACACAAGGTGGGCCTTCTAATAGACCACCACCTGGATTCCAGAGCAGTTATAGCGGAAACCAAGGAAACTATAGAGGTGGGTTTCAAAGATTTGCCTACCCAAGAAATTCTTCTTCATACTATCAATACACCCACCCTCCATTGCACCCTCAATTTCAACAACCCTAGTTAACACAGCCACAAAATCAACAACTTTAGTTTCCAGCACCTCATGGGAAGCAACAAAAGAATACCCCACCTCCACCAGAAGATGAGTTGTCTCTGATAAGGCAAATGTTGCAATCTCAACAGACCATGCTTGCCAACCAGTATGCTCAACAGAAAGCTGTAGAGACCCAATTGGCACAAATTGCAGCTCAATTGAAATCTCTAGTGTGTACTTCCGTCGGTCAGTCGGAAATAAATATCAGACATGATCAACACAGACCAGAACAACTGAATGTAGTTACCACAAGGTCTGGTCATGTTCTTACTAAAGCTACCAAATTCATTCAAGAAAATGAAGATACCGTTAAAATCATCCCAACTATAAACATAAATCAAGAAACTAAAAAATCTGTAGAGGCTGAGAAGGAGAAGGACAAAGAACTAGTTTCCAAAGAACCTGAAGTCCCACCATACAAGCCCAGGATACCCTATCCAGGAAGATTGAGAGAGACTAAACTGGATACTTGATTCCTAAAGTTCAAAGAAGTAATGAAGAAGCTATACGTTGATATCCCGTTTCTTGACACTCTCTCTGAAATCCCAGTTTGGTCTAAATATCTGAAGACTTTACTATCAAAGAAATACATGACCGAAGAACATGAGACTATCAAATTAGCTTAGACTACCTCTGATATCATCCTCAACAGAATGCCAAAAAAACAGAAGGACCCTGGCTCCTTCGACATCCAATATTCTATCGGAAACACCTCTTACAAGAAAGGATTAGCTGATTTGGGGGCCAACATATCTACTATGCCCTTTTCTATGTGTAAAAGATTGGGCTTTATCGATTTGCTGCCCATAACAATGACGATCCAGTTGGCTGATTCTACCATTACTGCACCTTTGGGAATTATTGAAGATATCCCAGTCAGAGTAGGAAGAAACTCTTATGTCCCTTGTAACTTTTTTGTCATGGACATAAAAGAAGATCTGAGATATCCAATAATATTCAACAGACCTTTCCTCATGATATCTAGAGTGCTAATTGATGTCAAAGCAGGTACGATTACCTTAAGGCTAGGGAAGGAAACTATTCAATTCAGAGTCTTTGACAACCTAAAAAGTCCTAGCATTCACAAAGAACTCTTTCTTCTTGAGGCAATTGATAAAAAGTCCCAGCTAAAGCAAATAACTCCCAAACCATCAAATTCTCAGGAGAACGCCCTGATGAACTTAGATGCTAAATCTTTGACCGACGAACTAGTTCAACAATGTCTGAAATATCTAGAACAAGCCGAAGAAGACCTGGAAGCTACCTTTGAGATGTTGAAATCTGTCACCACTCTGGAAACTATTGAAGTACCCAAGGCACCATAAATGAAAGTCCTACCAACTGGACTCAAACATGTGTTTCTAGATGAAGAAAAACTATGTCCGGTCATCATCAATTCCACTTTGATAGACGAACAGAAAGAAAGACTCCTCGTTAAATTAAGAAAGCACAAGAAAGCTATTGGATATACAATGACCGATCTAACAGGGGTAAATCTAGCTTTAAGCATGCACATATTACCTAAGATGGAAGAGTTCAAACCATCACAGGAGCACCAGAGGAAGCTAAACCTAAATCATAAACAGGTAGTTCTCCTCGAGGTTCTAAAACTTCAAAAAGCTGGTATTATCTATCAGATTTCTGACTCCCAATGGGTAAGTCCAGTCCAGGTAGTTCCTAAAAAGGGGGGACCACCATTATTTTGAATGATAAAAATGAACTGGTGCCTACTTGGACTGTTACCGGATGGAGGATGTGCATCAACTATAGAAAATTGAAAAAGCAAATAAGGAAAGACCACTTCACTTTACCCTTTCTTGATGAAGTCCTTGAATGTCTAGCTCACCAGAAATTCTTTTGCTATCTTGATGGATACTCATTATTTTATCAGATTCTAATACACCCTGAAGATCAAGAAAAGATAACTTTTCCTGTCCTTTCAGAACTTACGCCTTCAGGAGAATGCCCTTTGGGCTATGTAATGCACCCGCAACATTCCAGAGATGTATGTCTGCCATATTTGCAGGTTTAACCGAATCTATCATGGAGGTATTCAAGGATGACTTCTCAGTCTATGGAGATTCCTTCGATAACTATCTGCTTAATCTCAATAAAGTGCTACTTAGATGCGAGGAAATAAATCTGATCCTTAATTGGGAAAAATGTCACTTTATGGTAACATAAGGTGTTGTCCTCGGGCATTGGGTGAGTGAACGAGGGATTGAAGTAGACAAAGCAAAAATAGATGTCATTTCAAAGTTGTCACCACCAAAAGACATCAGAGGAGTACGAGCTTTCTTGGGGCATGTCAGATTTTACCGAAGATTCATTCAAGATTTTTCAAAAATAGCAAAGCCCATGACTCACATGTTAACTAAAAATGTGGAATTCAATTTCGATCAAGAATGTTTACACAACTTCACGACTCTAAAAAATGCTTTAGTCTCTGCACCTATACTAAGAGCTCCTGATTGGTCACAACCCTTTGAGATAATGTGTGATGCTAGTGACTACACTATATGAGCAGTACTAGTGCAGAGGATAGATAAGTAGCCTTACGTGATATATTACACATAAAAAATGCTTGATGAGGCCCAAAAGAACTATGCAACTACAAAAAAAGAATTCTTGGTAGTCATTTATGCTTTTGAGAAATTCCGTTCTTACCTGATCGGATCAAAGGTTATAGTTTACACAGATCATTTAGCAATAAAATATGTGATTCAGAAACAAGACACCAAACCTAGACTTATTCGCTGGGTGCTGATGCTTCAAGAATTTGACTTGGAAATAAAGGACAAAAGTAGGGTGGAAAATGTTGTCGCCGATCACTTGAGTCGCATTGAGGCTCAAGATGAAGATAATATAACTATCCATGACTCTCTACCTGATGACCAGCTCATGATGGTCACCAATGGATTCCCTTGGTATGCTGACATAGTAAACTATCTGGCTACGGGAATTTTCCATCCTTCTGCTTCCTATCATGACAAGAAGAAATTTTTACATGACGTCAAGCAGTACTTCTGGGATGAACCATACCTCTTCCACCTATGCACATATGGATTATTCCTCCGTTGCCTTCCTAAAGAAGAAATTACCCCTGTCTTGGAACACTGTCATTCCGGTCCCACTGGGGGGAACATGAGTTCAAAGAAGACTTCTCTTAAAGTTTTACAGTCAGGTTTCTTCTGGCTGACAATAGCAAAGGACGTGCATGAATTTGTCTAATCATGCGATAAATGTCAGCTCTCTAGATGGATATCCAAATGGAACGAAATGCCACTAACTCTATGGCAGGCGATTGAACTCTTCGATGAATGGGGAGTAGACTATATGGGTCCATTTCCCTCATCATATGGATTCTCCTATATATTAGTCGATGTGGATTATGTATCCAAATGGGTAGAAGCTATGCCCACTATATCTTGTGACTCTAAGCCAGTTATTAAGTTGTTCAAGGATATTATTTTCCTTAGATTCGGAGTTCCTAGAATAGTCATATCCGACGGAGGGTCACATTTCTTGGAACATAGTTTTGAAGCACTTCTGCAAAAATACGGAGTAAAAAACAAGGTTGCTATGGCTCACCGTTTCACTCCTCATAGTTTCATCCTCAGGGTTTCACCCTCATGGTTTCACTCCTCACGGTTTCACCCTCATGGTTTCACCCTCACAGTTTCACTCCTCACGGTTTCACTCCTCACGATTTCACCCTCACGGTTTCACTCCTCACGGTTTCACCCTCACTGTTTCACCATCGCGGTTTCAACCCTAACAGTTTCACCTCTTGCTATTTCACCCTCGCAGTTTCAACCTTAACAGTTTCACCTCTCGCGGTTTCAATCCTAACAATTTCGCTCTTTGCGGTTTCATTCTTAACAGTTTCACTTCTCACGATCTTTAAACCTCATAACCTCCTCATGGTCTTAAGATCATGATGCTTGCACCATTTTGCACATTCCTTATCATTCATACAAAATATTTCTAATATATCATTTCTTGTTCACATTTTATAGAATGGCCTCACCTGTAAAGGAAGTTGCTAAAGCAACCCAATGGACCAAAGAAAAGTTGTTGGATCGTCGAGATAGGCTCCAACACATTGTTAACATGTGCACAAAGATGGGAAAACCCCCAGCTAAACTGCCCCAGGTCCTTCACGACCTTGAGCCCGTCAAAAAAATATATGGAGGAGGACCCAGTTGAGGACCTCGAAGAACCTTCCTCTACTGATGAAGGCTCTGACTACGAGCCAAACTCTAATGAAGAATCCCCAACCAGCAAGTCAAAGGGGAAGCAGATGGCCCATGAGGCTACAACTGAATGACCAACAAAAAGATGGGCAAGGAAACAAGTTCAGCCCATGACCTCCAGGGAACCAATTCTGGTAGGACAAGCAACTCCTCCTTCTGTCACTGTCGCAGCTGCACCAACTGATCTTCAGATTCAACATCTACAAGTTGGTGACAAAATTTTGAAGCCAACAAAGTACATCTTCTCCAACATACTGAAGAGGATGGGAGTATACAATAGAGTTCTTGAACTCCTTGACAAGGAAAACCTCTCCAAACTTTGCTTTGTCACCGAGAATTCCTACCTCAAGCCCACATTGGAATTCTTCACCCACCTTACCAAACAACCAGTGGAAGACAAGGACAAACAAAGGGATGGGGGTGAACCCAAGCTTGTCACCTCACTTTTTGGAAAGCAAGTTACATTAACTGAACACCTGTTGAACAAAATATTCATCGACAACCCAGACTAGCTGAAGAATGCTATGGACGTAGGTCTGGATCACCAACTGTTCAATAGGCACACCTTCTGGAAATCTTTCACTGGAATCCCAAACTACAATTCCAAAACCTGCAAATCCTATAACATCCACTCATGCCTAGTGCAAGCGCTACACAAAATTATAACAGGAGCACTTTTCCCTAGAACAGAGAATGGGAATGTGCTCATCTTAGACCTCTTCATACTATGGTCCATCTTAAAGGGGTAGCCGGTCAATATCGGATGACATTTGATACATAAACATACATCTTATGCCCTCGGAAAGGAAATCTACATGGGTGGTCACGTGGCTACAATTCTGAAATACCACAAGATGGATGGACCACTCAAGAACTGTACATTGACAAAAGGTGACAACCTAACCAATGACCAGATTCTGAAAAACATATACATCATCAAAGAGAAGGATAAAAATCTCCATTATGTTTTCTACCCCACTGTCAAAGAATCAAGAATGTTGTTATAGTTCCCAAGCTCGTAGATTATGACAAAGACAAATATCTGTTCACTCAAGAGGAGATGGCTACTCTATTAGCCTCTATAAAAGGGAAGGGGAAAGAAGCGATAGAAGGGCGAATGGAGCACAGTGTCACTGCTCCCGCAACAGAGCCAAAGAAAATACCAGTGAAGCAACTGTCCAAACTGTGAACACATATGCAATAGCAGTCTGGGATGCCCACATTCAAGATCATCCCAGAGGTAGAGCACCCCCAGGCAGATACCTTCTTGAATCCAACATCCAACCCCTTCATCTTGGGTCCGGATATTGGGATCACCTTTACATCCACTCCCGCCATCCTAGGGATCGAGGGGTCGAGACCTCTACCCTCCACCACTTCTCCACCTTCCACCATTCCTCTATTTTCCACCACCCTACACCACACCACTCTTCCACTATATTCCACAATCATACGCACCATCATTCCATTCTCCACAACCTCAAATCCACCACATTTTCTACTTCACTCCTTTTTCCCACGGGCGAGCCAATTTTCACCACAACGCCCAATCTCACCTTCACTTCCACCACCTTCCCCCCAACATTCTCAGTTCCACCTTTCATATCCAGGATGCCGCCACCTTTATCATCCGCCACCACCCCGATACCACTGGTGACTTGTTCTACAGTCGCCATGCTATTCGCGGGTCCACCAATGGTGTCTCTCTCACACGGCACCACCACCCTTCCACCTGGACCCCAGCCACCACACACATCCACCACTGGGGTCCCCTTTTCACAAGTCGGTGAGGCATTCAGATGTCAATTTGATGCTATTCAAACCCTCCTGACTGACCCTTCTAACATCTTACAATCTATTCTTTCTTATGTGCAGGGGCTTTCCATGCAGGTATCAAACATAGACAAGTGGACTAACGCCTTACTTGACCTCCTTACAAGCATTCAACAACGACAAGAATCAACAGTCCAAAAAGTCAACCAAGTTGATGACCACTTACGTAACCTGACAGAGTTGATGATTAGCATGAAGAGCCAGCAAGATACATTAGCCCAACAAGTCGACAGGATTGCCAAAGAATCTCAACCTTTGCCTGTGACCCTTCGCGTGCTTCAATAGCAATAAGCTGTAATGAGCACGCATATGGATCACATGGAAAGCAGCCTCACACAAATCATCCACCGCCAGGAGGAGCATTCAAAGGACGCTTTAGATCAGCTACAAACAAAAGTGACTGGTCTAACAACATGACTCCTCTTTGCTGAAGCAAGATACATAGATCTCAAGGAAATCCACGACACAATGCTCAAAACCCATGAGCACATGCAAGTGGCACTTGAAGAATTACAAGCCATCCATCAGCGATGCAAGAAAGCATCCACTATGAAAAACAAAGACAAAGCGGTGGATGACGAAGATGATGAAGATGACGGAAATGACGATGATGATTCTGATTCCTCAACTGACTCCAACGCCGAAAACTCCTCTTCAAGCGACCAACCGGACGACCCAGGCAATGCTGGAGAGGGCACCAGTCGAGGAGTAGATAAGACAAAATAGGGAGATGGTGGAGACCATAGGGAGGGTGGTAGAAAAGATTATAAAGACCACCATACTCTTAACAACAATGACAACGTCATAATGTCCTATGTAGACTAATTCTTCAATTTTTCTTCTATGGGCTCTCAGGGGGATACTGCCAAAGACGCGACTTTTGCTGAGTTTCAACAATACATACTGGAAACTAGCACTAGCCGCTCGCAGCAGCTTTCACACTTCCCGAACCATCTACTTTGGGGCAAGTTGCAGTCCTCCCCCCAGAATAGGAGGATTATGATAGAGTGAGTCTTGACATCAACTATCAACTCAACTCCGACTCTGAAGAGAATAAAGATCTGTCAATATATTTTGATGACAATAAATAGACTTTACGTCGTCCTCCAGAAGACCTTCGCCTGCCGCCACCCCTACCTCACAAGAAGAATGACTTAGATCTGGTGGCCATCTCTACATTAGATGTTCAGGACATCTTCATCTTAAACACTATTGTAGATGATGCCAATGATGGGGGGGACATCCTCTATAATAACACAAAGACAAAGTGCAAGCTGACACACAAAGATTTCCATGTTCTTCTACGACCTCAGTCGGCGGTGAAGATGTCTATCTTTCGTGTACTGCTTGCCAACGTAATAGAGGAATTTCGGAGCCCGAAGAAAAAGTAGCCAATTTTCAATGCTTCACCTACTCTAGCATTATGCCTATTGAATAAGGACTTACAGGAAAAATCCATCGAGCGGGTGCATACAGGTCTCGTGCGAAAGGTATGCTACATCATGGTGCCTTTCAAAGTTTATGGCCACTGGCACCTCATGATCGTTGACACCAAGGCCCGCGACGCCAAGGTGTACAATTTTTGTGCTGGTGAGCTTCAGACGGGAAGCATTAACTTCACAGCTTCAGAAGTCGGAGAAGCGCGATGCATTCCCAAGTTATATGGGCCACCTTCCCATCTCTTGCACATGGATGGAGCCAACCATGGTTCATGATCATCAACCCAGCCATTCAGACACTAGAAGGTTCAGGGGACTGCGCTCTCTGCACAATCAGATTCATTGAAGCCCTCAACTGAAATATCCCCTTTACTGAGCTAGATACAGAAGATATGCATGCTTTATGGGGACAATATGCCATGGTGCTCATTTGCGACATACGGTTCTTCAAGGACCCGATAATGGTGCATGATGACATACCCCGTTATTTATTCTCTGCTATCCAACGTCCACAAAAGCAACCTTTCTGACAAATTCTAAAGGAGTTGGAGCAACAACAACAACAAACCGCCACGGTCCCAGAAAAAAATCAACGGGACCCTTACACTTTTGATATGGAAGAAGATAAGGGGGACATAGATCTACTAACAGGAGCTATCATCAACAGATCCCCCAAAGATATGGTGCCTCTTTCTAAAATAACACCGACATTCCCAAATTTTGACCTTGCTACATGCAAGAGTCTTTCTAATAATGAACTCAGACTCATCACGTCTCAGCTATATGCAAAGAATAATGAGCTTGTTTTCCTCGAAGGGAATATTCTTGTAATGGCTGATGCACTCCGCAAGACCGTACAAGTAAAAGGTACAATGTCGATGAGTGTGATTACCGCCTACCAATATCTTTTAGCAAATGACTTACCTATGGTTTACATAGTGTCTGCATACCTGAAGGATGATTTTCTTAGATCAAAGAACTTCAGAACCATAGAAGCTCTTATTTCACACCTTAAGTATATGACTCCAAAGTTCATCTTATTTCCATTCCTTTACTCTGAGCATTGGATGCTACTGGAAACAAACTTACACAATGGAACTACAACTATCTACAATAGTTCTGATAGCCAGATCAATCCAAACCAGAGACAGTATAACATCATAGCAAAGACGCCCATGGAGGAAGTGGGAAAGGACTATGCCAAAAGACTACACAATCTTCTAGGAGAGCACACAAAGGTGTACAATAGAGAACATTTCAAGTGCCCAACCTACTGCCACAGATGTCCCTAGGAAATCAGAGAATCCAACGACTACAGATTCCACGTCCTTTACTGGATGTATGCCCTCACCATTTTTGACAAATGCGTTGAGGACATGACGGATGTGGAAAATCATGCATTACGAGGGAAATTCTCCACTAATCTACTCCGTTCTCATGGACCCAACAAGGGTTTAACAAAACCTTAACACCCTTGCCCACATACTTCTCAACCTATCAGTTTGACACTCTGGGGACAGAGTGAATGATAAGTTGGGGGAGTACACTGGGCAAGGGAAGAGGTACCATATTCAAACTCTCTCTTTTTCATTCACCATCGTTTTTCTTTTTTGAAATTGCACAGATTTTTCTTTTCGATGTATAGAAGTTTCTAATAATTTCTTTTGTACATAAGATAAAATTTGTTTTGGTAAGGGGACACCCCCAACTAAGTTAGAGACAAAGTAGTTCTCAGAAGCACTTACAGAGTAGCAATTAGTCATGGAATGGAAAATTAATAAATCATCTTAACATTAGATTTCCATGATTTTGCTTCAATTCTATATTAGACTCTCCACAGGTCAAAACCACGGCTGAAACAAACCCAACACTGTCAAGGAAGGGAGGGAACTAGGTGAAATCCAAATCAAGGAATCTTGTAAGTGGACCACCAAGTATGAAATTGGAACAAGTGCATGTCTAGAAACTCTAGGGAACAATTTTCTTCTTTTTAAAAAATAGAGGCTTGGCAGTCCAAATAAAAACCCTAAATACCCAATTCCCAAGCTAGTGAGCATATGAATAAAAGCCTGAGTGTTGAATAAAAGCATGAGATTGGTGCCATGCATAAGGACTTATATGAAGAACCAATAAAGGTCTTGCCCGACTGATACATTCAGTTGCCCTCATGAAGGCAAATGTATCACACTCAGTAGTAAGATCCTAAGGTCCCTAAATATATGAAAAGCTGACAAAGGTCTTGCCCAACCGGTAGATTCAGTTGCCCTCACAAAGGCAGAAGTGTCGTGCCCGGTAGTAAGATCCTAAAATTTAGATAAATCCTCCCCCCTTGAAGGGGGAGTTACACACCAGCCTTCAACCAACCCTCATACCTTTTTTGCTTCCAGTAGGAATTTTAAAGAAGTATAAAACTGACTTACAGTCGAAGACATGCACATTATACGGTCAAGGTAAAGGTGGTCCCAATGAGAGTTATGTGACACAGAAGAAACCTGAGGACCATGCAACTCCTGATACCTGAAAGAGCCAGAGTAACCAGAAGCCTCAATAAAAACCTAAGGGGATCTCTAGTATAGAACTGAAGCAAGAGTATGGAAATTTTCACCAAATAAAATCGCCTCGCCACTACGTGCCTTATCTCTTTCCAGCTTGAGGACAAGCTAGACTCTAAGTTAGGGGGGTGATAACCTCCCATTTTGTGATGTTATCTTACTAGTTTTTCTTAGTTTTCCATACTCTTTCTTAAATAAATTAGATAGAATTCTTAACTTTCTAGCCTTATTGTGTATTCACCAATAAACTGACATTTCTCCTTTTCTTCTTATAGAAAAACAAAAAAAATTGCAAAAGTTCCCACCCAACCGGTCTCAAGACCGTGAGGACTCAAGCGGTCCTGAGACCGAGCAAGTCTTAATGGTCTCAAGACCGAGCAAAGTCCCAAGACCGTGAACAACCCAAACGGTCCCAAGACCATGAAGAACCCAAACGGTCCCAAGACCGTGTAAAGACTTATGGATCCAAAGAACGTGTGAAGGCGACTGGTCCCAAGACCGCGAGGATCCAAACGGTCTCCAGACCGTGAGGATACAAATGGTTTTCAAACCATGAAGATCAAAACAATCTCGAGACCACTAGAGACCCCCTTTGAAACCTATAAATAAGACCAAAGGGGTCCTCATAAGGGGATTGATCATTAGATGCCCAAAGGCTGCCTCATTTGTTCCAGAGCTATTTCATCCTTCATCCTTCACCCCAAGGTTTCCGGTCTAAGATCCACACTCCATCCATAAGCCTACTTTCTCTCTCATTGACATAGAAGGTGGGGAGTGAAGGTTTCATCACCAAAGCAACCACGAAGTGTGAAGATAGTTGTTCTCTACTCCAAGGGGTCAACCTTCCTCCCTCCTACATGGAGATGATGTTTTCCTTCTCTTCTCCTGTCTCCTTCTTTGTTCTTGCCATGAGCAAGTAGTTCCATACACTAGGGTGAGGGGAGTAGCCCCGCTTCCCATGTTTTCATTCCATGCATTGTAATTCAGGAGTTTGCAATAAAAATGCTACCTTTCACCTTGGGAGACAATTAGATTAAAATCATCGTGCCATGACCTATCTTAATCAAAGAATGCAAGACTTGTCTCCCAATGTTCCTGACACATACTCATATTCACTCTATCCTGGGAGCCTCTATCCTTTTAACCTTTCAATTCAATACTCCCAAATCCCACAACCACCTTCACATGATCTTTCCCATACTCACCTATGCAACTCTAGGACATTGCTACCCACTTCAGGTTTGATAGGGTACCTACATTTTTGGAGACATATTCTCTTACAAAGATAGGTGCACTTGATTGGAAAACACTTGTCAAGTATTATGGTGATGCTCCATTTCTTGGGAAAGATCCTGAGGTTGATGTGATCTTGCAATCCTTCAAATGATGTTATCCTATACAGTGAGTAATATTCCTTATGTAATCTTTATGATGTTATCAATGTATTTGAACTTGTTCACTTGAACATATTAGTAAAATCTATTGTGTGGCTTTCATTGGACATTCTCTATCACTTTGATTTTCATCTTGTGTATCATGTTGAGGGGGAGTATCTCATTCAGGGGGACTACTACAATTATATGGCTATCTTTTTGAAACGACAATAGGGATAAATAATATAAATTAAAATAAATGAGTTCCATGCTCTCTAGCATTAATTGTTGCTATAGTCCTTATGAAATGGATACTATGTTCCATATCTCTTTAGGAATAATTAGCACACATTTTATGAAAACAAGAACATGTTCTTTATCAAAGGTAAATCTCAGGTATGAAATTTATCTCATTTAAATCATTTTGATTATGTTTTAGAAATGTTTGTCATCTTCAAAAAGGGGAAGATTGTTGGATAAATGGGACATTAATATACCCTTTGTTTTGATAATGACAAACATTTTATTCTTGTGTATCTAATGTGCTACTTGAGTATTTCAGGGTTCAAAGGAATAAGGAAATCCTACCAAGTGTGAAGATGAAGATAAATGCAAATTGAAGATCAAATGCACTAAATTGTATAAATATCCATGATTGTAATTAAATGTAAACATTTGTGCAAAAATATAATGTACAAGTACTTATACATCATGTAAATTGAGTGTTAGATCTTCCTTACCCACTCATAACCCTTAGATAGATTTCCCCCAAAGTTAGAGTCACCCACAAACATTGAAACACACACTAAGTTGGTGATTCAAAAGTCTAGAATAGGGACACTCTCGACAGAAGAAATTGTCAATCGAGACACAGTCAGTTGAAGTTCTTGTCAATCGAGAACCACCTAAATAGAAATTGTGAGCAATGCTCAACAACTTACACACTTGTTATCTAAATTAGATAAAAAATAACCTCGACTGAGTAAGCAACAGTCTAAAGCTTGGGACTGTTAGACTAGGTGGTTGGTTGTTGGGAGTTGGAAATTGAAGTTGCAATACTTTTTCCTTAAACCCAAGGTCGGTGGAAGTGAACCTCGACCGAGACATAGTTCGGTTGATCAAATTCTTGACTGATAAGGGTTCTGTATTATTCTTTTCAAGCACAAACAAATTAGCAATGGCTAGACAACTAATGTACACCTAACGGCTACTTAAGCACTAAGAAAACTCTAGACACTCCTAGAACGTCCCTAGATACTTGCAAACCATTCCTATAAATAGGAGAGGCCTTAGGATACCTAAAGTACCTAAGCTACACTTGAGTATTCACTATTGAGAGCAATCAAGCTAAGAATCACTTTTTGTCTTCCTCCTTGTGCTCTAGAAAGGTGTCCTATAGCTACAATCTCCTAGACACCACATATAGCCACGTTCATTCTAAGTGGATAGGAGATTTTAACGCTTGATATATGATCAAAGCATTGTGCAACATTGTTGTATTCCTTTCTTCCAATCCCCTTTCACAGGTACAATTTGTAATTGCTCCTTGGCTACTCTATGATCGTGGAGGCTGCTTGTGAGCACCGGTGAAGCGATTTCTTTGTGGAGAAGGTTGCTACGAGAGGATCTTGAGTTACTTCAAGGAAGGATGCTTAAAGGGAGGTTGGAGCTACTTCTAAAAGAAGGCTCTCTTAAAGTAGTGGAGCTACTTCTAGGAGGTGAAGGATGCTCCAAGGACTTGAAGTTACTTCAAGAAGGCTGCTTCAAGGAGGTTGAGGCTACTTCAAGGAGAAGGATACTTCAAGTGTGTAGAAGGTTATTGTATTTTGTGTAACATCCTTGTGAGGTAATAAAATAAATCACTTTCAAAATCCCAATTGGAAACAATTGGGTAGTGGACTGACTACCTTTGATTTCAAAGGTAGGAACCACTCTACATCCAAGTTTCTTCCTTGTTTCCTTCTCCTTCTTTGGTTTGATTGTTAAATTAATTTTAAAGTTCCAAAAAGCTCGATTCACCCCCCTCTAGATCTTTCAAAACAATATCAGAGAAGGTCTTCAAGGAGCCATAACCAGTCTTGATGAATGAGGGACAACTTGCTGAGCAACCTCAACCTAAAGGAACTCATGTAACTCAGCCACCACCTTTTTATGGAAGAAACTACACCTAATAGAAAAGAAGAATGCAATTCTACTTCCAAGGACTTAGCTTGAAATTTTGGAGGATGGTGTCCAATCCCTATGTGCTCCCTACAACCAAATATGCAACATGGGATCCCAACACGGTAAAATAAGTTCAATTAAATGCCAAAGCAGTAAACATATTATATTGTTCTATTTTAGTAAGTGAATTCAATATAATATCCTCATGTGATACTGCTTATGACACATTGCATAAACTCTTAATAACACATGAAGGAAATACCCAAGTCAAAAATACCAAAATTAATATGCTTAAGCAAAAGTTTGAACAATTTTGTATGCAATGTATTGAATCTATTAGTGAAATATATGACATATTTTCTTCCATTATTAACATCCTAAGTGTATTAGGAAAATATATAAGTGAATAATATCAAGTGTTCAAAATTCTCAAATCTTTGCCTCCAAAATACAAACCTAGAGATGGAAGGCAAGAAAAGATTTTTATATCTCCAAAAGCTCGAGGAACTGAGGTTGTGTGGCTATGAGAACACAGACATCTACAAATAATGTGGAATGGATCACACTAAAAAAGAAAAGATTTCAATGAGGGAGACAAAGTCCTCATTTTCAATTCTTCTGTCAGACTTTTTCGTAGACAACTTAAGTCCAAATTGTCATGCCCGTTCTTCATCATTAAGGTATATCCATCACATACGATTGAACTTTTCAACATAAATCTAGGGACTTTTTCTATGAATGGCTACATAGTAAAATTATTTTATGAAGATGAAGAATTTACCAAAGGTATCGATCTTTAGCTTGGGAAAACACCATACAACCCTAGAAATCAGAGATACAATAAATCTAAATGCAATAAATTAGTGCTTCTTCATAGGCAACCCAAGACTTTCTTAACTTCTTTGCACTTTGAATTCTTGGTGTTTCTAGTTTTGATGATTTAGATTTAGTATTAACTCGACATGATTTTATTTCTATTCATTTATTAAAATATTGTTGTAGATGCAATGTGACATCCCTGGATTTTCTAAAACTTAATATAATGTGCACTAGTATATATACTACCTTTCATGTTAGTTAAAATGGCCTTTTAATGTCAGTTTCAAAGTGACACCCAAGTGGGCGATAATAAAGGTAGAAGCCTATGCAAAACCTATGCCTATCCCATCACATTTTCGTCGGTGATTTATGTAAAACTGATGACTAACTCCCTTTACAAACAAAAAGTGTTTGGTTCATATTCGTTGGTTCTGTGTGAAACTGACAATACATATACAAATTGTCGCCGATTCTAGTTCAAAAATTGATGCCTATTTCAATACCAATAAAAAAATAGTTCTGGTTAAGGCATAGTCGTCAGTTTCTTATAAAAAAAAACCAATGATGTATACTTTCACTGACCATTATTATAAACAACCGATGTCTATGTGTTATTTTTTTTAATACCATCTTGCAGGCATGTTGTTCGGTTGGTCAGCAGGATGCAAAACCTATAGTTTAGTTTAGAACTGTAGGATCACATCATCCTATGATTTTAGCCTAACAACAAACCACAAACTTGCAATAACAAGATGATCCAGACTATAGATATACATCATGTGATCCACATACATGTATAAACACCATTAATTCATTAACATGATTCACACACATGTAGATACCTAGAGTTCCATTCATTCATCTATTTTCACATTCACACACATGTAGAAATATGTAGTTCCCTTTTTTTCATCCATTTTCATATTCACACAGATGTAGAAGCACATTCATTCATTCATCTTCACATTCACACACATGTATATAGATCAAATTTCAATAAGACCATAAAAAAATTCATTCACGAATGTATATATAAGCACCACATACATACAGAAATAATGACACCACCGTTTAGAAATGTCATTCTTTATCATCAATACCCCAATCATAATGAAAAAATGCCTCCCTTTCAAAGGCTTTTGCCAATTGTTCTCTTATGTCATCTAATTTTTCTATCGTATAGGGAATATGTACATCTAAAAACTTTTCCCCTTTATTGAAGTTACTAGTTTTAAACATGTGCAAAGAGAATGACATATATATATAACTAATAATTTAGATATTTTCATATTATCTAATGAGACTATACTTATGATGATTAAGACTATATATTACTTGTTGTATGTTTTTGATGTCTTGTGTAGCATATCTAAAAATCATGTCGATATATTGCATCACATAGTATCCACATGCCCAACAGTTGTTTTGTATAGCACACTATAAATTCAACATAAAAAATGTTAATAAATAAAAATAAGCATAGTTCGCATAAATAAAATATGCATTGGAGTTAGGAAACTTCATGCACATTCTTCCAAACTATCACTTTCTTTTTCTTGTCCACATCTCCTCTAACATTTTTAATATATTTTAAAGCCCTATATGTTAATGTAATACGTTGAATTGCATTAGTAAATAGTCATGTAATAATAGATGTTAACAGATATATATATATATATATATATATATATATATATATATATATATATATATATATATATATAATTTCTCACATGCATAATGGAATTTTCAAATTGTGTCCCAAACGATCTAATTTGTTCCCCATAGAATCTACATAATAAACAATCATCATCTCGGGGACAACAACCAATAATTCCCAATGCTTACCTCTGGTGATTAGAAAGTAAAAAATATATAACTCAAAGTCCACAATGAAATGTAATATTCTTAAGTCAAAAATATAAGCAAAGTAAACTTACCCAACATTATATGGAGCTAATATCACACTCTTTTTCTTTTCCCTAAAATATTTAGAAGTGATAGAGCAGTATAAGGAAATTGATGCAGGGTCTTGATTTATAAGACTGATCAAGGATGGAGCTAGAAATCCCACATGAGTCATTATATTTTTTTTACAGAACCTATGTATGTGGATGCAAAATATATATTATGTATGCTTAATATATAAGAAAATAGATCACCATATATAAAATGAGGTATATTTATATATAAATAAGATTTCACCATATCCATAGCTCTATCACAAATGAATTCATCCAAGTATAATGAAACAACTCCAAAATATCTTATAGAAATGTATTATTAGCGTATGATTGGCCTATAATATCCTCCTCCATAGAAACAATAATAGGTGAAGTTTCAGAATGTTCACCTATCTATATTGCCTTACCCCTGCATTGAGGACCTATTGAGTCATATAGGTCCTTTATAAGCCAACTAGGTACTTGAGGAAGAAGTGGAGGTGGAGGAGGATGAGCTATACCAGGTTTCTTCCCTTTGTCCTGCATATATAATTTCATATCAATTGTCTTGTATATACATATACCAATTTACATAATGTAAATGTACCGTACATGATCAATATAGATGACTCCCGTTTCGGGCCACAAGACCACTCGACCTTCTTCTTCACCAAGTGTGTCAACATCTGGGTGGGCATATAGCAATCAATGCTGCCTCCAAGTAGGGAAGACAAGTCTCAGGCTCACATTAACTACAACATCGAGTGTTGGAGTGACATCAATCATGTGCCCTCAAAGGCGTGGGTAAGCCTCACCCTCTACAACGATGAATTATTTCAATTTTAGACAGCATGGCTTCAACCCCTACAAATTTACATAGATAGTGTTATATACATACACAAACATATCATATTAAAAAGACTAGCTACTATGTTATAAAAATACTTACAACAGACGTTCTAGGTGGTGGGTCTATAGGATTACTCCCAACCACCTTTATAGGATCAAACCCAACAACATCTACCGCATGGGAAGAGCGGCACGCCACTAGTACAGTCTGAGTGGTAGCTGGAGACTCCTACCACTTGCTCATTCCTTCCTAGACACTCTTATCAATTAACTCATCTACCTATACATGGCCAGAAGAAACACTTTCTGATTCCTAAATTCCCTTTGCAATAACATTCTAAAAAAAGAATAAGTTACCTCAGCTTTTGAAAATCCCCCTTTTGGACATGTTTGTGATGTGATGGCCCAAAGAATGCTCTTAGGCACACACCAGTTCCTGCAGCCCTAACATGTCCAGGATGCTCTGGGTTACCGTGAGAAACTGTCAATTCATCCCTTGTTCCCTCAGGGATGAATGAGACTTGCTTCCTCTGCTCGTGAAGCTCCCGCTAATCATCATCAATAGAAATTGGTAAGTAAGCATAAAAATCATCAATACTAATTGCTTTGAGTGTTGAAATTTACCATTTTTGTAGGCACCTCAGCAGTTACAGGATTGGTTATATCTCCTTTTTTGTTTTGCCTCCCAACTATCCACACATCATGGCGATGCAGAGGTGCGGTAGTAGTAGAGGACTCAGTGGTCTCAACAGTGGGAGCAATAGGCTACTGAACAGAAGACGTCTGTAGTTTTTGGCAAAGGGCTGCATAGCCACCTGGACCCATTGTGTAATCATGCACATTCAGTGCACACCTTGCTCTTTGAGCATCACTGATTGCCTTGTTTGTAAGCACATTGAATTGGTTAGTGATAATCAAGGTCAATCATGAATAAGTGAATTCATAAGAATGTATATTAATTAAATTCGGAGTGATGCTTAATACCTTAAATTCATAAGTATTTCTCTTTGCAAAAAATGCCTCCAACTTACTCAGGTCTAGGTAGTTCCATTGCTCAAGGGCTAACTTCTTCCTCTTATCATCCTCTCATATGAATTGTCAGGTGCGAGTTGTCCTATAGTTCCTTAGGACCCTCCCACAACGTTGCATTCACTATTTAAGATGTAGGCTTTCATCCTGTTCAAATATACTCTGTGAAATTTCATATATTTAATAGAGTATTCTAAAAAATAGAATTGTAAATAACTTTACAAATATTCTTCCACATGATAATATCTCACACATAGTTCTTTCCGTACTAAGTCTTTATTCCCTTTAGGAACTATATGCCAAGATTTTGCATTTACACTACAATGGCTACGAGTAAGAACCCCAATATATGAATCAAATGAGTTACAGTTCATTCCAACTGGATTTCCTGCATGATTAAAATCCACAACCAATTTTGGTCCTTACCCCTTTGTTGTAATAACATATTCATCATAGTGATGCCCCTGATTGTTTCAATTTTTTTATGATGCTCATAAGGTGGCCCAAGTTTTCAACGGGTACATCCTCAACCTAAAAAATTGACAAAAAAACACATATAGGATATAACTTATAAATGAACATATAGCTAGATACATTATAAAAATTACATTGTGAAGCAACTCGTCACCCTCATGGTAATCATCATCACAGTCATCATACTCATGGTCAGCCATATGAAAAAGTGTCATATAAAAAAATCAAACATTTAACATTTAACATTTAATAAAATTAATATAACATTGTAAAGTTCACATCAATTTAACATTAAAAAAAACATTTGAAAAAATATAAACATGCCTCAAATATTGAGATCTTTTATCAATTAGCATTCCTTCGGTGTGATCTCCACATACATATAAGTCATCGTTAGATTCAATATTTGGTATTGGCAAGCCAACTAAGAATGGACTGGAGTCATCATACTTATCATAGTACTCTTCTTCATCTATAAGTTCTTCAATGAACTGTCTTTTACAATGAAGAACAACCGACCATTTTTTATTTGCAGGATCATTGACATAAAATACTTGTTTCGCTTATTATGCCAATATGAATGGTTCACCCTTCACGCCAATCTTTTCAAAATTCACTAATGTGAAACCCAATTCATCTACAATAAATCTTTTGGTGTTATCAACCCAATTACACTTAAAGAGCAGAATTCTGAAATCTATGTGGTCAAACTCCCATATGTCTTCAATAATACCATAATATGACATTTTAGCTTTACGTGGACTCTTATCTTTCACACTAGAAAAAAACAATGAAGACACTTGAAGGGTGACCCCACTATTTTGGATGACGCTCTTATCATCTTGACGTTTTGTGTAATATGAGCACCCATTTATGTCAAACCCTTCATTATCTGTAACATTCATTTTTAGTTTAAAGGTGAGACATTTGATATTTTCAACAATATTATTTGGTATTTGAGATTGTTGATGTACGACTTTATCTTCAAACCACTAAATAAATATCTTGTTATGCTCTCCAGCAAGTCACATTGAATTGGCTCGAGGATATTATTTTTTGATGAAATTGGTATGTTACATGATATAAACACTCACTTCATCGATGTTGTGTAAAATATACAAGTGAGCTTGTTCCCACAACTCACGGCTGATTCCTTTCATTTGTGCTCCTAAAGTCCATTTTCTAGAATAGTCCTCAATATTATTGTCTTTTACAGGAGAATCATTACCACTCAGATATTCATTGCAAAAATCCATAACCTCTTTCGCCACATAACCCTCAATAATACTCCCTTCAGGCCGATGACAGTTTTGAACATCACCTTTAAAAATGCTCTTGTATCATTCAAAAGGACACATCCAATGCAAGAAAATTAGTCCCAATATTTTGACTTCCCTAGTCAAGTAGACAACAAGATGAACAATGATATCAAAGAATGAAGGAGGAAAATGTTGGCTAAATTGGAAATTATTATAATCCCTTTGTTTTGATGATGACAAATATTTCATTCTTGTGGTTTTAACGTGCTATTTGAGTGTTTCAGGAATAAGCATAAAAGGTGGTGGATAGCAAAGATTTAGAAGATCCTTATGCTCAAATTTTATTTATTTTCATGATTGCAATCAATGTAAAAACTTGTACAAGTACTTCGATATCATGTAAATCAAGCGTTTAGATCTTCCTATCCACTCACAACACTTAAATAGGTCATCCCCTAAAATAGCATCACAATGGTACTTTGATACAAACACTTAGTACATGTCTAGATGCACTAAAACAGGGACTCCCTCGGTCGAACTACTTCTCGACCGAGACACACTCGGTAGACCATCTTGTCAACCGAGAATCACCAGAGTCTATTCCTCGAGCCGGTTCTATAGCCATTAGACTGGGTGGAAAAAGTAGTTAGGAGTTGAGTTAAATGTTGCAATACACTTACTCCAGACTTTCCCTGGGTCGACGAAGTTCTCGACCGAGAGACATTCGATCGAAAAAATTCTCGATCGAGAAAGGTTCTGACTGTACTTTTTAGAATTAATCAACTAGCTGTTACAAATGTAATTAGTGGATACTTAATGACTAGTTGAGCACTAAGAACATCCTAGAAGGTGTCTAGAATGTCCCAAAGTATTAGCAAACCACTGTTATAAATAGGACTAGCTATAGGACACCCAAGGCATCACTTCAGCATACAATTACACTTGAGATTCATTCTTTGTGAGCAACAAGCTGAGCTTCACTTGCAATCTATTTGACATTAGTGTCCTATAGCTTAATATCTCCTAGACACCATACTACCACATTCATCCAAAGTAGATAGGAGATCAATACACTTGATATAGGATCAAAGCGTTGTACTTAATTGGTAACATTATTTCTTTCTTCCAATCTTGTTCCTTTTATTGTATTTTGTTCTCCTTTGCTACTCCTAGGTTGGAGGCTGCGAAAAGGAGGTTGTTGGAGCTTCTTCAGGTGGAGAAGGTAGCTTGGTGGACTTTGGACTACTTCTAGAAGGTCTCAATTTGAAGCTACTTCAAGGAGGAAGGCTACTTCAAGGGGGATCTTGAAGTTACTTCAAGTGAAGGCTACTTCAAGGTTAGTGAGATGACTTCGGGGTGAAGGCTGTCTAAAGGGTTTGTGAAGGTAGTTGTATCTTATGTAACATCCTTGCGAGGTAATAAAATACAATTGCTTTCAAAATCCTGATTGGGAACAACCAGGTAGTGGACTGACTCTCTTAGTTTTTGCTAAGGGTGCAACCACTCTAAATGCCTTGCCTCCTTCTCCAACATTCTTGTTGTTGTTTGCTTGGTTGAATAATTTTAAAATTATCATAAAACCCTATTCACCCCCTTTCGTGTTTTTCAATTAGTATCAGAGCAAGGTGATGAATGCTTATTCACCTTAGTTCAATCATCTCGTTTAGCCCAGTTTTGGTTGCATTCGTGCATTTATTGGCTTTATCTTCTTATATGCAACTTATATTGGCTTAATCGATTTTACTCCTTTTTCTATTGATTTTGTGCACCCTTGTACAGGTCATTTTGAGCTTTGGGACTCATCTTCTTGGCCCATATCCATTTCAACCCTTGGATTAGGCTCGGTCTACATTGGTCAACGGACCCTTGCTCTCTCTCTCAAGCGGCTCCGCTCCCTTAACCCTAAACGTGACCGTGATTACAGAAACCGCGATCGTGTTTCCTCTACTCTCTTGCCTGTGGTCGAGGTGCTAGAGAATCGCGACCAAGCCAAAAGACCGCAGAAACCTGTCCGAGGTCCTGATCCTTCAGCCTGCGATCATCTCTTCACCCTCACGGATTGCAATTCTGCTTCTCCCAAACCCGCGGTCTCGCTCCTCCACACTGCCCGCGGCTTCCTCTTCAATACTGTGACCGCGACAAAAAGACCGCAACCACAACATCACAAGAAAAGCTACGACCGTGAAATCATAAGAAAAGCCGTGACCGCGGACTCACAAGAAAAGCCGCGATTGCGAAATCACAAGAAAAACCGCGACCGTGCGAAATGCCATGACCACGACATCATTCGAAAAGTCGCAACCTATATCTAAGGCACGACCGAGCCAACTAATCACGACCGCGACAACCTCTTCATACACCCACAATCTCCTTCAAGCCACCCCGCGACCGCGACATTCAAAAAGCCGCGACCACGGCGTCCAAGCAACCCACGACCGTGCAAAAAGCTGTGACCGCGACATTCATTCAAAAGGTCGTGACCTGCTACAGAATTACTAAGGTCGCGAATCTAAGTCGGTGCCCAGCCTGGCTATATATAGAACACGACTCCAGTCAGTCAAATCATCATCTCCAGACACTGTTAGGCTGCAGGTCTGTCCTGGGCCTAAGGAGACAATCTCCATAGCCAAGAACCTGCCCCCGTGGTGGTTTTGCGGCCTGTTCACCCAGATCTGGAGTGAAGACTCAGATCTGCAAGCCACCTCGTCTAGAACTAGATCTAGATCTGGATCTAGATCTGCTGCATCTACGCCACTTCCACGCCACCATCTCATCCACAAGATGCTCCTCCTACTGCGAGCGAGGACTATGAGAAGAAGATGGTGGAGAGAGAAGATATGTCCCATTTGTCGTGGTGTACTTCTCTCTTCTTCTAGATCTGCTCCGACGTTGTGTAGAAGACCGTTCCTCGACAGAGTTGCAATCATCTTCTTCACCATGCTCATGGCAGAATCCTCTCTTTCTCTTTTTTTTCTTGTTTCTCTCATCATGAGCGAGTAATTTACTTTCACTGGGGTGCGGGGACTAGCCCCTCTACCCATGATTTCATATCTTTTTGTTAAACATTCCATGTCATGTATATAATCTTTCATTACATTGTTAATCATCGATGTGTGCTTGTGGATTGATCACTTGCTTGCATTTATCTTGTTCGTTTCCTATGTTTTTTTTTTGGAATAAGGTAAATATATAGACCAAAAAGGTGGTATAGTTGAAACTATACAGAACAAGACAAAGCACCCTAGAAAAGGGCCCATAAGAAACTAAAACTGGGGGTCACATACAAAAACCCCAGTAAGTACGAGTATTATCATTCAGCCTATACAAAATGTCATTTCTATTCTTCATATGCCACTTGAGTTCGATGCCAAACTTGTTGATGAACATATTCTGGATGGACTCCTTCTTCTCATGCATTCTCTTGTTCCTCTCATTCCATATAAAATAACTCAGCCCCGTTATACAGAGGTAGGCGTAGCTTTTCTGGTATTTGTCATGTTTAAACTCATCGTCGGCCCATTTGATAGCTTCTTTAAGATTATTGGGGACGTTCTGGCCCCAACCGTTTCTGAGGAACATGATACTCCAGATCTGTTTAGACCATCTGCAGTTGAAAAATAGATGTGTATTCGTCTCGTTTGTATCTTTGCATAAAAGTCAAGTCTCGTCAATCAGAATGCCCCAACCGGCCAATCTATCAAGAGAAGGGAGCCTATTTTGAATAGCTTTGTAACAGAAAACACTCCATTTGGGGTAGTGCACACGGCCCCATAAGTTAGCAGTCAACCCCATAACGGGAACGCTTGTAGCAGTGTTGATCGGTGGTGACTGATTAGAAGACCAAACACCATTCACATAAATGCAAAACAGGTGTTGGTTGGCTACCACATGGGCACACATAACACGCCAAATTTGAGAGGGTCTGCTCCTCTCATCACAAACAAGATTAGAACCATATCTTTTCTTCATCCAAGCTGTCCAGCAGCACTGCGGTGAGTTGATAAATCTTAAGACACGACTGGCGTTACTCTTCTGCATGAGTTCCTCTGCATCTTTAATCTGCAAGCCTCCTTCCTGGAAAGGTTTAGCAATAATTTCCCAAGCTATGGGGTGATTCAGCCCCGCCCAAAGGAAACCGACTGTAAGAGACCTGAGAGAAAGCAAGATGGGGTTGGGTATAGCACCCATAGAGGTCCAGAAGCAAAGCATACTTTGTAAAACAGATCTGATCAGCACAAGGCGGCCTGCCATAGATATACGGAGCCCGCTCCATTTCTCAATATTAATTTTGTACCTATCAAGACAGCCGCAGAAGTTCTTGGATGTTATGTGACCTGCAATGAGGGGGAAGCCCAGATATATGGTAGGAAGACTGCCAACTTTCATGCCAATAGCTTTCTTAAGTCTACCTCTTCTATTGTCGCAAGATTTGGAGAAGTATACTTGTGATTTTATGGCGCTCACATATAGGCCAGTGAGCTTACCAAACTTAAGAAGAAGGTGTTTGTATTCCTTGAGTCTTCTCATATTGCCTACTGTGAAAAGGAGGATATCATCTGCGAAGATGATGTGAGTCATCACTTTTTTCCCTTTGACTGTATAAGTTCTAATTAGGCCACTATCTTCAGCCGTATCAATCATCTTGGTCAAACCTTCCATCACCATTGTTCGTTTCCTATGTTGCGAGAACTTCAATGCGTAGGTTTTGAATGTCGATTAACGCAGTTGACTCCCAAACTAGAAATAGAATGCGATTCCTTGAGGTCGTAAGTGTATGATCCGTGTGGTGACGAGCCATCTAGCCCACAGTGACGCTTCTGTGTGCCTGACGCCTGTATAGGGGGCCCACAACATCATTTGGATTTCTGTATCTTCGGAGCCGTAAGTATGTGATCTGGATGGTGACGAGACATCTGATACCTAAGGTGATGCTTACGCGAACCTGACGCCCGTATGGGGGGTTCTGAAATAGCTCTATTTGAATGGTTATATCTTGCCTGGATGTTTGATGATTGGATGTGATTGCATGTGTAGTGGTGGTGAAACCCGGGACCATCCCAACAATTTCCATCATTAATCTTTAATCAACTTTTAATCCTGCTCTTTTACTTTCCTCACATTTAGTTTAATTAAACTCAAATCAACCTACCTTGTTCTAAATATTAGTCTTAATTTAACTAGATTCGACTAGAGAGAGATTCTTAAAAACGTTGTCCCTTGGGATTTGATCCTCAACTATACTGCGATAAGACCCTTCTGCTTGCGGGTGGTATTATTGCACGTTGTTTTGGTTAAAAACTTAGGGATTTCAACCCTAAGTGAGTTTGTTAGTGCGATAATATAAGCCACGTCAAATTCTAGCGCTGTTGCCGGGGACAATGGAATCGTCTAGTTAAATCTAGTTCTTTTGAGACTAATTTAGGTTTTTCTTTTAATTTTGATACTATGGATCATATAAACTTGAATTCGGTTCTACTCCGTCCATCTCACCAGCAAAAGATCTTTTCATCATAGGTACCCACAAAGTCTAGTGTATGCACCACTCAGATAGTCCAGGAGTCTCTGCTAGATTTGACCCTGAGATAGACAGAACCTTTCGCCAGCAGTACAGAGAAAACCAAGCAAGAATGGCTCAATAGGAGGAAATTGCTCGATGGGTAGCTCAAACCCTTAATGCACAAAGAGATAGGCTTATGCAAGAAGCCCGAGCCGCATTTCAAGAAGAAATCCAAGCTGCTCAAGAAGCATCTCAACAAGATGAGCTACAAAACGACCTTAGGGAGTTCTCAATCTGTAAAGCTGTTGATGTTCACCACCCAGTGCAACCTCCTCCCATCAACGCTCTGAATTTTGTGATAAGAGCACATTGGGTCACTTTGCTTCAAAATAGCCCTTTCTATGGTAAGCAAGGAGAAGATAGTCAAGAACATCTTTTGAGGTTCATAGACTTATGCGCCATGACGAAGCAAAATGGAGTCACGGATGATGCCATCAGAATCCATCTCTTCAAATACTCTCTTGCCGATAGAGCCATGAGTTGGTATAACTCCTTGCAATGCGAACCCATCACCACTTGGGAACAGCTCCAAAATGTTTTTCTAGAAATGTTTTATCCACCTTCTCTCACCTATAAAATTAGGGGACGAATAACGCAATTCACCCAGGTCCCCCTGGAGAATCCCTAGCTGAAGCATGGGAAAGATACAAAGAACTTCTACGCAAGTGTCCACATCATGGCATTCCAAAGAATCAACTCATTGAAATCTTTTATAGAGGTGTGGACGATGATATCAAGAGGTTTTTGGATTCCTCGTCTAGAGGAAACTTCATGCGTCAGAGTTATGATAGCGCATGGAAGGTTGTCACCCTTGCAGCTGAAAACCAAGCCAACTGGGGTAGACCTATTGGCAAAGGAGTGCTGAAGGTAGCTATGGCCGAAGCAACACCTGAGTACAAGTCTATCACTGAATCACTCAAACTTCTAATTGCAAAGCAAGACCATCTAGAATCGTCTCTCGCAGCTTATGAAAGAAGACATTCTCCCCCTCGACAGCAAGATCAAGTTAAGTCAGCTTCACTCTTCTGTGAAGCATGCAAAGGAATTGATCATTATACTCTAGCCTGTAACATTTTCTATGATGTTGTTTTGAGCAATACCTATGCCCAGGGAGATAATGGTCAAATGGAAAGTGTGAACGTCATCAATGCCATCCCTAGCCAAGGGTACTATAATCCGAATCAGAATAGGAACCATCCAGGTTTTCAATATGGAAACCCTTATGGAGTGGAAAACTCACGACAACTTGGTTCAAACACTCAACGAGGCCCGCCAGGATTCCAATATAACCAACAACCAAATTTCGGGAATCAAGGAAACTTTAGAGGTAACTACCAGAATAGAAACTACAACAATTGTCAGAACAATTCTCAGTTTCAGAATCCCAACCAAGTCCCCTATCAACAGCAACAACAAGGGCAACAAGCCGGTCCCATCCCTCCTGATGACAAATTGTCAACTATTGAGAAGATGATGCAGTCACAGCAGACTATAATAGCTAACCAGCAAGCCCATCAGAAGGCTATTGAATCTCAACTAGCTCAACTTGCAGCTAGCATGAAGCCACCTGCTGGAGTCTTTGTTGGATGACCCGAAAACAATACTAAACATCCTGAGCAATTAAAGGCTATCACCACTAGGTCTGGAAAAGACTATTCTGACCCCCCTGCTAAGATACCAATAGTGGCAACAAACAATGATGACTTTGTGAATGTCCAAGCCTCTACAATACCTGAGTCCCAACTGAAGGAACAACCAACCGCTGATCAGACAGACAAAGCAAGATTTGAGGAACCATTGACTGTGGAGACAGAAGACACACCTGAGCCGGATGTGCTAGTATACAAGCCCCGTCCTCCCTTCCCATCTCGTTTGAAGCAGACAAAGCTCGATACTCGATTCAACAAGTTTAAAGAAACTACGAAGAAGCTTCATGTAGATATACCCTTTCTAGATGCGCTGGTCGAGATACCAGCCTGGACTAAGTACTTAAAGTCTCCCCTCACAAGGAAGTACATAATTGAAGAATATGAGACTGTTAAGCTAGCAACAACCACTTCCGATATCATCTAGAGCAAGATGCCCAAGAAGAAGAAAGACCTGGGATCCTTTGGGATTTCATGCCATATCGGTGACTCTTCATGTAAGAAGGGATTGGCCGATCTCGGTGCTAGTATCTCTATCATGCCACTTAGCCTTTGTAAGAGGCTAGGGTTTGCAGAACCTCACCCAACTGGAATGACCATTCAACTTGCAGATAACTCTATGACTCTTCCTTTGGGAATCATTGAAGATGTCCCTGTCAAGGTTGGAAAAGACTCTTATGTCCCACGTGACTTTGTCATCATGGACATAAAGGAAGATGCCAGATACCCCCTCATATTTGGCCGTCCGTTCCTTACCACTACAAGAGCTTTGATTGACGTTGAAGGAGGGATCTTGTTGCTCATACTAGGGAAAGAAACCCTCGAGTTCAAAGTTTTTGAAAGCATGCGAAGACCAAGCATTTGATTGATTGCATTGAGAAAATGTCTCTCCTCACAAAAGAGGAATATGAACAAGACGATCCTTTAGAAATGGCACTAACAAACCCATCTGCTGAAATTTTAATCAACTAACAAGTTAAGGATTGTATCCTTCACCTTGACTCTGTACAAGAAGATCCTGAAGCTAAGTTCGAGGAACTCAAAGCTGTGAATGTATATGAAGAGCCATGTGAGAAGCCAGAAGCCCCTGAAATGAAGCCCCTGCCTGAGGGACTTAAGTACGTGTTTTTGGATGATCTCAAGGTTTGTCCAATAATTATAAATGCTGATCTAATGACCGAACAAGAAGATAAACTCCTGAAAGAATTAAAGGAAAGAAAGAAAGCTATCGACTACAATATGAGCGATCTCACTAGGGTCAGTCAAGTGCTTTGCATGCACAAAATCCCTATGGTGGAAGACCACAAACCGACTGTTGAGCATCAAAGGAAGTTAAATCCTAATATGAAGGAAGTAGTCTGCCACAAAGTTATCAAGTTGCTCACTACCAGAATCATCTATCTGATATCTGACTCACTGTGGGTGAGTCATGTGCATGTCATTCCAAAGAAATCTGGCACTACTGTGATACGGAATGAAAATAATGAACTCATCCCCATTCGAACAGTCACCGGGTGGAGGATGTGCATCGACTACAGGAAGTTAAACAAGGCAACACGTAAAGATCATTTCCCGATGCCTTTTATAGATCAAGTCTTAGAGCGATTGGCTCACCAGGAATATTTTTGCTATCTTGATGGTTACTCTAGATTCTACCAAATTCCTATACATCCAGATGACCAAGAGAAAACTACTTTTACTTGCCCCTTCGGAACCTATGCCTTCAGAAGGATGCCATTCAGACTCTGTAATGCGCCTACAACCTTCCAAAGTTGCATGGCAGCCATATTTGTTGGGATAACCAAAACTATTATGGAAGTTTTTATGCATGATTTCTCCATATATGGAGATTCATATGATTCATGCCTAAGGCACCTCTTCCTTGTCCTAAAATGATGCGAAGAAACACATCTAGTGCTTAATTGGGATAAATGTCATTTTATGGTAAAAGAAGGTATTGTCCTCGGCCATAGGGTCAGTAATCGAGGAATCGAAGTTGACAAAGCAAAGATCAAAGTGATCTCCAAACTATCTATACCTACCAATGTAGGAGAAGTCCACGTATTCCTTAGTCATCCGAGTTTCTACAGAAGGTTTATCAAGGATTTCTCCAAGATAACCAAGCCCATGACAAAATTGTTGTTGAAGGACGTTGATTTCCATTTTGATGAAGAATGTATCAAGAGTTTCAACAACCTAAAGCATGCCCTCACAACAAAACCCATCATTCGAGTCCTGGATTGGGATCACCCATTCGACGTTATGTGTGATGCCAGTGGTTACACTGTGGGTGCAGTCCTGGGCCAATGTATAGAGAAGAAACATCATGCCATCTATTATGCATCGAAGACCCTTGAGGAAGCTAAGAGGAACTATGCAACTACCGAGAAGGAACTCCTAGTAGTCATATATGCCTTTGATAAGTTTAGATCCTACCTCATTGATTCAAAGGTTATTATCTACACCGATCACGCTGCTATTCGTTATCTTCTAAAAAAGAAAGATGCAAAACCAAGGCTAATAAGATGGATTCTCCTATTGCAAGAATTTGATCTTGAGATTAGAGATAAAAGAGGCACATAAAATGTTGTAGCAGAACACTTAAGTCGTATCCACACTCTGGAAACTAAGAAGATACCAATTAACGACTCTCTTCTAGATGACCAGCTTATGAAAGTCTCAGAAGCTACTCCTTAGTACTCTGACTATGTGAACTACCTTGCCGCTGGTGTCATCCACCCTGAGTGTACTGGCAATGCTCTAAAGAAATTCATGCATGATGTGAGGCAATATCACTGGGATGAACCGTACCTCTTCAAGCTCTGTGTTGATGGTCTCTACAGACGTTGTATCGTCGAAGAAGAAGCCCAACTTATTTTAGAACAATGCCACTCAGGCCCAGTCGGAGGCCATATGAGTTCGAAGAAAACTTCTTTGAAGGCTTTGCAATGTGGGTTCTTTTGCCCAACCATATCCAGAGAACGGGAAACATTACGAAAAGAGATGAGATGCCACTTAAGCTATGGAAAGAAGTTGATATTTTTTATGTTTGGGGAGTTGACTACATTGGTCCATTCCCATCCTCACATGGATTTTCCTACATCCTATTCGCGGTTGATTATGTCTCCAAATGGGTAGAGCCAATACCAACGGTTACTAGCGATTCAAAACTCGTCATTAAAATGTTCAAAGATATCATTTTTCCCCGTTTTGGAGTTCCACACACTGTGATCTCCGACGGAGGTTCTCATTTTCTAGAAAGAAGATTCGAAGCGTTGTTGAGAAGATATGGTTTAACACACAAGGTAGCTTCCCCCTACCACCCACAAACAAGTGGGTAGGTAGAGGTTTCAAACCATCAACTCAAGGCTATCCTGGAAAAGATAGTAGGATGCAACCGAAAGGATTGGTCAGTGAAAATCAATGACGCCTTATGGGCCTACCGAACTACGTTTAAAACTCCTCTTGGAACAATACCCTTCAGACTCATCTATGGAAAATCATGTCACCTGCCCATGGAACTAGAACATAAAGCATGGTGGGCCAGGATTCTACAACTTTAAGAGTTGGATGAACTCCAAATGACAACTTATGAGAATAAACAAATCTACAAGGAACACACGAAACTTTGGCATGATGGTCATCTGAAGAGGAAGGACATTCAAGTGGGAGACCAAGTTATGTTGTTCAACTCAAGACTGAAGTTATTCCCAGGAAAACTCTGTTCTCGGTGGTCTGGGCCATACATTGTCAAGAGCATCTACCCACATGGTGCATTTACCTTATGGAGTGAGAAGTCAGGTGATTTTGCGGCAAATGGCCAACGCTTGAAGAGATATTTCACCACAGCTGATACTAGCACTGATGAATTGATGAATCTATCCAAACCGACATACCTACCTGAGAGGTAAAGAAATCACGTCGAGCCATCGACGTAAAACAAAGGCGCTTGTCGGGAGGAAACCCGATCTTTAACTTAGCTTTTACTTTTAGTTTTGTTTCTATAAAAGTTCGCACCTGGTAGATAATGCATCGCAAGATGCAGTTTTAAGTTCTGATAGTTTCCATTTTTGAGATTTTAGATGGAGGACGCGTCGCCGAAAGGAATGCAACCACATCTGGTGGACCAACCGACACGAGTTTACCCCTCCATCTCAGATTTAGAGTTTGCTCGAGATGAGAAAATTTCTAAGTTTGGGGTGGAGGGTGGGTGGTACTTACTTTACTTTCCACCCTCTCCTATCCATTTCAGACTTAAGATTTCATTGTTGGAATTTTGTTGCAATTTTGAGCAAATTTTTCAAAAAATTTCAAAAGTTTTCATAGCAGTTTGTATAGAAGCTTGATGAAGTTTTGATGCTTTTGTTTCAATCAAAGCCATTACCTAGCCGGCTATCCTGTTTTCCCATGCAGTTTTAAATCATTATACCCTCCTTATTCGAAACGAAGCCTCAAGAAGAACAATTTCTTAAACTAGCCAATGATTAGAAATCACCGTGTGAAGCTTATGAATCCTAACATCATGATCAGTAGATATGGCAAGTATCTATCGAACTGAGAGGGATCAAACACGTTGTGCTTCCTATCTGACTAGTGGAACAATAGCATGGAATGTCCACCAGATCCTCATCAAGTCATTATTTGAGATGAGTATGATAAGGAGAATGACCCGATGCACTGAATTGTCAATCAAGTTGCACTCTGATCTGAACTCTCTTCTACACTTCTTCCATCATCTTCTTATCCCTTCGTTCATCAAAAACAAACAAAAATAGCCAATATAGTGCCAAACCCTAAGTTTGGGGTGGCACACTCCCTCTCTCTTTACGCTTCTTCCATACCCCTCACTACGAAATAGGGGCATATCACCAAGAAAAGATGCCAAAGTGCACACAAAAAGAAATGCAATCTCGAGTCGAATAGAGGAGAGATTCGCACACAAAAAAATGCAATCAATGAAATTGCAAATCATATAATAAAAATCTTGAGTCGAATAGAGGAGAGATTTATTTCTTCCTTCCATACCACCCTTCACTCCCTTTCCACCTACTGGCACAATGAATGCCTATGCTCACCAACATCCTAAAAACACCAGTGTCAGATCAGGTGCACACTTATTGTTCTGCGGGCATCTCTGGACTTCTACGAAACTCTTAGACATGCTTGATGTTGGAAAAAGGGGAGAGGAAGTGATGTTGGGAAATGAACTTAGAAACGAAGATATGGTAAAATGTGTTTTGTGATCTCAGGATGTTGAGACATTTAGTCATACTGAGCAGAAAAGAAATAATCATGATGTGAAGATGAGGCAATCACACGAGTTGAAAGTATGTGCTTGGCGATTGTTTCAAATTTTGTGTTACTCGAGGACGAGCAATGTTTAAGTTCGGGGTATTTTGATGAATGCTTATTCAACTTAGTTCAATCATCTCGTTTAGCCCAATTTTGGTTGCATTCGTGCATTTATTGGCTTTGTCTTCTAATATGCAACTTATATTGGCTTAATCGATTTTACTCCTATTTCTATTGATTTTCTGCACCCTTGTACAGGTCGTTTTGAGATTTGGGCCTCATCTCCTAGGCCCATATCCATTTCAACCCTTGGATTAAGCTTGGTCAACCATGGTGAATGGACCCTTGCTCTCTCTCTCTCTCGCGGCTTGACGTGGCTTATATTATTGCACTAACAAACTCACTTAGGGTTGAAATCCCTAAGTTTTTAACCAAAACAACGTGCAATAATACCACCCGCAAGCGGACGGGTCTTATCGCAATATAGTTGAGGATCAAATCCCAAGGGACAATGTTTTTAAGAATCTTTCTCTATTCGAATCTAGTTGAATCAAGACTAATACTTAGAACAAGGTTGGTTGATTTTAATTAAACTAAATGCGAGGAAAGTAAAAGAGCAGGATTAAAGGTTGATTAAAGATTAATGATGGAAATCACTGGGATGTTACCGAGTTTCACCACCACTGCACATGCAATCACGTCCAAACATCAAACATCCAGGAAAGATATAACCATTCAAATAGAGCTACTGCAGAACCCCCCATACGGGCGTCAGGTTCACGTAAGCATCACCTTAGGTATCAGATGTCTCGTCACCATCCAGATCACACACTTACGGCTCCGAAGATACAGAAATCCAAATGAAGTTGTGGGCCCCCTATACAGGCGTCAGGCACACAAAAGTGTCACAGTGGGCTAGATGGCTCGTCACCACACGGATCATATACTTACGACCTCAAGGAATCCCATTCTATTTCTAGTTTGGGAGTCAACCGCGTTAATCGACATTCAAAACCTACGATTGAAGTTCTCGCAACATAGGAAATGAACAAGATATATGCAAGAAGGTGATCAATCCACAAGCACTCATCGATGATTAACAATGAAATAAAATATTATATACATTCCATGGAATGTTTAATAGTGAGATCTGAAAGCATGGGCAGCGGGGCTAGTCCCCGCACCCCAGCGAAAGTAAACTACTCACTCATGGTGAGAGGAACAAGAAAAACAAGAGAAAGAGAAGATTCCGCCATGAGCATGGTGAAGAAGATGATCACAACTCGATGGAGAAATGATCTTCTACACGATGTCGGGGCAGATCTGGACGAGGAGGGAAGAACACCACGGCATACAGGGTGGATCTTCTCTCTCCACCTTCTTCTTCTTCTCGTAGTCCTCGCTCACAGCAGAAGGAGCAGCTCGTGGATGAGATGGTGGCGTGGACGCAACAGATCTAGATCTAAACGAGATGGCTTGCAGATCTGAGTCTTCACTCGAGATCTAGGTGAACAGGCTGCAAAACCACCACGGGAGTAGGTTCTTGGCTATGGAGATCATCTCCTTAGGCCCAGGACAATCCTGTAGCCTAACATCATCTAGAGATGATGATTTGGCTGACTGGATTCGTGTCCTATTTATAGGCAGTCTAGGTACTGACTTAAAATTGTGACCTTGTCATTTCTGCAGCGGGTCGCAGCTTTTGTCATGGTCACGGCTCTTGTCGTGGTCGCGGCATTTGTCGTGGTCGCAGCTTTTGTCGTGGTCGCGGCATTTGTCGTGGTCGCGACATTTGTCGTGGTCATGGCTTTTGTCGTGGTCACGGCATTTGTCGTGGTCGCGACTTTTGTGTGGCTGGGGGAACCCCAGTTGGGAATAGAAGAGAAGACCACAGACTGTTGGCTTAGAACCGATTGCGACCAGGCTCTATGAATCACGATTGGGTCAAGCCGGGAGAAGAAGGGGATCCACTGACTGCTACTGACCCCAAGCACGCTCGAACAGACCGAGGCCCAGAATAGAGTATTGATTAATGGAGACAAGGCCCAAATACCCAAAGTGACCTGCACAAAGGTGCAAAAATTTAATAAAAATAGGGATCATTCTAATTAAGCCAAGTGAATGAACATATTAGAAGATAAAGTTGATAAATGCATGAATGCAACCAAAACTGGGCTAAACGAGATGATTGAACCAAGATGAATATGCATTCATCAAATTACCCCGAACTTAAACGTTGCTCATCCTCGAGTAACACGAAATCTGAAACGATCGCTAAATGAATACTTTCGAAACATGTGACTGCCTCACCTTCACATCAAAAATATTTCCTTTCTACTTGGTATGACTAAGTGTCTCAACATCCTGAGATCACATAACACATTTTACCATATCTTCGTTCCCGAGTTCACTTCCCAATATCACTTCTTCTCTACTTTTTCCAAAATCAAGCATGTCAGAGAGTTTCGTAAGTGTCCAGAGATACCCGTAGAAAAACAAGTATGCGCCTGATCTGACACTGGTGTTATTAGGATCAGGGAGGCATTCATTGTGCCTTTAGGTGGAAACGGGAGTGAAGGGTGGTATGGAAGGGAAAAATAAATCTCTCCTCTATTCGACTTGAGATTTATATTATATGATTTGCAATTTCATTGATTGCATTTTTTTGTATGTGCGAATCTCTCCTCTATTCGAATTGAGATTGCATTTCTTTTTGTGTGCGCTTAGGCATATTTTCTTGGTGATACACCCCTATTTCGTAGCGAGGGGTATGGAAGAAGCGTGAAGGAAGAGAGAGTGTGCGACCCAAACTTAGGGTTTGGCACTATATTGGCTATTTTTGTTTGTTTTTGATGAGTAGAAGAGAGTTCAGATCAGAATGCAACTTGATTTACAATTCAGTGCACCGGGTTGTTCTCCTTATCATACTCTTCTCAAATAATGACTTGATGAGGATCCGGTGGAGATTCCATGCTATTGTTCCACTAGTCAGATAGGAAGCACAACGTGTTTGATCCCTCTCAGTTTGACAGATACTTGCCATATCTATTGATCGTGATGTTAGGATACATAAGCTTCACACGGTGATTTCTAATCATAGGCTAGTTTCATAAATTGTTCTCCTTGAGGCTTCACTTCGAATAAGGAGGGTATAATGATTCATAACTGCATGGGAAAATAGGATAGCCGGCTAGGTAATGGCTTTGATTGAAATAAAGGCGTCACAACTTCGTCAAGTTTCTATACAAGTTTCTATGAAATTTTTTTAAAATTTTGAGAATTTTTGAAAAAATTGCTCAAAATTGTGACAACATTTCAACGATGAAATCCTAAGTCTGGAACGGAGAGGAGAGGGTGGAAAGTAAAGTACGTACCACCCACCCTCCACCCCGAACTTAGAAATTTGCTCGTCCCGAGCAAGCTGTAAATCTGAGATGGAGGGGTAAACTCGTGTCGGTTGGTCCACCAGATGCGGTTGCATTCCTTTCGGCGACGCGTCTTCCATCTGAAATCTAAAAAATGGAACCTATCTGAACTTAAGATTGCATCTTGCGATGTATTGTCTATCAGGTGCAAAATTTTCTAAAAAACAAAATTAAAAGTAAAAGTTGAGTTAAAGATCGGGTTGCCTCTCGACAAGCGCCTTTGTTTTATGTCAATGGCTCAACGTGATTTCTTCAGTTTTCTGGAAGGTATGTCGGTTTGGACAAATTCATCAATTCATTAGTGCTAGTATTAGATGTGGTGAAATATCTCTTCAAGCATTGGCCATTTGCCAGAAAATCACCTGACTTCTCACTCCATAAGGTAAATGTACCATGTGGGTAGATGCTCTTGACAATGTATGGTCCAGACCATCGAGAGCAGAGTTTCCTTGCGAATAACCTCAGTTTCGAGTTGAACACCAGAACTTGGTCTCCCACTTGAATGTCCTTCCTTTTTAGATGACCATCATGCCAAAGTTTCGTGTGTTCCTTGTAGATTCGTGCATTCTCATAAGCTGTCATTCGGAGTTCATCCAACTCTTAAAGTTGTAGAATCCTGGCTTCGCTTGCTTTCTTCATGTTGAAATTCAATTGTTTGATTGCCCACCATGCTTTATGTTCTAGTTCCACGGGCAGGTGACATGATTTTCCATAAATGAGTCTGAAGGGTGTTGTTCCAAGAGGAGTTTTGAACGCAGTCCGGTAGGCCCATAAAGCATCATTGATTTTCACTGACCAATCCTTTCAGTTGCGTCCTACTGTCTTTTCCAGGATAGCTTTGAGTTGACGGTTCAAAACCTCTACCTGCCCACTTGTTTGTGGGTGGTAGGGGGAAGCTACTTTGTGTGTTACACCATATCTTCTCAACATCGCTTCAAAGCTTCTGTCCAGAAAATGAGAACCTCCATCAGAGATCACAGTGCGTGGAACTCCAAAACAGGGAAAAATGATATCTTTGAACATTTTAATGATGGGTTTTGAATCTCTAGTAACCGTTGGTATGGCCTCTACCCATTTGGAGACATAATCAACCGTGACTAGGATGTAGGAAAATCCATGTGAGGATGGGAATGGACCCATGTAGTCCACTCCCCAAACATCAAAAATCTCAACTTCTTGCCATAGCTTAAGCGGCATCTCATCTCTTTTCGTAATGCTTCCTGTTCTCTGACACTTGTCACATGACATCACAAAGTTATAAGCATATCTGGATATGGTAGGCCAAAAGAAACCACATTGCAAAATATTCAAAGAAGTTTTCTTAGAACTCATATGGCCTCCAACTGGACCTGAGTGGCATTGTTCTAAAATAAGTTGGGCTTCTCCCTCAGCAATACAACGTCTGTAGAGACCATCAGCACAGAGCTTGAAGAGGTATAGTTCATCCCAGTAATATTGCTTCACATCATGCATGAATTTCTTTAGAGCATTGCCAGTACACTCAGGGTGGATGACACCGACGACAAGGTAGTTCACATAGTCCGAGTACTAAGGAGTGGCTTTTGAGACTTTCATAAGCTGGTCATCTGGAAGAGAGTCGTTAATTGGTATCTTCTCAATTTCCAGAGTGTGGATACGACTTAAGTGGTCTGCTACAACATTTTCTGTGCCTCTTTTATCTCTAATCTCAAGATCAAATTCTTGCAATAGGAGAATCCATCTTATCAACCTTGGTTTTGCATCTTTCGTTTTTAGAAGATAAAGAATAGCGGCGTGATCGGTGTAGACAATCACCTTTGAACCGATGAGATAGGATCTAAACTTATCAAAGGCATATATGACTACTAGGAGTTCCTTCTTGGTAGTTGCATAGTTCCTCTGCACCTCGTCAAGGGTCTTCGATGCATAATAGATGACATGATGTTTCTTCTCTATACATTGGCCCAGAACAACACCCACATCATAATCATTGGCATCACACATAATTTCGAATGGGTTGTCCCAATCTGGGGCACGAATGATGGGTGTTGTTGTAAGGGCATGCTTTAGGTTGTTGAAACTCTTGATACACTATTCATCAAAATGGAAATCAGCGTCCTTCAGCAACAGGTTTGTCATGGGCTTGGTTATCTTGGAGAAATCCCTGATAAACCTTCTGTAGAAACCCGCATGACCAAGGAATGCACAGACTTCTCTTACATTGGTAGGGATAGATAGTTTGGATATCAATTCGATATTGTCCTTGTCCACTACAATTCCTCGTTTACTGACTCTATGGCCAAGGACAATACCTTCTTTTACCATAAAATGACATTTCTCCCAATTAAGCACCAGATGTGTTTCTTCGCATCATTTGAGGACAAGGGAGAGGTGCCTTAGGCATGAATCATACGAATCCCCATATACAAATAAATCATCCATAAAAATTTCCATAATGGTTTCAGTTAAACCCACAAATATGGCCGCCATGCAGCGTTGGAAGGTTGCAGGTGCATTACAGAGTCCAAATGGCAACCTTCTAAAGGCGTATGTTCCAAAGGGGTAGGTAAACGTAGTTTTCTCTTGGTCATCTGGATGTATAGGGATTTGATAAAATCCAGAGTAACCATCGAGATAGAAAAAATATTCCTGATGAGCCAATCTCTCTAAAACTTGATCTAAGAAAGGCATCGGAAAATGATCCTTGCGTGTGGCTTTGTTCAATTTTATGTAATCGATGCACATCCTCCACCCGATTACTGTTCGAGTGGGGATGAGCTCCTTTTCTTCATTCTGTATCACAGTAGTGCCACCTTTCTTTGGAACAACATGTACATAACTCACCCAAGGTGAATCATATATTAGATAGATGATTCCGGTAGTGAGCAACTTGATGACTTTGCGGCGGACCACTTCTTTCATATTAGGGTTCAACTTCCGTTGATGCTCAAAAGTTAGATTGTGGTCTTCTACCATAGGGATTTTGTGCATACGAAGTGCTTGACTGACCCTGGTGAGATCACTCATCTTGTAGCCGATAGCTTTCTTTCTTTCCTTTAATTCTTTCAGGAGTTTATCTTCTTGTTTGGTTGTTAGATCAGAGTTTATAATAACTGGAAAAACCTTGAGATCATCCAAAAACACATATTTAAGTCCCTCGGGTAGGGGCTTCATTTTAGGGGCTTCTGGCTTCTCACATGGCTCTTCAGATACGTTCACAGCTTTGAGTTCCTCGAACTTGGCTTCAGGATCTTCTTCTACAGAGTCAAGGTGAAGGATACACTCCTTAACTTGTTTGTTGATGAAAATTTCTGCAGATGGGTTTGTTAGTGCCACTTCTAAAGGATCGTCTTGTTCATATTCCTCTTGTGTGAGGAGATACATTTGCTCAATTCAATCAATCAGATAGACTTCTTCCTGCATGCTCGGTCTTCTCATGCTTTCAAAAACTTTGAACTCGAGGGTTTCTTTCCCTAGTCTGAGCAACAAGGTCCCTGCTTCAATGTCAATCAAAGTTCTTGCAGTGGTGAGGAACGGATGACCAAAGATAAGAGGGTATTTGGCATCTTCTTTTATGTCCATGATGACAAAGTCACAAGGGACATAAGAGTTTTTTCCAACCTTGACAGGGACATCTTCGACATAGAGTTATCTACAAGTTGAATGGTCATTCCAGTTGGGAGTAATTCTGCAAACCCTAGCCTCTTGCAAAGGCTAAGTGGCATGATAGAAATGCTAGCACCAAGATCGGCTAATCCCTTCTTACATGAAGAGTCACCGATATGGCATGAAATCCCAAAGGATCCCGGGTCTTTCTGCTTCTTGGGTATCTTGCTCTAGATAATATCGGAAGTGGTTGTTGTTAGCTTAACAGTCTCATATTCTTCAGTTATGTACTTCCTTGTGAGGAGAGACTTTAAATACTTGGTCCAGGCTGGTATCTCGGCCAGCGCATCTAGAAAGGGTATATCTACATGAAGCTTCTTCATAGCTTCTTTAAACTTGTTGAATCGAGTATCCAGCTTTGTCTGCTTCAAACAAGCTGGGAAGGGAGGATGGGGCTTGTATACAGGCACATCCAGCTCAGGTTTGTTTTCTACCTCTGCAGTCAATGGTTCCTCCAATCTTGCTTTGTCTGTCATATCAGCAGTTGGTTGTTCCGTTGGTTGAGACTCAGGTATTGTAGAGTCTTGGACATTCGCAAAGTCATCATCGTTCGTTTTCGCTATTGGTATCTTAGAAGGGGAGTCAGAATAGTTTTTCCCAGACCTAGTGGTGATAGCCTTTAGTTGCTCCGGATGTTTAGGATTATTTTCGGGTTTTCCAGCAAAGGTTCCAGCAGGTGGCTTCATGCTAGCCGCAAGTTGAGCTAGTTGAGATTCAATAGCCTTCTGATGGGCTTCCTGGTTAGCTATCATAGTCTGCTGCGACTGCATCATCTTCTCAATAGCTGATAATTTGTCATCGGGAGAGATGGGACCGACTTGTTTCCCTTGTTTTTTGGTGTTTATAGGGGACTTGGTTGGGGTTTTGAAACTGAGAATTGTTCTGATAGTTGTTGTAGTTTCTATTATGGAAGTTACCTCTGAAGTTCCCTTGATTCCCAAAATTTTGTTGTTGGTTACACCGGAATCCTGGTGGGCCTCGTTGATGAGTATTTGAACCAAGTTGTCGCGATTTCTTCGCTACAGAAGGATTTCCATATTCAAAACCTGGATGGTTCCTATTCTGATTTGGATTATAGTACCCTTGACCAGGGATAGTGTTGACCGCATTCAGATTTTCCATTTGACCATTATCTCCTTGGGCACATGTATTGCTAAAAAAAACATCATAGAGAATGTTACAAGCTAGAGTAGAACGATCAGTTCCTTTACATGCTTCACAGAAGAGTGAAGCTGACTTAACTTGCTCTTGTTGTCTAGGGGGGTGAACATCTTCTTTCATAAGCTGCGAGAGATGACTCTAGATGGTCTTGCTTGGCGACTAGGAGTTTGAGAGATTCAGCGATAGACTTGTACTTGGGCGTTGCTTCAGCCATAGCTACCTTCAACACTCCCTTGCCAACAGGTCTACCCCAGTTGTCTTGGTTTTCAACTCCAAGGGTGACAACCTTCCATGCGCTATCATAAGTCTGACGCATGAAGTTTCCTCCAGACAAGGAATCCAAAAACCTCTTGATATCATCATCCACACCTCTATAAAAGATTTCAATGAGTTGATTCTTTGGAATGCCATGATGTGGGCACTTGCGTAGAAGCTCTTTATATCTTTCCCATGCTTCAGCTAGGGATTCTCCAGGGGCCTGGGTGAATTGCGTTATTCGACCCCTAATTTCATGGGTGAGAGAAGGTGGATAAAACATTTCCAGAAAAACATTTTGAAGTTGTTCCCAAGTGGTGATGGGTTCGCATTGCAAAGAGTTATACCAACTCATAGCTCTATCAGCAAGAGAGTACTTGAAGAGGCGGAGTCTGATGGCATCATCTGTGACTCCATTTTGCTTTGTCATGGCACATAAGTCTATGAATCTCAGAAGATGTTCTTGACTATCTTCTTCTTGCTTACCATAGAAAGGACTATTTTGAAGAAACGTAACCCAATGTGCTCTTATCTCAAAATTCGGAGCGTTGATGGGAGGAGGTTGCACTGGGTGACGAACGTCTGCAGTTTTAGGGATCCAGAATTCTCTAAGGTCTTTTTTGTATCTTAGCTTGTTGAGCTGCTGCTTGAGCTGCCTGGATTTCTTCTTGAACTACGGCTCGAGCTTCTTGCATAAGCCTATCTCTTTGTGCATTAAGAGCTTGAGCTACCCTTCTAGCAATTTCCTCCTCTTGAGCCATTCTTGCCTGGTTCTCTCTGTACTGACGGTGAAAGGTTCTGTCTATGTCAGGGTCAAAGCTAGCAGAGAGTCCGGGACTGTCCGAGCGGCGCATACACTAGACTTTGTGGGTACCTAGGATGGAAAGATCTTTTGCTGGTGAGATGGACATAGTAGAACCAAATTCAAGTATATATGATCGATAGTATCAAAAGTAAAAGAAAAACCTAAATTAGTCTCAAAAGAACTAGATTTAACTAGATAATTCCGTTGTCCCCGGCAACGACGCCATAATTTAATGTGGCTTATATTATCGCACTAACAAACTCACTTAGGGTTGAAATCCCTAAGTTTTTAACCAAAACAACGTCCAATAATACCACCCGCAAGTGGATGGGTCTTATCGCAGTATAGTTGAGGATCGAATCCCAAGGGACAACGTTTTTAAGAATTTTTCTCTAGTTGAATCTAGTTGAATCAAGACTAATACTTAGAACAAGGTTGGTTGATTTTAATTAAACTAAATGCGAGGAAAGTAAAAGAGCAGGATTAAAGGTTGATTAATGATTGATGATGGAAATTGTTGGGATGGTCCTGGGTTTCACCACCACTGCACATGCAATCACGTCCAAACATCAAACATCCAGGCAAGATATAACCATTCAAATAGAGCTGCTGCAGATCCCCCCATACGGGCATCAGGTTCGCGTAAGCATCACCTTAGGTATCAGATGTCTCATCACCATCCAGATCACACACTTACGGCTCCTAATATACAGAAATCCAAATGAAGTTGTGGGCCCCCTATACAGGCGTCAGGCACACATAAGCGTCAGCGGGGGCTAGATGGCTCGTCACCACACATATCATATACTTATGACCTCAAGGAATCCCATTCTATTTCTAGTTTGGGAGTCAACCACGTTAATCGACATTCAAAACCTATGCATTGAAGTTCTCGCAACATAGGAAATGAATAAGATATATGCAAGCAGGTGATCAATCCACAAGCACTCATCGACGATTAACAACGAAATAAAACATTATATACATGCCATGGAATGTTTAACACTGAGATATGAAAGCATGGGAAGAGGGGCTAGTCCCCGTACCTCAGTGAAAGTAAACTACTCGCTCATGGTGAGAGGAACAAGAAAAACAAGAGAAAGAGAAGATTCCAGCATGAGCATGGTGAAGAAGATGATCGCAGCTCGATGGAGAAACGGTCTTCTACATGATGTCGGGGCAGATCTGGACGAGGAGGGAAGAACACCACGGAAGACGGGGTGGATCTTCTCTCTCCACCTTCTTCTTCTTCTCGTAGTCCTCGCTCACAGTAGAAGGAGCATCTCGTGGACAAGATGGTGGCGTGGACATAGCAGATCTAGATCCAAATCAAGATCTAAACGAGGTGGCTTGCAGATCTGAGTCTTCACTCAAGATCTGGGTGAACAGGCCACAAAACAACCACGGGGGTAGGTTCTTGGCTATGGAGATCGTCTCCTTAGGCCCAGGACAGTCCTGCAGCCTAACGGCGTCTGGAGATGATGATTTGGCTGACTGGAGTGATGTCCTATTTATAGGCAGTCTGGGCACCAACTTAAAATCACGACCTTGTCATTTCTACAGCGGGTCGTGGCTTTTGTCGTGGTCATGACTTTTGTTGTGGTCACATCATTTGTCGTGGTTGCGGCTTTTGTCGTGGTCACGACATTTGTCGTGGTCGCGACATTTGTGCCGTGGTCGCGACTTTTGTTGTGGTCACGACATTTGTCGTGGTCGCGGCTTTTGTCATGGTCGTGGCTTTTGTCGTGGTCGTGACATTTGTCGTGGTCACGGCTTTTGTCGTGGTCACGACATTTGTCGTGGTCGCGGCTTTTGTCGCGGTCACGGCTTTTGTCATGGTCGCGGCTTTTGTGTTGCTGGGGAAACCCCGGTTGGGAATAGAAGAGAAGACCACAGACTGTTAGCTTAGAAACGATTGCGACCAGGCTCTATGAATCGCGATTGGGTCAAGCCGGGAGAAGAAGGGGATCCATTGACTGCTACTGACCCCAAGCACGCTTGAACAAACCGAGGCCCAGAATAGAGTATTAGGTCATGGAGACAAGGCCCAAATGCCCAAAGTGACCTGCACAAAGGTGCAAAAATTCAATAAAAATAGGGATCATTCTAATTAAGCCAAGTGAATGAACATATTAGAAGATAAAGCTGATAAATGCATAAATGCAACCAAAACTGGGCTAAATGAGATGATTGAACCAAGATGAGTAGGCATTCATCACGGATCCGCTCCCTTAACCCTAAACGCGACCGCGATTACAAAAACCGTGATTGCGTTTCCTCTGCTCTCCTGCCTATGGTTGAGGCGCTAGAGAATCGCGAACACCTGTTCGAGGTCCTGATCCATCAGCCCGTGATCATCTCTTCACCCTCACGGATTGCGATTCTGCTTCTCCCAAACCCACAGTCTCACTCCTCCAAGCTGCCTATGGCTTCCTCTTCAATACCACGACCGTGAAAAAAAGACCGCGACCACAGCAAAAAGACCGCGACCGCGGCAAAAAGACCACGACCGCGACATCACAAGAAAAGCCACGACCGTGCAAAATGTCGCGACCGTGGCATCATTCAAAAAGTCGCGACCTGTAGCTAAGGCACGACCGAGCCAACTAACCGCGACCGCAACAACCTCATCATAGACTCGCGATCTCCTTCAAGCCACCCCGCGACCGCAACATTCAAAAAGCCGCGCCCGCGACATTCAAAAAGCTGCGACCGTGGCGTCCAAGCAGCCCGCGACTGTGCAAAAAGCCTCGACCGCGGCATTCATTCAAAAGGCCGAGACCTGCTGCAAAATTACTAAGATCACGAATCTAAGTCAGTGCCCAGCCTGTCTATAAATAGAACACGACTCCAATCAGTCAAATCATCATCTCCAGACGCCGTTAGGATGCAGGTCTGTCCTGGGCCTAAGGAGACGATCTCCATAGCCAAGAACTTGCCCCCGTGGTGGTTTTGCGGCCTGTTCACCCAGATCTGGAGTGAAGACTCAGATCTGCAAGCCACCTCGTCCAGATCTAGATCTAGATATGGATCTAGATCTGCTGCGTCTACGCCACTTCCACGCCACCATCTCGTCCATGAGCTGCTCCTCCTGCTGTGAGCGAGGACTATGAGAAGAAGTAGAGGGTGGAGAGAGAAGATCCGCCTCATCTGTCGTGGTGTACTTCTCTCTTCTTCCAGATATGCTCCGACATTGTGTAGAAGACCGTTCCTCGATAGAGCTGTGATCATCTTCTTCACCATGATCATGGTGGAATTCTCTCTTTCCCTTATTTTTCTTATTTCTCTCATCATGAGTGAGTAGTTTACTTTCGCTGGGGTGCGGGGACTAGCCCCGCTACCCATGCTTTCATATCTTTTTGTTAAACATTCCATGGCATGTATATAATCTTTCATTTTGTTGTTAATCGTCAATGTGTGCTTGTGGATTGATCACCTGCTTGCATTTATCTTGTTCGTTTCCTATGTTGCGAGAACTTCAATGTGTAGGTTTTGAATGTCAATTAATGCGGTTGACTCCCAAATTAGAAATAGAATGGGATTCCTTGCGGTTGTAAGTGTATGATCCGTGTGGTGACGAGCCATCTAGCCCATGAAGATGCTTCTGTGTGCCTGACGCCTGTATAGGGGGCCCACAACCTCATTTGGAATTCTGTATCTTCAGAGCCGTAAGTATGTGATCTGGATGGTGACGAGACATCTGATACCTAAGGTGATGCTTACGCGAACCTGACGCCCGTATGGAGGGTTTTGTAGCAGCTCTATTTGAATGGTTATATCTTGCCTGGATGTTTGATGATTGGATGTGATTGCATGTGTAGTGGTGGTGAAACCCGGGACCATCCCAGTGATTTCCATCATTAATCTTTAATCAACTTTTAATCATGCTCTTTTACTTTCCTCGCATTTAGTTTAATTAAACTCAAATCAACCTACCTTGTTCTAAATATTAGTCTTGATTTAACTAGATTCGACTAGAGAAAGATTCTTAAAAACATTGTCCCTTGGGATTCGATCCTCAACTATACTGTGATAAGACCCGTCCGCTTGCGGGTGGTATTATTACACATTGTTTTGGTTAAAAAATTAGGGATTTCAACCCTTAGTGAGTTTGTTAGTGCGATAATATAAGCCACGTCAAATTTTGGCGCTGTTGCCGGGGACAACGGAATCTTCTAGTTAAATCTAGTTTTTTTTAGACTAATTTAGGTTTTTCTTTTACTTTTGATACTATCGATCATATAAACTTGAATTTGGTTCTACTCCATCCATCTCACCAGCAAAAGATCTTTTCATCCTAGGTACCCACAAAGTCTAGTGTATGTGCTGCTCGAACAGTCCCAGACTCTCTGCTAGCTTTGACCCTGAGATAGACAGAACCTTTCGCCGACAGTACAGAGAGAACCAAGCAAGAATGGCTCAAGAGGAGGAAATAGTTCGAAGGGTAGCTCAAGCCCTTAATGCACAAAGAGATAGGCTTATGCAAGAAGCCCGAGCCGTAGTTAAAGAAGAAATCCAAGCTGCTCAAGCAACAGCTCAACAAGCTGAGCTACAAAAAGACCTTAGGGAGTTCTCAATCCCTAAAGCTGCTGACGTTCACCACCCAGTGCAACCTCCTCCCATCAATTCTCTGAATTTTGTGATAAGAGCACATTGGGTCACTTTGCTTCAAAATAGCCCTTTCTAAGGTAAGCAAGGAGAAGATAGTCAAGAACATCTTTTGAGGTTCATAGACTTATGCGCCATGACGAAGCAAAATGAAGTCATAGATGATGCCATCAGACTCCGCCTCTTCAAATACTCTCTTTTCGATAGAGCCATGAGTTGGTATAACTCCTTGCAATGCGAACCCATCACCACTTGGGAACAACTTCAAAATGTTTTTGTGGAAAAGTTTTATCCACCTTCTCTCACATATGAAATCAGGGGCCGAATAATGCAATTCACCCAGGTCCCTGGAGAATACCTAGCTGAAGCATTGGAAAGATACAAAGAGCTTCTACGCATGTGTCCACATCATGGCATTCCAAAGAATCAACTGATTGAAATATTTTATAGAAGTGTGGACGATGATATCAAGAGATTTTTGGATTCCTCATCTGGAGGAAACTTCATGCGTTAAAGTTATGATAGCACATGGAAGGTTGTCACCCTTGGAGCTGAAAACCAAGCCAACTGGGGTAGACCTGTTGGCAAAGGAGTGCTGAAGGTAGCTATAGTCGAAGCAACACCCGAGTACAAGTCTATCGCTGAATCTCTCAAACTCCTAGTTGCAAAGCAAGACCATCTAGAATTGTCTCTCGTACCTTATGAAAGAAGACGTTCGCCCCCTCGACAACAAGAGCAAGTTAAGTCAGCTTCACTCTTCTGTGAAGCATGCAAAGGAATTGATCATTCTACTCTAGCCTGTAACATTCTCTATGATGTTGTTTTGAGCAATACCTATGCCCAAGGAGATAATGGTCAAATGGAAAGTCTGAACGCCATCAATGCCATCCCTGGCCAAGGGTACTATAATCCGAATCAGAATAGGAACCATCCAGATTTTAATATGGAAACCCTTCTGGAGCGGAAAACTTGTGAAAACTTGGTTCAAACACTCAACGAGGCCCACCAGGATTCCATTATAACCAACAACCAAATTTCGGGAATCAAGGAAACTTTAGAGGTAACTACCAGAATAGAAACTACAACAATTATCAGAACAATTCTCAGTTTCAGAATCCCAACCAAGTCCCCTATCAATAGCAACAACAAGGGAAACAAGTCGGTCCCATCCCTCCTGATGACAAATTGTCAACTATTGAGAAGATGTTGCAGTCATAGCAAACTATGATAGCTAACCAGCAAGCCCATCAGAAGGCTATTGAATCTCAACTAGCTCAACTTGCAGCTAGCATGAAGCCACCTGCTGGAGTCTTTGCTGGACAACCCGAAAACAATCCTAAACATCCTGAGCAATTAAAGGTTGTCACCACCAGGTCTGGAAAAGACTATTTTGACCCCCCTACTAAGATACCAATAGTGGCAACAAAAGATGATGACTTTGTGAATGTCCAAGACTCTGCAATACATGATTCCCAGCCGAAGGAACAACCAACCGCTGATCAGACAGACAAAGCAAGATTGGAGGAACCATTGACTATGGAGACAGAAGACACACCTGAGCCGGATGTGCTAGTATACAAGCCCCGTCCTCCCTTCCCAGCTCGTTTGAAGCAGACAAAGCTCGATACTCGATTCAACAAGTTTAAAGAAGCTATGAAGAAGCTTCATGTAGATATACCCTTTCTAGATGCGCTGGTCGAGATACCAGCCTAGACTAAGTACTTAAAGTCTCTCCTCACAAGGAAGTACATAACTGAAGAATACGAGACTGTTAAGCTAGCAACAACCACTTTCGATATCATCCAGAGCAAGATGCCCAAGAAGCAGAAAGACCCGGGATCCTTTGGGATTTCATGCCATATCGGTTACTCTTCATGTAAGAAGGGATTGGCTGATCTCGGTGCTAGTATCTCTTTCATGCCACTTAGCCTTTGTAAGAGGCTAGGGTTTGCAGAACTTCTCCCAACTGGAATGACCATTCAACTTGCAGATAACTCTATGACTCTTCCTTTGGGAATCATTGAAGATGTCCCTATCAAGGTTGGAAAAGACTCTTATGTCCCATGTGACTTTGTCATCATGGACATAAAGGAAGACGCCAGATACCCCGTCATCTTTGGACGTCCATTCCTTGCCACTGCAAGAGCTTTGATTGACGTTGAAGCAGGGACCTTGTTGCTCAAACTAGGGAAAGAAACCCTCGAGTTAAAAGTTTTTGAAATCATGCGAAGACCAAGCATGCAGGAAGAAGTCTATTTGATTGATTGCATTGAGAAAATGTCTATCCTCACACAAGAGGAATATGTACAAGACGATCCTTTAGAAATGGCGCTAACAAACCCATCTGCTGAAATTTTCATCAACGAACAAGTTAAGGATTGTATCCTTCACCTCGACTCTGTAGAAGAAGATCCTGAAGCTAAGTTCGAGGAACTCAAAGCTGTGAATGTATCTGAAGAGCCATGTGAGAAGCCAGAAGCCCCTAAAATGAAGCCCCTTCCCGAGGGACTTAAGTACGTATTTTTGGATGATCTCAAGGTTAGTCCAGTTATTATAAATGCTGATCTAATGACCGAACAAGAAGATAAACTCCTGAAAGAATTAAAGGAAAGAAAGAAAACTATCTGCTACATGATGAGCGATCTCACTGGGGTCAGTCAAGCGCTTTGCATGCACAAAATCCCTATGGTGGAAGACCACAAGCCGACTGTTGAGCATCAACGGAAGTTAAATCCTAATATGAAGGAAGTAGTTTGCGCCAAGTTATCAAGTTGCTCACTACCGGAATCATCTATCTGATATTTGACTCACCGTGGGTGAGTCCTGTGCATGTCGTTCCAAAGAAAGCTGGCACTACTGTGATACAGAATGAAAATAATGAACTCATCCCCATTCGAACAGTCACCGGGTGGAGGATGTGCATCGACTACCTGTTTGCATTTATCTTGTTCGTTTCCTATGTTGCGAGAACTTCAATGCGTAGGTTTTGAATGTCAATTAATGCAGTTGACTCCCAAACTAGAAATAGAATGGGATTCCTTAAGGTCGTAAGTGTATGATCTGTGTGGTGACAAGCCATTTAGCCCACGGTGACGCTTCTGTGTGCCTGAAGCCTGTATAGGGGGCCCACAACCTCATTTGGATTTATGTATCTTCAGAGCCGTAAGTATGTGATCTGGATGGTGACGAGGCGTCTGATGCCTAAGGTGATGCTTACGTGAACCTGACGCCCGTATGGGGGGTTCTGCAGCAGCTCTATTTGAATGGTTATATCTTGCGTGGATGTTTGATGATTGGATGTGATTGCATGTGTAGTGGTGGTGAAACCCAGGACCATCCCAGTGATTTCCATCATTAATCTTTAATCAACTTTTAATCCTACTCTTTTACTTTCCTCGCATTTAGTTTAATTAAACTCAAATCAACCTACCTTGTTCTAAATATTAGTCTTGATTTAACTAGATTCGACAAGAGAAAGATTCTTAAAAACATTGTCCCTTGGGATTCGATCCTCAACTATACTGCGATAAGACCTGTCCGCTTGCGGGTGGTATTATTGCACGTTGTTTTGGTTAAAAACTTAGGGATTTCAACCCGGAGTGAGTTTGTTAGTGCGATAATATAAGCCACGTCACAAGGCTTCAAGGATCTCTAATCGAGTCTTTAAGAAGATGGCTGATGGAGTACTAAACAATCTCAATTCGGAAGGAAAAGATGTAGCTCGGCCTCCACCATTTGATGGAACCGACTATAACTATTGGAAGAGGAGGATAAAATTATACTTTTAATGGATCAGCTGGGATCTTTGGAGAATGGTTTCAAATACCTACACTCTTCCTCAAATGAAGTACGCTACATGGGATGCAAATACGGTAAAATTGGCCAAATTGAATGCAAAAGCTGTAAGTATCCTTTATTGTTCAATTTCCGTAGGAGAGTTCAATAGAATATCAAATTGTGAAACTTCATAATGAGTCTATTAGTATGCTTAAAAAAAGTTTGAACAATTTCGTATGGAACCTAATGAGTCTATTAGTGAAATGTATGCAAAGTTTTCTTCTATTGTTAATGGTTTGAATGCATTAGGTAAATCCATAAGTGAATAGGATCAAGTGTCCAAAATTCTTAGGTGTTTGCCTTCAAAGTACAAACCAAAGGTGACGACCATTGAAGAAGCCAATGATCTCACAAGATTGAGGATGGAACAACTCATTGGAAACTTGGAGGTTCATGAAGCCACCCTTGAAGAAGAAGAAGGATTGATGGCTGAACACAAACATGAGAAAAGAAGGGACATTGCATTCAAAGCATCAACCAAGATTAGTCATGACACAAGTGAAGGAGATAGCGAAGAAGAAACTCTCATTGTAAATTGTAAGCAGTGTAGAAGATCTAAAACTAACAAAACTCCTAGTGTTTCTTACTCCAGGTGCTTTGAATGTGGCAAAAAGGGACACTTAAAAGGTGATTGTCCTAAACTTGAGAATGGAAGGAAATCATCTCACTAGAAGAAAGAAAAAGCCTACAAAGCTACATGGGATGATTCAAGTGATGATAGTGATGATGGAGAAGAAGAAGTGGAGTGCCTTATTGCTATAACAAATGAAGAAGAAGACGAGGTAAGTCTTTTTGATCTATCTAAAGAAGAGTTAATTGCTAGCATTGAGGAATTACATGATAAATATAGTGATTGCAAAAAGAAACTAAAGAAAGTTACTAAAACTAATGAGAATTTGTATGCTAAATTAAATTATCTTGCTTTTGAAAAGGAAAGTATTATTTTTGAAAACTTTCCTTGAAATCATGATCAAATGATTGTGATATGAAATTTCTTACTTTAGAAACAAACTATGATCTTCTTTCTCAAGAAAAGATTGAATTGCTTACAAAACTAAATAATTTTTAGACTAAACATATCCTATGTACTCATCTAGATTATGATGCTATTGTTAAAGACAAAGATGCTTTATCACCTGATCTAGATCAAGAAAAGTTAGATATAAAAAAAAATGGATGAGGTTGCTAAGTTACAAAAAGAAGTTAATAGCTTGATAAATAATGGTATTTTTGAGAAGATCTTAAAGAATTCTTCTGGTTATATTGGATGAAGAGGTTTAGGATATGTTCCAAAAGAAAACTCTTATCAACCTAAACCTAGGAGAGCTCAAGCAACCAAGACCAAGATCATATTTGTACCCAAGAACACAACTCAAAATCTTAGAAAGAGAAATGAAATTGACTCCATTTGTTGTTACTATTGTTTGCGTCTTTGACATTATTCCTTCACATTTCCTTACAAGAAAAAGGATGTTGAGGTATTATGGGTTCCAAGACCCCAAACTTAGCAAATTTAATATGATTAAGTTGAGATTTGACCTAAAACCTCATTTGAATATCTTAATGTCTTATCTCAACTAAATATAATGGTATATTAGCATGTTAGAATGAGTTCAGCTCAAACTGACGTAAACAAATTGTTGAAAACAAACAGAAACAACCTCAGATGAAAAATAGTTCGACCGAGTCTCTCCTCGGTCGAGAAAGTATTTGACCGAGGGAATACCTGTATCAAATCTGAAATTACTGGCAAAACAATAACTTATTCGATCGAAGTAGAGTTCGACTGAGCAAATACCCGGTTGAGAAATAGTGGACCGAATCCGGCACTGATTCAACCTGATAAAACCTGTAAAAATAGTAGAAAACTCAGTTGAGAAAATCATCAACCAAGATATATTCAATAGAAGAAAAGCTTGACCGAATAAAGTCCTATTGAACCTGCGTAATTGATTCAGTTTGCTATCAATATACCTAACTAAAATGATTAGTGGGATTAAAGGAAACCTTTTGAAGAAAAGAATGTTGAGACAAATTTAAACATATTAATAAGTCTTGCATCACAACTCAATAAAATTGTGAGATAATGTAAATGATGTTCTTACCCAAATTGATGCAAATAATGTTGCTTACAAAGATTAATGATGCTAATTGGAAATCTATACTTTTAACTACAATTAGACATGCTTCAATACAAATATAGCATAGATCGCAAGTTCATTTTCGATTGCTATGATCTTATACATGTTTTTCTTAAATGTATTTCTTGGCCAATCTGAAAATTATGAACCATGTTGCCTTGAGAAAACTTCATGGAACCTATGGACTTGTTTCTATTTATATTGTCATGGCTCACAGTTTTGCAAATAGAGATGATGTTATTTTGCTCTAAGATTGTAAATCAAATACTCTACTTGCAATTTTGTGAAATAAAACTTTACATGATAATTGTCCTAAGTATTTAAATTATATAGGAATTTCAAAGCTATACTTCTTGCAAATAAGACTCTCTTAAAAAGAATTTTTATTTATATGAATAAAAGACATACTTTATGATCATAATTGAGAAAAGTTTAAATGGAAAATTAGTGGAATAAGAGGTCTTGCTTAGAATAAAATTATTTCAATATTCTATCTAAAGCCTATTCTAAGCAAATCAAGAGCAAGACACCATTTTAGATTGATATAAACTCTTTCAAATTGGTATCCACCTGTTACATAAAGGGTTTATATTCAACCAAGTGTATTATTGTAAATGCTTAAATTAGAAATCTTCAAAAATGCCTCTCGAACGAAAAAGAGTTCAGTCGAGGGGCGTCATGGTCGAAGTCATGGTCGACCTAAAATAAGCCTGACAAAATGCTTAATTGTAAATCATTTCTTTGCATCAATCTTAGTATATTGGTCCTAAACTTGTTCATCATGTTGAAAATATGATTTTAGTGCAAATATCTCATAACAGATTTGACTTATTGTAATCAAACTTTAATGATTGTCATTCTTAAATTATCTTGATTATATGATTAAGGGGGAGCTCACAAAACTTGATAAACATTATGACAATCTTGATCAAATCAAACTTCGAAAACTAGCTATGACCTTAGGATTATCGAATTATCTTGATCTAAAATGGACTCTCTATATCAATATGGGCTTAACATCCCTCATTATTGATTAGAGATATATTTCTTGATCTTACTATGCCATAAAGAAAATCTCATATCATTTTTAGGGCTTAACATCCCTTGTAAATGATTGAGAAATCAAAATACATATGGCATGAATCTAAAAGGATCTCATATCATTTCAAGGCTTATATCCTTTGCAAATGATTGAGAAATAAATTGTGGCTAAATTTGACATAAAAATAAGTGGTTTGCATTAAATTGTGTTGATTATCCTTGCTTTAAAAATTGAGCATCAAATTATCAAATTAAGGGAGAGAAATAAAAGTCATCATGTTTAGCTTGGTTATTCTTTTGAAATGACAAAGGGGGAGAAACAATATAAATCATTAACATAAAGTAAAATGAGTTTCATCATATCTTGGCTAGCACACACTTCACAAACAAGAGAATGGCTGCAAAAGGTGAACTTCATGTATGAAACTCATATGATTTATATTTCCTTGATTTATATTTTGGAAATGTTTGTCATATTCAAAAGGGGGGAGATAGTTGGCTAAATTGGACATGATTATAATCCTTTTGTTTGATGATGACAAACATTTCATTCTTGTGGTTTTAACGTGCTATTTGAGTGTTTCAGGAATAAGCATAAAAGGTGGTGGATAGCAAAGATTTGGAAGATCCTTATGCTCAAATTTTCTTTATTTTCATGATTGTAATAAATGTAAAAACTTGTACAAGTTTATTATGTACAAATACTTAGATATCATGTAAATTAAGCATTTATATCTTCCTATCCACTCACAACACTTAAATAGGTCATCCCCCAAAATAGCATCACAATGGCACTTTGATACATACACTCAGTACATGTCTAGATACACTAAAATAGGGACTCCCTCGGTGAAACTACTTCTAGACCGAGACACACTCGGTCGACCATCTTCTTGACCGAGAATCACCAAAGTCTATTCTTCGAGCAGGTTCTATAGCCATTAGACTTGGTGGAAAAAGTAGTTGGGAGTTGAGTTAAATATTGCAATACACTTACTCCAGACTTTCCCTCGGTCGACAAAGTTCTTGACCGAGAGACATTCGATTGATAAAATTCTCGGTCGAGAAAGGTTCTGACTGCACTTTTCAGAATTAATTAACTAGCCATTACAAATGTAATTAGTGGATACTTAACGGCTAGTTGAGCATTAAGAACATCCTAGAAGGTGTCTAGAACGTCCCCAAGCATTAGAAAACCACTCCTATAAATATGACTTGCTATAGGACACCTAGGGCATCACTTGAGCATACAATTACACTTGAGATTCATTCCTTGTGAGCAACAAGATGAGCTTCACTTGAAATCTATTCTACATTAGTGTCCTATAGCTTAGTATCTCCTAGCCACCACACTACCACATCCATCCATAGTGGATAGGATATCAATATGCTTGATACAGGATCAAAGCACTGTACTTAATTGGTAACATTGTTTCTTTCTTCCAATCTTGTTCCTTATATTGTATTTTGTTCTCCTTTGCTACTCCTAGGTTGGAGGTTGTGGAAAGGAGGTTGTTGGAGCTTCTTCAGGTGGAGAAGGTAGCTCGACGGACTTTGGACTACTTCTAGAAGGTCTCAACGGGAAGCTAATTCAAGGAGGAAGGCTACTTTAAGGGGGAGCTTGAAGTTACTTCAAGTGAAGGCTGCTTCAAGGTTGGTGGGATGACTTCAGGGTGAAGGCTGTCCAAAGGGTATGTGAAGGTAGTTGTCTCTTATGTAATATCCTTGCGAGGTAATAAAATATAATTTCTTTCAAAATCCTAGTTGGGAACAAATAGGTAGTGGACTGACTCCCTTAGTTTTTGCTAAGGGTGGAACCACTCTAAATGCCGTGTCTCCTTCTCCAAAATTCTTGTGGTTGTTTTCTTGGTTGAATAATTTTAAAATTATCATAAAAACCTATTCACCCTCCCTCTAGTGTTTTTCAAAAAATACATCTCAAGTTGACATAGGATGACAAACACTTCTCTTTGAAACTTATTGAGATTCTTAGGATCAATAACTTTGTTGCATAGATTGTTGAAGAAGAAAAAAAGTATGGTGATTACAAACCTTACATGCTTCAGTAGTATAGATCGAATTACCACGAGAAATATTTATTGCATTAGAGTGTGACAATCATGAGATTTAGGACCTATCATCTTTAGATTTTTCATTGATACCAATCTATGGATGTTGGAAGAGTAACCTTGTGGTACCTTAACATTAACCAAGAACTTGCAAAAATATTTCTTCTTCTTTCTAGACAATGTGTAACAAGCAGGAGGTAAATATGTTCTCCAATCACTATTAACTACTTCTGTTAATTTTTTCCTTATTCCCATTTCACATAGGTCTATTTTGTATTTGATGCCATCTTTAGTCTTACTTATTATATTCAACATCGTACCAATGAATCTATCACAAACATTTTTCCTAACATGCGTGACATCAATACAATGCCTAACTGACAAAGAACTCCAATAAGGAATATCCCAAAATATTGACTTCTTCTTGAATAAAGATTTTTCATTCTGTATGGTAATGGTGCATTGTGATCTCTTACCAAATTCATTGACAAAGTCTTTTACTCTTTCATAAACAACCTCCCCTAGTATAGGTTTAGGGCACTCTATTTCTCATTCCATCCATTGAATGTGTTGCACAACCTTCGATATGGATGGAATTTTGAAGAAACTTTCAATGACCAAGATATAAAGTCTTACCGCCATGTTTTAGTTGTATTGAAACTCTGTTCTCTTCACATATAGGGCATTCTTTGGATCCTTTTGCACTATATCCAGAAAAATTACCATATGTTGGAAAGTCATTAATAGTGCAAAACAACATAGCATGCAAACAAAATGTCTCTCTATCTGAAGCATCATAGGTCATCACACATTCACCCCAGAGTTTCTTTAAGTCATCAATCAGAGGTTCAAGATAAACATCAATATCATTTCTAGGTTATTTAGGGCCTGATATCAACAACAACAACATAACATACTTATTTTTCATACACAACCAGGGAGGAAGATTGTATATAATGGGCATAACAGGCCAAGTGCTATGTTGGCTACTAAATGTGTCGTACAGATTCATCCCATCGATACAAAGCCCAAATCTTAGATTCTTGACTCCTTCACCAGATCCTGGGTATAATAACTCAATCTTCTTCCACTGTGGGGAATCAGACGCATGTCGTAGGATCCCATCATTATTTTTATTAACATGTGCATGCCACCTTAAATTCTTTGCATCTATCAGATTGAAAAATAATCATTGAAACCATGGTATTATAGGTAGATACCACACCACCTTGGTAGGAGAGCCAATTTTGGACTTCCCCAAAGTCATCATTCATATTTTGGACAATCTTTCAAATCCTCATAGTCCTTTTAAAATAATACACAATCATTCGAGCATGGATGTATCTTCTTAGCCTCCATTCCCATTGGGCATAAGATTCTCTTTGACTCCTATGTTGATATTGGCATCTCATTTCCTTCAGGAAGAATTTCTTTCAACAAAGACAAAAATGCGTGAAGCTTTTATCACTCCATCTATTATTAGTCTTCAGATTAAACAATCTCAATGCAACACTCAACTTTGTAAACTTAGTACAACCTATGTATAACGGTATCATAACATCATGGACGATGTTCCTAAACAAGGAAGATCGATCGGTGTGCTCTACCCCATAATTATCCAGCATCAAATTAACGATGTCTATCGAAATCGGTTCATCCACATTGATAACACCAAATTTTGTGATGTTTTTGGCCCTTATTTCGTTATCAAAACTGCCCTTTTAAATTGTTTTCCTCTCCTTTTTGTCATGTTTTCGAATAAATAGGCCGTGCTACGCTCTTAACTCAATTTTATCATATTTTGCAGAGTTTTCCCCGATTTTAACTCATTTAGCAGAAAAAGCGCCGTCCCGGCCCACGAACGTGTTCCACCTACATCGGCCTTCTTACCAACCGGCCGGCCGATACGTTCGCTGCCTGACACGGGTGCACGATACCATACCGCGTGGCACGAGGATGCCGCGTAAGAAGGATCGAATGAGCGACATGCCATTTACCCGACACGGAGCTGGGCTTGCCACAACAACTGAAGCGTGTCGCGCGATACAGGCCACCCACCGTCAGGCGCCACTCATCACGATGACCGACGGCCCGGTATCCTTGTGCCGGGAGATACACATATCATGCGTCCCTGAAGCCACAATAATGGAGATGAAGGAAGAACACGTGGCGTCCGGAGCACCATAACTTCCCCCACCCACTGCCTATAAATAGCAGCTACAGGACTCCGATGGGACGGTTGGAACCCCTCGAAAGCCAACTTAGGAAAGCTTCAGGAGCTAGCGTATCGTGCCTCAAAGGTGTGCCGAGCGATTCTAGGTGAGAACTTCCCCATCCCGAGAGGGAGGGAATGGTTCACTTAGGGTCGTCTCGGGCACCACTGCAGGCCGATATCAGCCTACAAGAGTACCCAATACTGGAAGCAACACTCTGACCCCACACGATACCGAACCCCGATATGTATCGCCAGTCGCGGCGCATCATCCGAGAGGGTGCCGCCCAACATGATCGTATCAAGCAAGGGCGCCGTGCTCGATACATCCGTCCGTCATGAGTGTGTCACCCGAGAGGGTGTGCCACCCGAAACGGGCGTATCGGGCAAGGTTCCTGCCCGGTATTGGGCTGGAGGGTCTGCTGCTGTCTGCTGCCCTTCTAAATCAAGAAGGCGGCAATTATCTTTACTTATTTCAGTCATTTACTCCCTTTACTTATGCGATGTAATCAGACCCTTATATGTTAATGGAATTAGAAGAGTTTAATTATCTGTTGCTTTATGTTTGGTACCTTTGTTGGATGATTGTTATGTTTAACATATGAACTCTAGCTTGTATGCTTGGATCGTGTTTCGATTAGCTACCGAATCATGTTTTCCCGTTGCAACAGCCTCGAGAGAGGTGTTGTGGCTCTAGTGTTTGGTCCGATACTGGAGTACGAGAGTGCCCAGGACCGGAGTGGTTGTAGTAACCTTTCCACTCTAACTTAAGTCTAGTAACCTCGAGAGGGGTGTTGACGCTTAGTCAGAGGTACCCGCTTTGAGAGGAGGGGTACATGATGTTTTTTGCTGCCGCTTGTTTTACCAAAGTTTTCTCCTTCATTCCTTGCTAAAGTTATAGTATTATCTCTCTGTTTCCGTTGCACAAAAACCCTAAAAACTGATAAATGCTTAAAACCTATTTTTTCCTCATAGCTCCAGTTGGAGATAGACTTCTTCTATTTTATTGATCTTAGCCTGTTGTTCCCTTGGGGAACTTTTATCATCTCCTTATCCTTACCGGAGTGTAATGTGTCGTTTCTGCATTCTCAACACTACCACCCTTGTCCATGTGTTCGACCCCGTATAACTACTTCAACCCCGTGAACAAAGTTGCGGGGGCCTAGAAGGTTTTAGGTTATAAATTTAAAAATTCTGACTACTTCAAATCCACCTCCACTTTTCAGACGCGCGATTTAGGCCGGTCACACATCTACGCCATCGGCGGAAATTTCTTGTTCAACATTGCTATTGACATCTACTGATCTCAGGTTTGAAATGTCTCCCTACCAGTACCATTCTGTATAGCCTTGTACAATCCCATTACACATGACATGACTTTTGATTTCATCACCAGTTCCGACTTTCAAGTTGTTAAGACAATCCCTACATAGACAATAGAACCTATCTCCAAGTTGTTTCCTATGTTCCTCCACAAATCTAATAAACTGATCAAGACCAGTAATAAACTCTGGGGTGTAGCAATTTTGAATGGAAATCTATGATCTATCCATCCTATGATCAAAGAGAAAACAAGTATTAGGGTTTAGGGTTTACATATTAAGTTCATGATTTAAAGATTAGGGTTTAGGGTTAAAAGATTAGGTTTTAGGGTTACAAGATTAGGGTTATTTTTAAAAGATTAGGGTTTAGGGTTAAAAGATGAGGGTTTAGGGTTTACATATTAAGTTAAGGATTTAAAGATTAGGGTTTAGGGTTAAAATATTAAGGTTTAAGGTTAAAAGATTAGGGTTTAAGGTCTTATAATGAATGTGTGTACAACCTATCCCATTCTTGAACACCTAATCTCACTAGTAAATATATAATGTGTATTTGGTTTTTAAGAAAATTGTGGCAGTATTTCCCCACAGATGGGCAAATGTCCACCATCATATTTACTTAGAGAACAAACATGGAAGTGTTAATGAAAAATCATGAAAATTGAATATAAATTATACACTTACATCCAAAGTGAGATTAATTTATCAAGAACAGTCCCAAATTGGGGACTATCCAAGATTTACTCCTAATGAGTAAATCTTAGATGGGCTTATAGGCCAACAGATAATAGGGAAATCAAGGTTAAGGTTTATCAAGACATGTTACATGTTAGAAACATCACATATTTATTGATATCCAATATCGTTAAACACACCAATTATTTATAGATAAAACATTCAAATTGATCAATGCACCCAAACATACATCACTTATATCCAAATTGAACAATGCACCCAAATAGTTTATCCAATTCAAAATTAAAACCCTAGGTACATTTCATCATTCAATTTTAGAAGTATTTTGACCTCATGTAATTAAGAAGCATTTTGAATCAATGTATCATTAAGAACCAACTGATTTATCATTAGGCGTATTTATCATCAATAAAATGTGAAAAAGATATTGCAAGTATCATTAATAGAGAGAGGGAAGACAATCACCTAAATATAAGAAGATCAACAAAGTGACATGGCTGAAAAGAGAGCTCCTCTCTCCACTAGACTTGGGAGACGGCCTGTCCATTGGACTTGCACTATAGAGGTAGAGAAGTGGCGGCCAAGGCAGAGTGGAGGTGGTGGAGGCAGAACGGTGGCAGCGGCTAACTCAATAGTTGGAGGTGGTGGAGGCAGAGAGGCGGAGATGGAGGCTGAGCGATGGCGGCGGGCAACTCAGCATCTAGATTGCTAATAGTAGTGGAGGTGGCTTCGACATCCTCCCAAGCTCTGATGTCCTCTCAATCGATCAATGGTGGTAGTGATGGCTGGAGGAAGAGCGACGACCAACAAGAAATGAAGCAGTGGTGGATGGAGGGGAAAATTGCTAGATAGACCTAGCTAGCTAAACCATGTGATGAAATAGAGAATGGGGAAGAGTCTGTTTTGCATGGGAGCTATGAGGTTACCTGTAGTCATTGTTTATTAAAAAAATTAATGCCTAAATCTTCTAGTTGTCAGTCACTTGTGTAAAACTGACAACTAAGTGTAAATATTAACAAAACATTTGCACCGAGTTAGGGTTTTAGTCGTCGGTTGCTAGAGAAAAAAGTCGACGTCTATCTACTTTTTGAAATAAAAAAATTTGATTTGGTGTTAGGACCATAGTTGTTGGTTTCTCAATACAAACTGATGATGAAGGATCAAATTGGGGGGAGAATATTTTCATGGGGACAAGGCACAAAAACACCTAGTCTTCAATTTCTAGTAAATAACCGGTACTAAAGACCTATCCCCTTAAAAAAGTTTGTCTCATGAAGAGTGATTAGTCTTCAATTTTTGGGAACAACTGACCACTAATGAAGGGATAAATTTTTTTGTGGGGCCATGGCGCAAAACATGTATCATCGGTTTGAGAAAAATCGATGTCGTATTGAAAATTTTGGAGGAATTTTTTTTTCCCAGCAAAATTGTGTTTCGCGGATAATTTTTGACGTCAATTTCTTTTATAAGAAACCGACGTTAAAGTAAAAGAGGTACCCGTGTCTTTTCTAAAATGGGAGGACTTCACATATGGTGATGGTTGTCTTATATAGCTTTCATTTTTCTTTGGCATCAGTTTTTTGTGTAATCGACACCATTAAATGTGATGTTATATGTCATTTTGTACTAGTGGTGTGACATCTAAATTGAAACATCACCTTAGAAAGACTACAATTTAAACACCCCACACTAGGCTAAGAAGAAGAAAATTAGAGGAAGTTAATGGAACAAACAGTGGTTGCACATTCATAGGAACAATAATAAAACCATACAACACATGTTCACCATTCAACATATAATTACATAATGAATTGTTACAATATTTGATATTACATATTAAATAGTAAACTTTTACATATACATGTACTACATCTACAACATGATCTTCGAGATAATAGGTCTACCTATACGTCAACTTGCCACACAACTTCTAACTATCTTGGTTCTTCACGAGCATACTATCAAAAACTAAAAAAAAGATTACATGTGGTACACATCAACACAATATTCAAGAATATTGTACTGAGTACATCTATGTGTCTTTTATATATCTCTAATTACTAAGACTTGGAGATAAGATAAAACTAATACTTGGTAGTTTGAAAGAATATAAAAAAAGGCATATACTTTCACAAAGATGTTCATTAACAAATGAGAACACATATTATAGGTACATTTTTCATTATATGCTCATGCATCTACCTACCAATGGGATAGATGCATTAAGGACTTATGATTTTCTTACCAAAGAGATAGATCATTGTACATGTGATCTTCTTATTAAAGAGATAGATCACTCACTAGCATTATGCTTACCAAAGAGATATAGTGATTTCATATAATTGAACAAATATATTATGTGTTATGTGTTCATAGTAGTATGGAAACTCAAGCAACATATCATACAAGAACAATCATTTCATCCAATATCATATCCCAAGTATTTTACTACACATATAATACATCCATACTAAATAGTAGAACAAGTAAGAGGTGGGGGCGTACCTTCAAGAAAGACAAACCTAATCCACACATTCCTGATATCAACTATATCCTTGTCAAACCTGATTAAGATAAGATCACATATACTATCAGGTTATCATCATCTTAACCTTAATATGTCCATTTTAGGGCTTATCATTGTCATTATGATGTTCCCATTTTTACTTGCATTCTTGTATTGGAATTATCTTACTGATGTTATTTTCCAATTATGTTACAGATTATGGTTCATCATTTGAACATTTGGTTCCACATCATTTTGTGTACATATTAACCCTATGTTATATACTTTATTCCAATTAGGGTTTCAAACTACATATTATGAGTCATCACCATGTAACCTGAATCATATGCATATTATTGATGTCAACGCTACATATTATCTTCCAATTTATGATATGACCTCACACTATAATTTCCAAGTTTTCTTGAGCATAAATTTAATTATTGTACGTTAATTAGGGCTACTAGCCCTAATTAGTCACACTAAGCAAATTACATGATTTCAAGTTAAAATATCATCATATCCGACATCATATGGATTATAAATAACATTTGGGAGTTGCTGGTGAATTATAATGATTTTGGGTCATCATCTAATATTTACTACTCATAAAACAAGTGTAAAATACCATACATGATATCACTGTGTTTTAAGGATAAAAAGGATAATATTATGGTTTCATCTTTTTCTATTCATTTTTGTGAGAATTTTGGTACCTTATTTGTATTGTTCTGATGACTAGACTAACTACTCCAAATTATCTAAGATTTGAGCATTTCCTGGGATTTTACATTTTTTGGCAACTCAAGACCCGCCACATGTCCACTTTGGGCGCAAATCACTTCTCTTCCCACGCTTAACCAGTCAGCATTTCCTAGTTTGAGTGATTCTCGAGTGGTTCATCTCTAGTTTGAGTGGACCAGGCGTTGGCATTTTCAAGCTTTCTTTTCCCTTTCTCTTTGCACTCTCGTACGTTTGAGTCCCCATCAGATTCTATTATTCTGTGAGCCACTAGCACCACCTTCAGGCTCTATGCTGGTGAGCAATCTAGTACTGCCTCCTCCTCCTTACCAACTTCTATGGCTTTCAAACCCTTTGATTTGCCTCCCTCCATACCGCCGGCCTCTCAGCTTGAAGTTGTCGGCTCCTCCTCGCAGTTGCGGTGAAGGTTGTCGCAGCAGTTTGCTGCCGTGGCAGAGCAAAAGGGGAAAAAAGCCTCTGCTCAACCACATAACGAGATGAAGCTCCAGAAAGCTCCTCAGAACCTCCATTGACTTGACCCAAGGCTAAAAGTCATATGATGTAAGCTCCATGCCAATCTACCAAGCTCTGTAAGCTTCCTCCTAAGATGGGTTCATCTACTGAGGAAACATCCACGAAAGCCACTGAATACACCACAAAACTTTCCCTCCAGTCTTTGTTATCATTTCCCCTCTCCTTGGTTCCCTCAAAGGGGCCTTTATCTCCATTCTTAAACTCCGGCTGCCACCTGCTTGCCGCAATGGAGAAGCAAGGGAGGAAATATGACTAGGAAATCCCCCCCTCCAACCTCTCAAAGACCTATGTAAAGGCTATTCGTGATTCTTTTTGAATGATGAAAATGACAGCATTATTAAAATTGCATTGCATCCATGATTTGGTCTTTCCACAACGTGTGAGTTGGTTGTATATGATCATCTTCTAACCACAAGGTAGAGGATGAGGTAGTGGTCGTCTGATCTCATCCAAGGGCTACAATCTCTCCACACCATACTAGATCTGTGGATGACTCAAGTCAAAGGTTCCAACCACTGGATTAGCTCCTAATGGTCATGATCTATCCACGCAGCCCACCCTCAACCAAAGGGGTGTGTGACACAAACCAATTATTGTAACCTAGATATATAAATCATCAATAAAGCACATTTATATCTCAAATTTTGAACCTTAATAACTTCCTCTAGGATACTCCAATTGCTCTAAAATTGTAACGATAGATTTATCATACCTCAAGGTACAATCCATTCAAGTTTGGTGCCAAAACTAAACTATTTGACCATTAAATTAAATACCTAATCACAAAGGTATAAACTTAAGGATCTTAATCATGATATAAATATCATTTGACATTCAAACATTGACAAAACACTTACAACTCTTGATAAAACCCAAATACATGAATTCACTTATGTCATTAAGCATTTAAGAATCCTAAAAGTCCATTCAATAACATGCAATGTTAGTTGTTTTGAATTTACATATGGAATAAATTTTATTTTTTAATAATTGGATCATCCTACTTATTTTAGGATGTCTTTATGAAGCAATATTTAAAAGCAAAAACTTGAAATTGATGTAATCAACAATGTAAAATTTCCATTGGTTGATCACAAATGAACATAAATTTTTGGCAATCAAGAGAACCATCATTCTCCAAGAGCTCAAGTTTTTCATCGGATTGCAACATAGAAGAACCTTCAAAAGGGAAAAACTACTGAACCATTGGTTCTCACAATATGCATATCCTTTAGAAGACAAGATCTAGATGAGTGTCAGTGCATACCATCAGTTTGCGTTGTTTGAACAAGGAACAAATTAATCATCAATTCACACAAACTAATGAACCATCAGTTGTTACTACTTGCTAAAACCTTTGGGAGGCATCAAATGGTTTTTTGTCAGTTTCCTTGCTAGCTAAACAAGTAGAATATGACTCTCATCCCTAGGGCATCCAATCATCAACTGATGGTTTGAAGGGTCCTACTTGTATATAGATCCTAGAGTATAAAGCAAGAGGAGCCTGACCAACAACATTTACTCTCTAAACCCTAGATTGTTGTGTAATTACAATTAAGAAAACCCTAATCACCACAAACTACCCTTGTTGGATGTGCATATGTGAGAACCATTAGTTATTCCCCACTGACCTCGACCACTGTAGATGTAGACATCTCATTGCCGATGTGATCTCAATAACCATAGATTGTGTCTAATATCTCATTTCTTGCTCACAACCTCCTATCTCACCAACTTGCCATTGTGAATTATTCGTTGCACTGACAAAGTTACCAATAAAGAAGCATAAGAAGCAGTCATCTTATCTAGTGAGAAGTAGGGTGACATACCACATCCTAATAAGGAACAAAGGACATCCAAACATCGACACTGTATGCTTCAGACAAAGTAAGACTCTTCCTTCTTTTTACTATTTTCTTGTTAATGACCTCCCTGTCACTTCGATAGCCACTGATTTATTGTTGTCTAATCTTCACCAGTTTTGAAACCCTAACCCATTTCATTATCAACCGCCAGTTTCTAGAGTATCAAAAACACTAGTGGTTAAAACCACTAGTGGTTAACACCATTGGTTTTTTGGTCTGGAAAACCTTCGGTGTTTAGCAATATGTTTCTGTTGGTTCTAGACCTTAGGACGATGCCTTTGTAAAAATTTTGATTTCTTGTTCCTATCGTACCATCATTTTTTACATCTCTATAGAAATATCAGTTTCATGTGTACCTTCTCAATGGTTTCTAACATGTTTCAAAACATAGGAGGATGTATTCAGAAGACCATTGATTCTCAAAAGTTACTATGCCATTAGTTTTTTGAGTTTTGATTTCAGTCGGCTGTCAAGCTGGCCTGTGACTGTCTTCGTAACAATTGACTTCTCATTTCTGCCATCATACTTACCTACTCTAACAATTGCATGATATATACAATACATCTACATAAAAAAGTTAAAATGGTAGATAATACAAATCCCTCGAGGTCACATATGTCAGATGAACTAACCTCAAGGATTAAGGATACATATGCACTGAAAGAAACAATACAAAAGGAAGAAATGGACAAAGTAGAGAAAATAAAAGATGAGTCTACCAAATATGTGGTAATTCATGGAGACCAAACTCCTGAGAGTAGAAGGCTATGTGCAATGTTGACATTTTTAAGATATTGCATGAACCTATTCTAGTAGAGTCCTCCAACTCAAAAAACTCAGGGGACAACAAAGCTTTTGTGTATGTACCATATGAAGACACTTCATATCCCAAGAAGACAAAGATAATTCATCCCTTCCCCAGTGGCAGAAAGAAGAAGGTGCATAGAACAATCAAGGATGGAGGATAAGAAGGAAAGAAGGTCTAAAAAGGAATTAATGCAGCCAATATTGAAGCTCACTCGACATCTAGCTATAAGAACAAAATGTTAAACCCACAACCCAACTAGACAACCACTTCATCCCTAGGGGTGATAGTCACATGAATACATGGAAAGCCATGATCATCAATAAATCCTTCAAAGCAACATATGGTTGTGTTGATGCCATAATAAAACTAGGGGTATATGATAAGGTGAAGGAACATCTAAAATCATAAGTCTGTAAAAAATATGATTCAACGATCAATATTCTTATGAAGAACTCAGCCTAGAGTTGATTTCATCCTTAAAGAAGCTCCCTGTGGCATAAGAAGAACATGCAAAGTTCAAATAAAGTTTCAAATTAGTCATTTGGATTATCAATAAAGACTATATTCTGATGGAGAAATAATTAAAATCCATATTCATACACATAGAAGAACAGACCAAAGTTGCCAATAACACAAAGTGAGATAAAGAATTCAAGGGTTTCTATGCCAACAGAACTTTGGAGAGGCTAGCTAGTAAAGACAAACATAATTCACAGCAATCTAAGGCTTCTTTGGTGCATTTTGGTATGATACGGATAATTCATAAGAATGTTGCCAATGTGGGCCTCACATGACCAAACACTATAAATATTGCAAGAACGGGCCCCCCATCATATGGAGCATTCTACAAAAGAATCCTATCAATACTGGGAGACTTCTCATAGATAAACTTAGTGCAGTAAAAGCCCTTGAAGGCCTAGGAAATTCTTCATAGGAAACTTAGTAACATATATCACACACATATTGGGATAGCCAAAGGATCCCAAGAACTTCACCTAGTCAAGTGGAGACAAGTTCATGGATATTAAATACTTGAATTTGACAAACATCCTGGCAAGGAAGAAGAACAAGCTATTTTACTACTATAGAAATTCAAAAGACCTCCTACCCTTATGAAAATGAGCATGTAGGAATGTGATAGGCTTGTAGTTTTAGGGGAGGATATTTTAAAAATGATATCTGGGACAACTCCTACTCCAAAATTTAGAATACAATCTATAGAGGACACTACTTGTACAATAGTAGATAAACCAATGGAACCCACCAAAAAAATAAGTTTCATAGTATGAATCATGAAGAAGACAACAACGGGATAAAGAAAAGAAAAATTGTTATCTTAATACCAGAAAATGGAATAAGAAGTTATATCGGTGACTATGCTAGTAGTCAATATTCTCAAAGGAACAACAATTGTCAAACTTGAAGGTCAACCTGAGAGGAGAACATTCCTCCCCACTTTGTGGTTGCATTCCTAGTATCACCCAATCCAACATTCAAAATAAAGAAAGAAAATGTCGATGTGGAGAATAGGGACATGAACCAACATTAGTGAGGTCAATATGATCTTCCTACCAATGGGATATATGCATTAAGGTCTTATGATATGCTTACCCATGGGATAGATCACTCACTAGCACTATGCTTACCAAAGAGATATAGTGCTTTCATATAATGGAAAAAATATATTATGTTTCATGTGTTCATAGAAGTAAGTGTGGAAAATTAAAAAACATATCATACACGAACAATGTTTCATCCAATATCATATGCCAAGTATTTTACTACACATATAATACATCCATACTGAATAGTAGGATAAGTAAGAGGTAGGGGCGTACCATTAAGAAAGACAAACCTTATCCATACATTCCTGATATCAACTATATCCTTGTCAAACCTGATTAAGACAATATCACATATACAATCAGGTTCTCATCATCTTAACCCTAATATGTCCATTTTAGGGTTTAGCTTTGTCATTAAAATGTTCCCATTTTTACTTGCATTCTTGTCTTGGAATTATCTTACTGATGTTATTTTCCAATTATGTTACAACTTATGGTTCATTATTTGAACATTTGGTTAAACATCACTTTGTGTACATATTAATCCTATTTTATATACTTTATTCTAATTAGGGTTTCAAACTACATATTATGAGCCATCACCATGCAACATGAATTATATGCATATTATTGATATCAGAGTTACATTTTATCTTCCAATTGATGATATGAGCTCACACTGTAATTTCTAGTTTCTTGAGCATAAATGTAATTATTGCAAATTAATTAGAGCTATTATCCCTAATTAGTCACATTAAGAAAATTACATGATTTCAAGTTGAAGTATCATCATATACCACATCATATGGATTGTAAATAACATTTGGGAGTTACTGGTGAATTATCATGATTTTGGGTCATCATCTAATATTTATTACTCATAAAATAAGTGTAACATATTGTACATAATTTCACTATGTTTTAAGCATAAAAAGGCTAATATTATGGTTCAATATTATTCTAATTATTTTTTTGAGAATTCTGGTACCTTATTTGTATTTTTTAGATGACCATGCTAACTACTACAAACTATCTAAGATTTGAGCATTTTCTGGGATTTTATCTTTTCGGCCACTCAGGACCTGCCACGTTCCACCTTGGGCATGACTCACTCCTCCTCTACCCACGTTGAGCCGGCAAACTTTTCTTGGTTCAGTTGGTTCTCGATGGATTCATCTCTGGTGTGAGTGGACCGGCATTGGCGGGTTCAGGGTTTCTTTTCCCTTTGTCTTTGTGCGCTCGTACGTTTGAGTCCTCAACGGACTCTGTTATCCAGCGAGCCACCAACATCATTGTCGGGCTCTATGCTTGCGGCCAATCGAGCAGTGCCTCCTCCTCCTTACAAACTTGTATGGCTTTCAAAACCTTCGAATAGCCTCCCTCCATACCGCTGGCCTCTCGGCTTGTTGTTGTGGGCTCCTCCTCGCAGTCTCAGTGAAGGTTGTCGCAGCAGCTTGCTGCCATGGAAGAGTAAAAGGGACAACAAGCCTCTGCCCAACCCCATAACAATATGAAGCATCAGAAAGCTCCTCAGAACCTCCACAAACTCGACCCAAGGCTAAAAGTCATACGATGTACGCTCCATGCCAATCTATCAAGCTCCCCAAGATTCCTCCTAAGACGGGGTTTGTCTACTGGGGAAACATCCAAGAAAGCCACTGAATACACCACAAAACTTCCCCTCCAGTCTTCCTTGCCATTTCCCCTCACTTTGGCTCCCTCAAAGATGCCTCTATCACCAGTCTCCAACTCTGAATGCCACCAGCTTGCCGCAATCGAGAAGCAAGTGAGGAACGACGACCAGGAAACCCTCCTCCAACCGCTCAAAGACCTATGTAAAGGCTCTTCGTGATGCTCTTGGAATGGTGAAACTGACTGCGAGGTTAAAATCGCACTGCACTCCACGATATGGTCACTCCACAACGTGCGAGTTGGCTATACACGACCATCTTCTAACCGCAAGGTAGAGGATGATGTAGTGGCCGTCTAATCTCATTCAAGGGCTACCATCTCTCCACACAACATTGGATCTGTGGCTGACTCAAGTCAAAGGTTCCAGCCACTAGATTAGCTCCAAACGGTCAAGATCTATCCACACAGCCCACCCTCAACCAAAGAGGTGTGTGACACAAGCCAGTTATTGTAACTTTGGTTTATAAATCATCAATAAAGCACATTATTTCTCAAATTTCAAACCTTAATAACTTCTTCTAGGGTAATCCAATTGTTTGAAATTTTAACCATAACTTTATCACACCTCTAGTTACAATCCATTCAATTATGGTGCCAAAACTCAACTATTTGACCATTAAATTAAATACTTCACAAATGTATAAACTTAAGGATCTTAATCATGATATAAATAGCATTGATATCCAAACTTAAAAAAAACACTTGAGACTCCTGATATAACCCAAATACATGAATTCACTTATGTCATTAAGTATTTAAGGATCCTAAAAGTCCACTCCATCACATCCTACACACCTTAAGAGAAATTTCATCCTCAAAATTAAGCCAAAAATCCAGTCTTTCACGGTAAGTCTAGTTTTAGTACCCTATTTGGAATTTAACCTGATTTTTAAGTCCATTTTTTGGAGACTAAATACAAATAGACGGGATCGTTTCTACGTTCTAACATTGATGTGTATTTTGATGAGATCTGAATCGAGAGAAACTTTATTGCCAAATGACAAATTATCCCAATCCGAACTGTGTGTATATCATAAGGGCTAGTTTTGGAAAAATCGTACGGATTTGATGAACTATGGCTCGAATCCCCTTTCATTTCTTGGCCAATCTAAGTAGTTGTGTGAGTTTGTAATGTAAAAATATCCATCAAACTCCCACTTTGTCTGAGCGGTCAGCAATAAGAAACCGATTTTCCTGATTAGAATAAAATACAAAAAGTAAACATCATCCACCGATTCGAAACTGGAAACGGGAGGGGAAAGTCTGAATACGTTTATGCATTCCAGAATAATGAGATATGTCAAAGTTCAAAGTTCTTCGATCCAATTACAAGTTGAACACCTAGCCAACCTTACATCTAATTCTAAAAACCACCCCTAAAAAAATTATTGGATGTTTCGCGGTCGAGATTTAATGCAATACGCCGGATGAACGTTCTCTTAAACCCGAGTTACAATGCCTAGGGCTGTAAATGGATATAGGTATACCCGCATACCCTCAAACCCATAACCTCTAAATCCCGTCATGGGTATAAATTTTCATAACCACAAAACCGCTTACCCTTATACCTATGTATCAACCTCTCATTGGGTAAGATTATGGTTATGTATGTACTCATACCCTATATACCCATATACCCATTTAATTGTATTTTTATATCAAAAATTTATATTAGAATGTAATGGGTCATATTTTAGCACTAAAATATTGTAAGTATAAGTACCTTAAGGTAATATAAGTTTATATTAGAATGTAATGATCTATACTCACCAATGTGAAGGCAAGCCAACATGATGTCTATAATTAATCATTGACTTTATTATTCTACTAATAATATAGTAAAACTTTGTACTATTTACCAATAGAGCCAACAATGGTCATTCTTTTTGTTATATTTTAATTTATCTGTATTAACATGTTACTCTTGATTGTCCTTTACAAGATGATATATTATTTACGTATCAACTTCTATATTCACACAAAATAGAATGCATTTGATGTCATACTAGTAGCAGTATCACCTAATTATTTTATTACTTATTGTACCCAAATTTTATGATATGTTACTGTAGCAAGTCTATTCATAACCGTATGCCCAGTTACCCATCCAATAACCAATGGTTATGTGTGTATGAGTATGATGCGGGTATAGCTTTTGAAAAAGTAGGTATATCCCTATATCCATATCCACTTAACTAAACAGTTATAGTTACGGACCATAACCGCACCATACCTTACCCAATTACAGCCCTAGCAATGCCCGGCCCCATAACCCATGTGACTTGACGCACGTCTTCTTTACGTGCATGATTAGAGGTATTATTAGCCTCCTCGCTCACAAGGCCTTCCAAACCTTTTATCAATATAATCTACTTTCTGATCGAGGCTTCCCTTTCTTTTTCTCCAATAATGATGTATCACATATTCTCATCAAGGAGATGAAGCTCTGGACATCTGGTGATGCAGCATGACGGATCGGTGATGCACAGATGCATCATGCATCCCAGTGGTATTGGAAACCAGCTAACATGTTCCCAGCCCGCACTCCCCTTCCCACCAACCACATTGGGGTGCTGTGGTAACAATCCAAAGGCAGGACAACGAACCCTGCCTAACTCTACCCCTCCTATTCCCATCACTCATAGAGCAAACGCCCAGTATTGCTTAGTCAGTTTGCAAACACCATAGACATACATCATAATTTTGATTATTCGTATTCCAACGCAGGATGTTAACCAAAACATACGTGTACCGTTGCAAACGACAGGATGGATAGGGAGATAAAATCAAGAACACCGCAACAAGTGGACGTTCAGCTAGTGAATAGCAGGTAACTGAGAAGAAGTCATATAATGGCACCCCATACCGATATAGTGGCATCCACTTGTACAGTCTGTCCCCCAGTTCTCCAATGCGCTATTACTATCATCTTACGGTCAAAGGAACCGTATTTTGTCCGCACAATGACTAGCAACGCGTTTTTGATGTACTCTTTCGCCCCACTTATTTGACTCACAAGCATTTATCACACACTGCCTTCGATTCTATCTGCTACAATTATCTCTTTTAATAATTACCGTAGGAGCAACAGACTGTAAGCTCGAGGTTTTGATATATCTGTTCTGTCTCCGCTAACCAAATCCGATTGGGTAGTAGGAAATTTCATGCACGGCGAGCTGTGAGAGTCTTTGTTTACAAAAAAAACTTATTACAAAACTGGTCCTATAACTTTTTTATAGGACCACCAATCACAATGTAATATCCCACCTTCTCTTCTCTTCAATATCCCACCCTTTACAAAAGAAAAGAAAAAAGAAGCACATTTTTTTACAGAATAACAATTTTTTTTAATCCTAGCATGTTATCATAGGACTGGTCCTACAACAAGTTTTTCCATTTGTTTATGCCATTCATCTTGTTGGGGTCTACGAACATTTACTAGCCAGATTATACAACACATCCATTATTCTTAAGCAATCCACTTCATATGCGTTTTACTACGCATTTCACATACGTTCCTCAAAAGTGGTTTTAGTTCATTATCTTTTAAGAAAATTAAAATTTCAGGTTGCTTTATAAACTCATCAGTCAATTTGCCTACATGGTTAGCATTTAATTCTCATTAAACAATTCTTTCATAAGAGCTTGCAATAATTTTTTATGTATGTGTTTTATGAAAAATAGCCTTTTTGTTATAAAAACTAGATTAAACAAAAACTATATCAATATCCCTATAAATAAGAGCGAGTGACGATTGTGTTTGTCAGCTAATCCTACTGTGTGTCGGTTTGTGCATTATTTTTTTTCTAGCAGTCTGTGTGTTTGCTAATCTTACTGAATCTATGATATTATGTATAAATCTCACCTAATTGTCTGATTTTTTATTCGTGATTATGCTATTTTTAGTTTTGAAATATAGAAAGTATATTTATATGTATAAATAAGATGAGTGGCGAGTGTGTCTTCTAGCTAATCCTACTACCTGTGTGTCTGCTTATGCTCTGACCTTTTTAACAGTCTATTTGTCTATTATTCTTATTGAATCTATGATATTTTGTATAACTAGCAAAAGAATATGTGCTAAGCACGTGATATTTAAATGAGCATTAAGCTGGCATATTGACATAGATAAATATGTAGATTGTAATTTATTTCACAATATATATTTATGTTGTCTTCATGTTATTGGTGAATTTTAATTTAAAAAATGGAACTCTACCAAAATATGACTCTAAATTTATTTCACAGTATATATCCAAGTCGTATTCATGTTACTGGTGTCTTTTAATTTACAAAATAAAACTCTACTAAAATAAGATATGAACCCATTGTATAGTCTAATGTAATCATAAAAAATACAACAATGATTGTATAGACACATAAATATTGATATTTTTTAATATATTATAAATCTATGTACTTTTTATGTGCTAGAAATTTAAAATTATGTCTAAATCTTAAAATGTCATGAAATGTGCCAATTTTGTGCTTCTTAGAATTTAGATTGTCAATTTTTTTTTTCAATTTAAAATAAACATGGACTAACAACATCCAAACTCAAGATGTCCATCTTGAAAACTACTAGAGGGGGGGGGGGGGGTGAATAGAGTTTTATAGATAATTAAACAACCACAATGAAAAATATTGGACAAGGAGACACAGGGTTTAGAGTGGTTCCAACTATAGCAAATACTATAGCCGTCAGTCCACTACCCGGTTGCTTACCCAACCGGGATTTGAAAAGAAATTTATTTTATTACCTCGCAAGGACTTTACATAAAATACAATTTCTTTTCCCAAACCCTTCAAGCAGCCTTCACCTAGAAGTAATCGCCCAACCTTGAAGCAGCCTTCCCTTGAAGTAGGTGCACCAACTCCCGTTGCACCAGCCTTCTGAAGTAGCTTCCCGTGCGATAGCCTTCTTGAAGTAGCTTGAAGTCCCCTTCTCCACCTGAGAAGTCAACCCTCTCCAATCCGCAACCTCCAACCCTAGGAGTAGTAAGGAGAGTACAAAAGATAAAAAGGAACAAGAAGGAAAATAGAAATTACAATACCGTTGTAAGCACAAGGCTTGATTTTCCTATATCAAGCGTTTAGATCTCCTAACCAATGTGTATGACAATGTGATTGTAGTGGATAGGAGATACTAGCCTATAGGACACGAAATGGGAGCAATAGGAATGAATGGCAAGTGTAGGAATTGCTCTATTGCTCTAAAACAGATTGCAAGTGTGTATTCAAGCTCAAGTATAGCACAAGTATAGCTTAGGTGTATTTTGGTGTCCTAAGGCATGTCCTATTTATAGGAGTGGCCTATGGATACTTAAGGACGTTCTAGACAACTTCTAGGGGCTTCTAAGTGCTTAACTAGCCGTTAGATATAAGTTAAGTGCATTAGTAACGGCTAGTTACTTTATTCTGCAGTTGCTGTCAGAGACCATCTCGGTCGACAATTTGTCGACCGAGATACCTACTCGGTCGAAGTTTTGTCGACCGACAGGCTCTCTGGATCAACGTTCATTTGCAACTGCCAACTACTTTATCAGCTGCGTCTAACGGCTACTTGGGTCATTCTCAGTCGAGAAGTTTGTCGACCGAGAGTGTCTCGGTCGAGGAGTGTGGTCGACCGAGATTGACCCTGTTTTCAATCTTTTAATTAAACCACTAAGTATGAGTGTGCATATGTGATCCTATTTGAAGGAGATGACTTATCTAAGTGTGGTGTTTAGCTAGGGAGATCTAACGCTTGATTTACATGAAGTCTAAGTACTTGTACATTATATATTTGTACAAGTTTACAATTGATTTACATTGCATGACATTTACAAGCATTCAAGCGTATGGATTCCCTATAACTTTGTCATCACCTTGTTCCTGCACACTTAAGTAGCACGTTAGATCAACAAGAATGAAATGTTTGTCATCATCGAAACAAAGGGATTTATCATAATGTCCAATTTATCCAACAATCTCCCCCTTTTTGAAGATGACAAACATTTCCTAAAATATGAAATAAGGAAATATAAAGCATGTGAGTTTCATACCTGAAGATTACCTTTTGTAGACATTCTTGTTTTACAAGTGAGTGCTGGCCATCAAGATGAAACTCATTTATATTTATATTTTTGATTTTATATTCTTTCTCCCCCTTTGTCATTTCAAAAAGATATCCAGGTGAAACATTTTATTTCTTCTCCCCCTTAATTTTATATTAAGCTCCCCCTTAAATAGATATCCTGTAAGGAACATGGATTTATGTCTAATTTATCCACAATTTGTTTCTCAATCATTTGCAAAGGATGTTAAGCCTTGAAATGATATGAGATTCCCTTAAGCTTATGATGAATGTATATTTATTTCTCATCTATCAAGGGATGATAAGCCCTAAATTAAATGAGAGTCTTTTAATCTTAGAGTACATAAACAAATGTCTCCAACCAAAACAAGGGATGTTAAGCCCTGATTTGTTTAGAGAGTTCCTTTAAGAGCAAGATATATCATTTTGATGAAATTCTTTTTCATACAAATTACTTTTAAGGATCCGAAGGTCATAACAAACTCCAAATGATGTTAACAATGTTTTTGTAAGCTTCATAATCAAATAATCAAATTTGTTTTTATAAGCTCCCCCTTAATCTTATGATTTAAGCAATTTAAGGCACAAATGATAATTTTTTATTTATTTATTTTGACCTTTATCAAAAGTATACTAAGATTAAGTTCAATAAATTGATGTCCAAATAAGCATTTTGTCAAAGCTTATTTTAGGTCGTCCTTGACTACGACCATAGTGCCCCTTGGCTAAATTTTGTTTTAACCAAGAGGCATAAATTTCAGATTTCCAATTAAGCACTCATATCAATTTTTGATGTGTGTTTAAATGATACTAAACATGGAAACATAATGAATATTTCAAATCTTTTGAATATACCAATTGAAACATTGTAATCTTTGCAAGCATTTCTAAGATATATATCACCAATAAATTCTTTTGCTTGTCTATGTAATGATAGAATGATAGAACAGAAATTTTCTTTAAACTAAGAATAATTTTGGTTTTTGACCAAATTTATTTCTCATAATCTTTCAAGGATGATTTCCATAATTGATACTTTATTATACAGTCATTGATCACGAATAGACAACAATTTTGAACAATTTCAAAAGAATTCAACAATTTTACAGCATTCTGAAAAACAGTGACATACTCGGTCGACAATTTCTCGACTGAGGTTCACTCGGTTGACAAATTCTCGACCGACCGAATTTCCGGAAAGTGTTCAGAATTCTATTTCAAGTACAATATAGACTGTATCTAATTAAAAAAAGATCAGTTTGAGATAAACATATGAATATCAAAGTAACATTTAGATCAACTCTCAACTTATCATATTCAGAATTTTAAGTTTTAAGGACCTTAATTGAGATAAATTTTCAAGTTAGAAATTTTAGTTACTTGAATCATTTTGTTACCCCTTTCTGTTAAGTCGAGATAGACATAAGGATGTGCAATTTAAAGTATTCAGTCATATCTCAACTTAGTCTAATCAATTCAATTTGGGGGTTTCAGAACCCATACTAACTCAACATTCCTTTTCTTGTATGGGCATGAAAAAGAGTAATGTCCAAGACGAGAGCAATAATGGCAACATATAGAATCAACCTCAAGTATTTTTCTATGGTTTTGTTCTAGGTTATTCTTTGGTACAAATGTGGCTTGATGTGCTCGTGTCTTTCTCCAACTAGGTTGTTGATGAGTTTTCCCTTTGGGCTTATAACCTAGTCCTCTTCTCCCTATTTGATGATAGGAATTATCCAATATTCTATCAAGGATTCCGTTGTTGCTTAACCTACTAACTTCTTGTTGTAACTTTACGATCTCATCCATTCTTTTCTTAATATCTAGTTTTGCTTGATCTAGATTAGATGATAAAGAATTCCTTTCTTTCACTATACTATCATAATCTAGATGTGTACACAAAATAGATTGTTTTTTAAAGTCATTTAACTTTGCAAGTAATTCAACCTTTTCTTGATATAGAAGATCATAATTTGTTTCTAGAGTAAAAATATTCACTTCACTACTACTTAGAGATGATTTCAAAGTACGGTTTTCAGAAACAATGTCATCTTTTTCAAAACCAAGAGTATTCAATTTAGCATATAAATCGTCATTTTCAGATGTAAGAGCAAGAAGTCTAGCATTTAACTCATCGTTTATTTTACTAGATTTCTTTAATTTCTTCTTGCACTCAATATACTTATTGTGAGTTTCTTCAAGACTAGAAATTAGCTCTTCTTTTGATGAATCAAGAAGGCTTACCTCTTCTTCTTCTTCCTCATTGGTTGTAGCAATGAAACAATTTTTATGGACCTCTTTCTTCTTTTCTTTCCATGGACAGCCGATTGTTGTATGGTTCGTTCCTAAACACCAATTGCAGCTTGTTGAAAGTTGGTCCAAGTTGCTCCTTTGTCTGCGGTCGTAGTCACCTCCACCCTTCATTCTTCAAGACCTGGTTAGGGTTCCTTGAAGCCTGCTCTGATACCAATTGAAAACTACTAGAGGGGGGGGTGAATAGAGTTTTATAGATAATTAAACAACCACAATGAAAAATATTAGACAAGGAGACACAGGGTTTAGAGTGGTTCCAACTATAGCAAATACTATAGCCGTCAGTCCAATACCCGGTTGCTTACCCAACCGGGATTTGAAAAGAAATTTATTTTATTACCTCGCAAGGACTTTACATAAAATACAATTTCTTTTCCCAAACCCTTCAAGCAGCCTTCACCTAGAAGTAATCGCCCAACCTTGAAGCAGCCTTCCCTTGAAGTAGGTGCACCAACTCCCGTTGCACCAGCCTTCTGAAGTAGCTTCCCGTGCGATAGCCTTCTTGAAGTAGCTTGAAGTCCCCTTCTCCACCTGAGAAGTCAACCCTCTCCAATCCGCAACCTCCAACCCTAGGAGTAGCAAGGAGAGTACAAAAGATAAAAAGGAACAAGAAGGAAAATAGAAATTACAATACCGTTGTAAGCACAAGGCTTGATTTTCCTATATCAAGCGTTTAGATCTCCTAACCAATGTGTATGACAATGTGATTGTAGTGGATAGGAGATACTAGCCTATATGACACGAAATGGGAGCAATAGGAATGAATGGCAAGTGTAGGAATTGCTCTATTGCTCTAAAACAGATTGCAAGTGTGTATTCAAGCTCAAGTATAGCACAAGTATAGCTTAGGTGTATTTTGGTGTCATAAGGCATGTCCTATTTATAGGAGTGGCCTATGGATACTTAAGGACGTTTTAGACAACTTCTAGGGGCTTCTAAGTGCTTAACTAGCCGTTAGATATAAGTTAAGTGCATTAGTAACAGCTAGTTACTTTATTCTGCAGTTGCTGTCAGAGACCATCTCGGTCGACAATTTGTCGACCGAGATACCTACTCGGTCGAAGTTTTGTCGACCGACAGGCTCTCTGGATCAACGTTCATTTGCAACTGCCAACTACTTTATCAGCTGCGTCTAACGGCTACTTGGGTCATTCTCGGTCGAGAAGTTTGTCAACCGAGAGTGTCTCGGTCGAGGAGTGTGGTCGACCGAGATTGACCCTGTTTTCAATCTTTTAATTAAACCACTAAGTATGAGTGTGCATATGTGATCCTATTTGAAGGAGATGACTTATCTAAGTGTGGTGTTTAGCTAGGGAGATCTAACGCTTGATTTACATGAAGTCTAAGTACTTGTACATTATATATTTGTACAAGTTTACAATTGATTTACATTGCATGACATTTACAAGCATTCAAGCGTATGGATTCCCTATAACTTTGTCATCACCTTGTTCCTGCACACTTAAGTAGCACGTTAGATCAACAAGAATGAAATGTTTGTCATCATCAAAACAAAGGGATTTATCATAATGTCCAATTTATCCAACACATCTATCATTTTGTATGTTTAAATCTTAAAACGTCAAGACATGTATCAATTTTTATGCTTGTTAGAATTTAGATTGTCTAAATGTGTCAATCTAGAACCAGCATGAATTAACAAATTTAATCGCATAGCTATTCATCTATCAATTTGGACACCAACTTTCACACATGGAAATAATTTTTTCTTTGTGGACTGTGTTAGATTCATTGGTTCACATGGATATTTGACAGTGCTACATCTTCTCACTACAAACTCCAAATCTTACTTTATGCTTATCCTCGTGTCACATACCAATTGGTACCATTGTTAGTAATTTTATAGTCCAATTGTCAACCCAGAACCAACTTAGAATAACAAAATTCAAAGTCAGAACTGACCTTGTTTTAGTTCACTCCTCAACTTTCTAAAACTGAACATGAATCAAAATAATCCATTGGAGTATACTTTTTTAAATAGGACTGGAATAGTTGACATAAAACTTCGAAAACTCTAACAACTTCCCATTACACTATCTATATCTCATTCACAGCCTATCGGTACCGACTGCCGCACACACTCTCAATCACTTTTTCCATATTATCATATGGATATCATGCCGCAAGATAAAATTCAGTACTCTACTCCTGTCAATATCACGGTTATTCCAAACTGTTCAAATCTTGTTAATGTGGGTTGTAGAGATTAACTATAGTAGGAAATATCCAAAGTTTTTTTTTTACAAATCGTAGTTGGCTCGTGAGCACACAAATTATAAAATTAATTTTAAATGATTAATGTCCTTACGCATGACTCATTAAATAAGTATCGGTATAGTATTATTGTATACATATACTGTCATGTAAGATCTATATTAAGATCAACGACTGTGTTTGACAACGTAGCAAAGATCGTAGTCTCAATTTCTTCCGTAGATATATATTATTTAAAATAACTTGGAGGAGTTGTCCATGTCCTTGATAAGATGCTGAAAAGGTGATATGATGAGTGGTTTGGTGTGCAACCACAAATGACATTTCCTCGAATGAATATAGTTAACTTTAACGTGGCGTTATGTGGGTAAAACACTTTACGTGACCGATTGGAAAAAAATATTGTAGAGAAAGTAATACACAAATAAGAATAGCAAACGACCAGAATCGTTATAAGCACACAGATACACAGGAAGGAATAACACACAGCCAGGATCGACACCTGCGCTTATTTATAGGATAGAAGAATCTCACCTGATCGTTTGATCTTTTATTCGTGATGATGTTGTTTTCAGTTTGTGAAATATAGAAATTATATTTATATGTATAAATAAGAATGAGTGATGAGTAAAATCTTTTCCTGAGACGGGTAAATTGATAGTGCCATGGTGCTAGGGTTTAGCAAAGGCGGCGGAGGAGCTGACGGCCATGGTGCCATCAACAGAAGTCGTTCCCTTGATCAAAATTCTATTCCCCAACCATCCGTTCACGAACAACAAGGAGACGCAACATCCATCCATCCAGAACATGCTATGAACGGGCCATACTACATGGATGTAGCCAGAAAGAACATATCTAATGAATTTGCAAATCTGAGCATCCCTACGACAAACACCCTGAAGCCAAAGGACATCAAGGTTGATGTGAGCGACGAAATCCCATCCTTTATGATGAATGTTGCAGAGATGGTGCCTCTGATGAGCCCATGGAGATTTGTCATTATCGTCAACACCATAGGTACAACCTTAGGCTATAAACATTTGGAGAATTTAATCCAGGTTCTATGGAAACCAAAGAACCCCTACAAGATCATCGACCTTTAGTATGACTATTATGTAGTTCAACTAACTAGAAATGATTATTACATTTGGGCCATGTATGAGGGTCCATAGGTAGTTTTGGGAAACTATCTTGCAGTCCAGTCTAGGTTTCGTGAGTTTAGACCATCCATATATCTACTAAGGAAGCTGGTAGTCTGGGCAAGGGTTCCAGACATACCACTATACCTTTTCCAGATCAGTCTGCTCGAAGGAATTAGTAATGCTATTGGGAAGGCAGTTAAAATTGATTCAACCACAGTGAAAGGACACATGGGCAAGTTTGCTAGGATCACTATTGAAGTTGACACGACCAAACTGCTTCTCCCTGCGGTCCTAATCAACGAGAAACACATCTAATTGGAATATGAAAACATTTTGTCTATATGTATGAAGTGTGGCCAAATTGGCCACCAAGAGGAAAATTGCATGCACATCACTCCGATGCCTGTTGAAGGCGGCCCTGCATCCCAATCCAATACCTCTGCATACACAATGAGCATCCATGCAAAGAAACTTGAAAAAAGACCAATAAAGCCAAAGAAACCCCATCCCAGGAAACCTCCATAGAAAACAACCCTTTGACCAGGCAACCAAGGATAAAGGGAGGAAAACAGAAGCCTCTGCAATTGCTGATGATGAAAGATTCCAACCGGTGCTTAGCAAAAATCAAAAAAAGAAAAAGAAGCCCCAGGCGAGTTCATTTGGGACTTCCAATAGAATCCCAATAAGCACGAACATCGATAACCATGACACAGGTGGAAGTGCTACCACAATGCATCTGGTAGAAGATGAGACTATTGAGGGCCGTTCACCAACCTTCATTATTGGTAATGACCGATAGGGTGGCGTCTAATTGAGGAACAGAAGAATCATCTACTAACCAGTTCAATTAAGCCCTGACTCCTGAGAGGGTTTGGAGGAAAAGGAAACACACAACTAACTATGTTGGTTCTACCAATGTTGATGAAGAGACAACAACAAAGAGATCACTAGACTTCACTAAAGATGATCGCGGAGATATGGAGGCCCAGTAGAAGTTAGTGGGATTAGATAATGGTGAACCCATCATTATAGTCTAATCATCCTTCCATCCCCATCGTGTTATTAATGAATTTTATCTATAGGAATATTAAAGAAGCTTGCTCCTCAGATAAGATCAATCATTTAAAATTTTTGAAATCCTCCAATAACCTACACATCTTGGTAGTTCTGGATCCCAGGTTTAACAAGCACATTGCACAATCCATTATTTCTCGAGATGGTTTCTCTTTGTCTCACCACGTAGAAGAAATTGGGTTTTCAGGTGGAATATGGCTCTTGTGGGACAATTTTTTTGCAAGATTGACATCGTCCTCAACCATCGAAAATTCATCCATTATAAAGTCAACCAATCTTGGCACCTGACCTTCATCTACGCCAATCCCTCTCCTACTAAAAGAAACTTCCTATGGCATCATCTTCAAGCTGTCGCTGATGATGTCTCTAGCCCTTGGGAGACACTTGGTGATTTCTACACGATTCTATGCACTTCAGAGAAAAAAGGAGGCAAGTTCTTCAATCATAATTCTTGTAATCAATTCAAGAACATGCGAATGGCCATGGGCCTGGTTGATACAAAAGCTGACAGATTGTTTTTCACCTTCAAAAGGGGCAACCTTATGAATGCATGGACAATGTCATTACCAATGAACAATGTATAGACACGAATGCTAAGTATAGTATGTCCATCCTCCTAGAAGTCTATTCTAATAATAACCCCTCCTTATTGCTAACAAGAAGAAGCATCACCACCACTATGTCCATTTCAAGATGAAGGCTAGTTGGAACCTCCAGCCCGACTTCAACAACCACCTGCATCATTCCAAAATCCAACTCTAAAATGGGATGCCATCTCTTCAAATAAAAGTAGAAAGCACCAAGCCAAAATTCTACACAAATTGAACATTTCTCAGAAATCTATCGCCTACATTGGCAACACTACCGTTGAGATCAACTCAAAATTCTTTAATAGCCACAGAAACAAAATATCCCATCTCAACAACAATACAAGTGAATGGATCACTTCCTGGGAGGAGATCCAACTAATGTTGAGAAACTACTTCTTAAATCTTCTATTTGTCCAACAACACTGTGATCCTCATTACATTGCGACATACCCAGTTACTTTCTACACTAAGCAGGAACATCTCCTTCACAACATGAATTTACACCTACCACTGAAGAAATCCACATTTTCATCCACTCTATCGCTCCGACTAAGGCCCCAGGACCAGATGGCGTGTACAACAAATTTCTTCAGCATCACTAGAGACAAATCAATCCATCCACTGTAAGGTTGGTCACTGACATCTTCAACAAAGGGCGAATAGATAGAAAACTTGCAAACTCCAACATGGTCCTCATACCTAAAGTCCACGTTCCTCCATCCTGTAGTGACTTTCGTCCTATCTCCTTAAAAAAATTCTTGTTTCAAACTGGTCTAAAAAATACTAGTAGAGTGGCTTAAACCCTTGCTTAACGACTAGATTACATCCACTCAGTCTAGCTTCATTCTAGGTGGATGATTCAAAGACAACATACTTCTTGTTAAAGAAGTTGTCCACTCCATGAGACATAAGATAGGAAAAACAAAATGGATGGCAATTAATTGACCAATCCAAAGATTTTGATCAGATGGGATGGAACTTCATTCTAGACACAATCTGAAAGTTTTCCAGCTATTAAAAGTCAATGATATCATCATGGAAATAATAAAACAAGGGGAGATTTTATTCTCTGGGAAGGAGAAGCTCTTCCATCTTTCAAAGCATTGCAAGGAGTAAGATAGGGAAATCAAATAAGTCCCTACATGTTTTGATGCAATTTTACCGTGCGTATAAAACGCAAGTGAACGCGTCGAGTAGTACAGGCCTTTGTGAGGCCTGAGTCGAACTCAGGGATACGTGCAATCGTCGGAGACTCCTACTAACTACTTGCGATCAGCTAATCCGATTAACAAGTTGAGAGTTGTTGTTAAAAATAAAAGAAAAATAAAAACAAAACCAAAGAAGCAATCGATTAAATGTTGGTTTAATCAATTCAAAAGGATATCTTTAGGATTGCAGTTTCACCGCGAGTTTCCATTGTATTAGATTTTATATAATGCCTCAATTTTATCTCTCTATCCGAGTAGTGGCATGAAAACAGAATTGCCCACTTTCGTGGTGCAATTCACTACCTATGTTTAGGTCGGTTCCACCGTCGTAGTAACCTATACCCTAAACTAGGTGCATTATAAACGACCTCTCGGTATCCACCATTAATCTTACACCGCCTTATTCAAGGGATCTGTCAATTAATGTAAATTCCGTCTCTTTTCAGCCGTTAATCCTTCTTTCAAAGTGATTAAGGGCATTAGGCTATTATTATGGTGATCAAGCATAACAATATATTGAGAACACAAAACTATACCATGGATTTAAGAGATAAGATATGAATTACTATTATAAAATTATCATACAATGAATCCCCGGGCTACTCCCGGTCCTAAAGATAAAGGGAATTAGCCCCGCATGTTCATCTCAAGATAAAGCATGGTAGAGAAAAGGGGAAACATGAGAAAAATGAAATTGAGTGGTGAAACCCCTGAACGGAGAAGATCCAATCGATCCTTGGCATGGAATCCGCGTTTTGCCACCTTTCGGTGGTGGAATTCGTCTTCTTCAGCGTCGAGATCGGCTGGGACGTGCTCTCGTGCTCCGTTATTTTCTCCTTTGCTCTCCGGGATGTGTGTAACAACTAATGACGTACCCCCTTTGGCTGGGGGCACCGTCATTAGGTATATCTCCCTCATTAGGTCGCTAATTAACCACGGCCGTCAGATTAAGATCATTCCAAAGAAAACGCATATCTTACGGTGTCGATACCATCGACGCGAGTCGATGGTATCGACCATGCGATGATCGGCCGGCTCTCTTTCCTTTTCTTCTGTCGTGACCAATACCGACTCGATACCATCGACTCGGGTCGATGGTATCAACATGCATAGGCGTCGGTTTTAGCTTTAAGCGTCGTTGTAGCCTTCGTGCGTCGATAGTATCGACCATCGTGTCAATAGTATCGACTCCTTTCTCGCCAGCAACCTGATGGTACTCGCGGCTGGCAACCTTTGGCCCAGTCGATGGTATCGAAGGAAGCAGATACTTGTTTTCTCTGGAATTCAAACACGAGACAACATAAATTCACACACATAATAATATTTTGACAATTAATGCTCAAAACGATAAATAAAGGGGATTTGACATAAAATAATAGCAAAGACCAAAGTGGATGAATTATGCAACATTAACCATAAAAATGACTAATAAAAGAATAAAACACATATCAAACAGGTCTATAAATGCGACTCAAAATCATCGCATCAAACTCCCCTAAGCTTGAACGTTGCTCGCCCTCGAGCAACTAATCCATAGAATAGAATTGCTCATGTCAACTGAAGAACAACACACCACAACCAACATCCCATATGACTCCCACCGGACATTCACATACCGACCCTCGCTCACCACAGAATGATAATTACCCTAAAGGTGACAATAATCATCCATAAAAGAAATTGACCTCAAAACTGATGAACACTGTCACATAAGGCAGTTAACATAATAAAACTCGCCGGTTCAGACTTGGTGCATCTTGTGATCTCCTATACTACGTTGCTCGCCCTAACTACCATCTACATGGAAGCAGTTCTCCTGATATACCTTAGTGAGGAGAAATTCATGGTAGCCTACCAATCTGATCAATGGGTGGATGAAGATGGGTGGTTCATGGAAGAAAGTGGAAGTATTATACAGTTTCAACATGCATAAAAAAATGTCCTAAATGATGCAAATGCACATGAAAAACGCCCTAATGCCTAAAATTGGGTGGAATGATGCATGCACTAACCATCCATCTCAAAACAAGATGAACATCTAATTAAGATACATCATGTACTCAATTATCTTGAATTGCAGGTGATATTATGTTCCTTTCTCCTTCTTATTCTTGTTGCTTCTACATAACTCTTTTCTTTCTTTATTTTTTCATTATGCGGATTTTTTAGATTTGTCTCTTTTTTTCTTTTTTTTCCAACCCTTATATCCATAATTGATAATGAATATTTTATTGGGCTTATTTTTCTTCATACTCAGAAATTTGCACTATTTAGAAGGTATGGAACAATTTAATTCACCATTAGAGAAAAATTGAGATACATGATATAATTTATGCATGAAAATTATGAATGCAACTACATGGCATGCACCTAAGGGTAATGTGCATGTATCACTATTCTACTTTTTTTTAGATGCAAACATATGGAAATAAATTCAATGCAGGACCTATCTATATGCAATGCTGTCAAAGAAGTTAAAACTGTAAAGTACTTCCAATTCTTGTGGTGGATTGTGAAAAGTAAAGAAGTGGAAAGATCACAAGACTAGATGACTGAATCTTAGAAAGATATTATATGTCCCTCCTTACTAACCTGTGTAGTAGTTAAGAGGTTTCTCTCTCTTACATCCAATTAGAGTCTCATTACCATTTGGTCAGTTTAGGCTCAAAAAACTATTTTCATCCACTTTCATGAATCATTAGGAGTATAGTTGTGAAATTTTGTTTTAAAGTTGACAAAACCAATCATTTTCGTAGGATATGTTCCCAAGGTTAAACAAGACAGGCTTTCCAAACACACAAAAAATTTTGAATTTCCCTTGATTTTCCCATGCACAATTAATGAGATGACACAACTTTATGACATCCACAATTACACTAGATAGCATGTGGGTCCTACAAAAACTAAAATTGCAAGAAACAAATAACAAGAACAAGAACAATGAAGTTAAAAACTAAAAATAATAAAAGATAAAGCTGTTCCAACTACCCCCTAAGCTTGAATTCGACTATGGCCTCACAGTAAAAAACAAACTTAAAGATTGGAACAGTGATACCGGATCACTCTTGTGGTGGTGGAGGCGGGTACTGTGGCGCCGTGGGGTCCCAAGTAGGATACTCCCCCTGGAAAGACGGATCATACTGGGGCATGGGTGGAGGTTGTGGATACCCCCCAAAGTAGTTCTGGCTCTAGTAATGATCATAAAATGGCTGCTGCTGCATCTCCATCCTATTCATCCAATCATGCATGAATTGTTGATTGTTGAGGATGAGACACTCATTTTCAAAGATAGCTCACTGATTGTCCAGAAGCCGGTTCGTAGTGTCATGAATACCGGCAGAAGTCTCGGTATGATGCTGCTGCGTCTGCTGTATATTTTGCAGCATAGCATACATACCCTGCATGGAATAGGCATCCTCGCTTGGCTGCGAGGACGGTGGTGGTGGCGGCGTAGGCTGTGATGATGAAGATGCACCTGGATGCATCCGAGGACTCTTCTGTGGTGCCACTCGTGCTCGAAGAGGTGTAAATGTCTCCTCTTCCTTCTCAACCTCGTCGTCATTTCCGTCGTTGTCGCCTTCTTCATCGGAGTCGGCGATGGCTATGATTGGCCACCGGAAGTGTTGCTCCCCTTCGATGTCGAAGACCGGATCAGGCAACGAACACTCCTGATAGGCGTGGTTGACGTGGCAATGCGCATACGCCAAACCATCTCGAAGAAGCAGGAGATTGGACCGCTGCAAATGTTGCAAGTTCACCTTGCTCCTAGTAGATAGAGGAGTGAGCGACTGTAAATTCAAGCCGAGGTATGAAGCCAGCTTGGTGATCAGCCCGCCGAAATGAATCGGCGCTTTCCTCGTACTCCTATTCACCGCCAATACTCTCTGCAGAAAGAAGGCACCCCAATTGCACTCTTGACGCTTCAGGAGCTTATACAAGAAGAAAAGATCTAGCTCCTGGAATTTACTAAGGGATAGATCAGCCCTAGCAAACAGCGTCAAACAGAGCATCCGGTGCAGTATCCGGACGAAAGGGTGCTCGAAATCAGCTACCGCAGCATTATGGTAGCTAACAGACTTCCCCTGCGGTACCGTAACCAGCTCGGCGAAGATCGCGTCGTAGTCGGTGCGGTTGTCCGGCCGCCGGTAGTCGTTTGGAGAATGATGCCAATTGAAAATCGCATTGAACTTCCGGAGTGTGATGGTGTAGTCGATGTTGAACAGCCAGAACGACACCTAGCCCTTTATCCACTCATGGTCGGTGGCAATAATGTCGTTGGGCATGACGCAGACGTCCATCGACGCCATAAACTCTGCCACCAACTCCTTGTACGTAGGCCACTTGCCGAAGAATGGCTGGCCATCTGCATGAAATTCCAGCTCGTCAGGTCTTCGGGTTGTGTGGCGCGCCTGTCCTTTCATAACGTAGGCCAAGTTGGCCTGGAACCCTAAGTCGCAGATCAAGTTCCGATCAACATAACGGGTTGGTTCTATCTTCCTCTTTAAGATCTCCTCATAGATCTTCTTCACCTCCACAGATGGATGAATGAGTCGCGGGCATGAAACCGACGTGGGAGGAGGTGGCACGAACTCTGGGATATCCACCGGGTTCACACGTGAAGATGACGCACCGGCTCCATGCACCATGTTTGCGAGAGAAAGAGGAATAGAGAAAGAGCTCGGTGAAGATTGGAGAATCGAATCTCCGCTCGATGAAGACCTTCACTCGGTGCTGCTCGTAGTCAGGCTTGGACGGCTCTGGAACTCGCTCGGTACAAGTAGAGGAAGATTGCACTGAAGGTGTGATGTCATCTGACCTCAATCCTCCTCTTAAATAGATGTTGTCGGCGCCACTGTTGACCCATCGATACCATCGATGCGAGTCGATGGTATCGACACTTATCGATGCTATCCACCCCCTCACTGCTATCAACGGTCGTTGATGGCTGGATCTTGAAACCCGGATCGCTGACGTGTCGATACCATCGACGTGGGTCAATGGTATCGACGCTGCACCCGGATCGACCGTCTTAATGCCACGATCACTGTTGATTTATTTGCGTGGATCGGTGACATGGATGGTCGATACCATCGACTTGAGTCAATAGTATCGACTCTCTGATTAGGGAAAATCCTCGCGAGACCCGGCCGCCGCCTGCTGTGTGAGAAAGTCTCGATACCATCGACAGGCCTGTCGATGGCATCGACTTCACTGAGATGATTTTGTCTGAAAATCTCTAGAGATCTCGATGGTATCGACTGGCATGTCGATATCATCGACCTTGTCTTAGTGAGCAACCTGTTGGTGGGTCGATACTATCGACGAGGCCGTCGATAGTATCGACACAGTGCGATTTTGGTAGCCGCCAACCTGTACCACGGTCGATACCATCGACACAAGGGTCAATGGTATCGACTCTGCCTTAGACCTGCACAAGTAGCAAACAATCACAGTATCTTTTTTACACTAAAAACTAAGTAAAACAAAATTAAACTATGAATGTAAATGAACTAATCTAAGGTACCAATGGTTGGGTTGCCTCCCAACAAGTGCCCTTATTTAACGTCTTAGGCTAGACGACTTTTGGGCACCTCATGCATCCGAAAGTGAAATGAGTTTTACCTCATTCACCTTCCTCTTGTAATTTTCTCCAAAATATAGCTTCAACCTCTGTCCATTCACCAAAAATGTCATCTCACCATCGCGCACCAAGATTGCGGCGTGTGGTTTGACCTCTTCTACTACGAACGGCCCACTCCATCGGGATTTGAGCTTCCCGGGATGCAACTTCAGTCGTGAATTGAACAACAATACACTATCTCCTTTCTTGAACGTGCACAACTGGATGTGGCGATCATGGATTAACTTGGTGCGCTCCTTGTATATCCGCAAGTTCTCGTATGCCGTCATCCGTAGCTCATCCAATTCATTCAATTCAAGCAATCTCTTCCTCCCCGCTCCATCATAACTCAAGTTGAGCCTTCTAAGTGCCCAATGTGCTTTGTTCTCTAACTCTACCGGTAAGTGGCAAGCCCGACCATACGCTAACCTAAAAGGCGTGGTGCCTATAGGTGTTTTGTAAGCCGTCCTGTACGCCCACAATGCATCCGGTAGAAGGGCACTCCAATTCTTCCTCGTGGACGCCACCGTACGCTCCAAAATCTTCTTAATTTCACGATTGGAGACTTCCAACTGTCCTTGAGTTTGCGGGTGATATAGGGTACCTATGTTATGTTTTACCCCATATTTCTTCAACAATGCCGAGAATTTGTGATTCTTAAAGTGCGTACCCCCATCACTGATGATCATTCGGGGCACTCCAAACCTGCAGAAAATATTTTGTTTTACAAACCTGCACACTACAGAAGAATCGTTAGTCCTTGTGGGTATTGCTTCTACCCACTTCGACACATAATCTACAGCTAGAAGAATATATAAATTCGAATTCGAGGACACAAAGGGTCCCATGAAATCTATACCCCACATGTCAAATACCTCCACCTCTTGGAACACATTTAGGGGCATCTCTTGTCTCTTTGAAATATTACCTGCTCGTTGGCAGGAGTCACATTGCCTTACAAACTCGTAGGCGTCTCGGAACAAGGTTGGCCAATAAAGGCCACTCTCCAGAACTTTAGCTGCCGTACGGGAGCTTGCATGATGTCCTCCCATAGGTAGTGCGTGGCAATGATGGAGAACGCTCTCGTACTCCACCTCAGGCACACACCTGCGTAGGATACCATCCCTACATTGCTTAAGAAGAATCGGGTCATCCCAAAAATAATACCGTAAAGAATGGAAAAATCTTTTCCTCTCTTGATATGACCAATCTTCTGGGATGATCCCGCAAGCCAAATAATTCATAATCTCAACGAACCAAGGGTCTTTAGAATTAACTTTCAAAATCTGTTCATCCAGAAATGTCTCGGTTATGGGTATATGTAAATCTTTTTCATCCACCCTCTCTAACCTAGACAGATGATCCGCCACAACATTTTCAATCCCAGCTTTATCCTTGATTTCGATGTCAAATTCTTGTAAGAGAAAAATCCACCTAATTAATCTAGGCTTTGCATCTTTTTTCTCCATTAAATATTTAATTGCGGCATGGTCAGTCCAAACGACTACTTTAGATCCAACTAAATATTGCAGAAACTTTTCAAAAGTGAAAACAACGGCGAGTAATTCTTTTTCAGTAGTTGTATAATTTAATTGGGCGTCATTCAAAGTTTTTGAAGCGAGAAAATCACGGTGGGTTTATTGTCCACCTGCTGCCCTAACACGGCTCCTACTGTAAAATCCGAAGCGTCAAACATGAGTTTGAACGGTTTAGTCCAATCTGGCATTTGAACAACCGGTGCAGAAATCAGTTTCTCTTTCAACACATTGAACGCATGTAGACATTTGTCATTGAAATCAAATACAACGTCTTTCTCAAGCAGTTCAGATAGAGGTTTCGTGATTTTTGAAAAATCTTTTATAAACCGACGATAAAATCCAGCATGTCCCAAGAAACTCCTTACCCCTTTAACAGAATTTGGTGGGGGTAACTTGGAAATAACTTCAATTTTTACCGGATCCACCTCTAAACCTTTGCTAGACACCTTGTGTCCTAACACAATCCCCTCAGTCACCATCATGTGACATTTTTCCCAGTTGAGGACCAAATGTGTGTCCTCGCAGCACTGTAAAACTTTATCCAGATTATAGAGACATTCATCAAATGATGCACCATACACCGAAAAGTCATCCATAAACACCTCAAGACAGCGTTCTACCATGTCAGAAAAAATAGCGAGCATACACCGCTGAAAAGTCGCAGGTGCATTGCATAAACCAAAAGGCATTCGGCGATACGCGAAAGTACCATAGGGACAAGTGAAAGTAGATTTCTCTTGGTCCAAAGGATCAATTGAAATCTGGTTGTACCCCGAGTACCCGTCAAGAAAATAGAAGTGCGATCGGCCGGCAAGACGCTCTAGAATTTGATCGATAAAAGGTAAAGGAAAGTGATCCTTTAGCGTGGCGGCATTCAGACGGCGGTAATCAATACAAACTCGCCACCCGGTTACCAATCGAGTGGTGACAGGTTCATTTAAACTATTTCGGGTGACAGTGATTCCCCCCTTTTTAGGGACTACCTGTGTGGGACTCACCCATGTCGAGTCTGATATGGCGTAAATGATACCTGCAGCAAGAAGTTTAATAACCTCCTTCTTCACAACCTCCATCATGCTTGGATTGAGACGTCGTTGAGGTTGGATCACGGGCTTGGCTCCCTCCTCGAGTCGAATCTTATGCTGACATAATTTAGGGGAAATCCCCTTGATATCTGCAACGGACCACCCAAAAGCTCCCCGGTGGTTCTTCAGCACTATCAACAATTGTTCCTCCTCATCCGCACTCAAATAAGCAGAAATGATCACAGGTAACTTGTCTTCCTTAGCTAGAAAGACATATTTGAGATGTGGTGGCAGCGGCTTTAATTCTAACTCCGGCGGGCTGACCAGAGATGATTGAAGCGGCGGGGGAAGTTCACCTAAATCTTCATAATGCCTTGCATAGAAGCATGGAAGCATCTGAAGCATTTTGGCGCACTCCTTGAGTGATTTGCTCCACATCCAATCATGTGTAATATTTACCAAGAAAGCCTCCAATGGTAATTCAGGATATGCATCAAAAATAGAAATTACAATAACATCATCTTCCAAAGAAGGCGGAATGTCCTCATCCTCATCATTAGGGAACCCTACAGCCTTACACAGAGATACTACCTTGGTCTTTTCCATGATATCCATAGCCAAGGTTTCATTGTCCACTTTGCTCATCACATGAGCCATGTCCAGAAAAGGCTTCCCAAGACAGAGTGAAATATTATTATCCAGATGTTTTACCACACGACATTGTTCCTTTGCTTTAGACGACACCGTACTAGAGGGCATGACCAACTCAAATCGGTCATCGACTATACCCAAGGTCAAACGACCTCTCCCCATCTCTAAAATCATGTCGGCTTTAGCTTGGAAAGGATGTCCAAGTAATAGCTCATTGCCATGTTCATCCTGCATCTCCATGACTACAAAATCAGCTGGAAAAACAAATCTGTGCACTTTCACTAACACATCTTCACAGATTCCATATGGCTTTACTACCGAGTTGTCTGCCAATTGAATAGTCATGTTGCTTGGCCGTGACTCCTTCAATCCAAGCTTTTTGAATGTAGACAGGGGCATCAAGTTGATGCTTGCCCCTGAGTCACATAATACTTCAGCAAATTTGACTTTTCCAATATAACAAGAAATGTTAAAGCAGCCTGGATCTTGCCTCTTTGGCGGCAAAGTGCCCATGATGAAGGCACTCACTTGCTCCTTGAGCACGACAACTTCTGTGTCTAGAATTTTCCTCTTCTTAGTAATGATGTCTTTTAGAAATTTCCCGTAAGACGGAATTTTCTCAATGGCTTCCAATAGAGGGATATTTACTGAAAGCTTCCTGAAACTGTCTAAAAACTTCTTAAATTGAGCATCTACCTTCCTTGCCTTGGCACTGTTTGGATACGGGATCGGGACCGCTTGTGCCCTTTGATGAGGTGGCACATAGGGTGTCCTTTTCTAAGGTCCTTCCTCCTATGCAATTGGGTCTTCACTAGAATCCACAACTGTATCATTGACTGATTCTGTGACCGGTGCGGGATGCTCCTCATTGGCTTCACCTTCTACTTCAGCTTGTGGTGTGCTTGTCTCCTCGGCCCTTGGATTTAACAATTTCTTGCCGCTTCTGAGCAAGATGGCTTTTGCCTGCTGGTTTCCCCCTGGAACATTGGTATTTCCAGGAAAACCTTGATGTGCCAGTTTCTTCAAACTGGTATCTCTGCTGCCATCTGTGCCATAGATGTCTCAATGGTCCTCATTTGTGCCCCATGGCTTTGCAGTGTTTGCCCAAACTGATTCATGAACTCTCCTTGTTGCTTTATTTGCTGGCCAAAACTAGCCATGAGTTCTTGGTTTTGCTTTATAACTTGATTGAGCAGCTCTGTGCTCTTATCCTCCACCGCTGGCTGGGGTTTAGCATCCGGATCCTGCAAGAAATTATTAGGATCCATCCAGGAAAACTTCTTGTCTTTCCTCCATGAATAGTCGTTGTTCCAATAACCTGGATGCTGCCTCATAAATTTCACTTGAGCCTCGTCCTCGGACTCATTATCCTCCTTTGCAAGCAATTTCTTTGCGAGAAGATCCATCTTCTCATTCAGTTCCTTTATTGCCTTAGATTCTCCTACTGCACGGACCTGCTCCACGGTGCCTCTTTCACCCCATGATTGTTTCCTAGCCATGTTCTTTAATATCTCCCAACACCTGGTGTCTATGTTGTTCAAAAAGAATCCTGACCCAGCTGAATCAAGGTTGCTCCTATTGTGCTCGGAGAGAGCAAAATAGAAGATCTTTACCTATGTTTCTTTATCCAATCCGTGATGCGGGCACCGTCTCAGCATGACCTGAAACCTCTCCCATGTCTCAGAATATGTCTCACCTGCATGTTGGGTAAAGTTATGGATCTTCCTGATCATGTCATTGGTCTTCTCAGGAGGAAAGAACCTCTCAAGGAAAACCTCCACCATATGGTCCCAGGACTCCACAAACTCATCATCTAAATTGTGTAGCCATTCTCGCGCGGCTCCTGCCAATGAACTCGAGAAAAGCTTAAGATAATGTGCATCCTGTGGAAACATGTTGATTTTAACCATGGCATAGTTCTCAACAAACTGACTTATGTGTGCGACGGGGTCCTCATTCTTGAGCCCATGAAAAGCATTGGACTTCACCAGATTTATCAAAGCTGGATCAATCTTATAGGTAGGTATGTTGAGTGCTTGCTTCTCTATAGGCCCTTTTGACGCAGATGCGGAAGAAGCCTTGATATTTTCCCATATAGTCTGCGGCTCGTCCTCCATCTCTTCTTGTTCCTTGGGTTTAGAATCTCTATCCTGTAGATGATCTTGATTGTACCCGTCCTCGTCTTCAGGTCCGTTCAGTAGCAGAACCTCTGGTGCGCGACCTGCATAGTAAATACTACGCGTCTGCACCATGCACAGTACCTGAAAATAAAAAGATTAAATTTAGTACGATGCTTGACGATTGAAAATATTTAGAAAATAGATTATGAATTTTTTGGAATGATAATAATAAAAAGAAAAAAAAAAGTGGCCTAGAGTGGCCGCTCACAGCACTCGAAGTGCCAACAAATTGCCGTATCCCCGGCAACGGCGCCAAAAACTTGACACAATTTTACCGTGCGTATAAACACAAGTGAACGCGTCGAGTAGTACATGCCTTTGTGAGGCCCGAGTCAAACTCAGGGATACGTTCAATCGTCGGGGACTCCTACTAACTACTCGCGATCAGCTAAGCCGATTAACAAGTTGAGAGTTGTTGTTAAAAATAAAAGAAAAATAAAAACAAAACAAAAGAAGCAATCGATTAAATGTTGGTTTAATCAATTCAAAAGGATATCTTTAGTATTGCGATTTCACCACGAGTTTCCATTGTATTAGATTTTATATAATGCCTCAATTTTATCTCTCTATCCGGGTAGTGGCCTGAAAATAGAATTGCCCACTGTCGTGGTGCAATTCACTACCTATGTTTAGGTCGGTTCCACCGTCGTAGTAACCTATACCCTAAACTAGGTGCATTATAAGCGACCTCTCGGTATCCACCATTAATCTTACACCGCCTTGTTCAAGGGATTTGTCAATTAATGTAAATTCCATCTCTTTTCAGCCGTTAATCCTTCTTTCAAAGTGATTAAGGGCATTAGGTTATTATTATGGTGAACAAGCATAACAATATATTGAGAAAACGAAACTATACCACGAATTTAAGAGATAAGATATGAATTACTATTATAAAATCATCATACAATGAATCCCCGGGCTACTCCCGGTCCTAAACATAAAGAGAATTAGCCCCGCATGTTCATCTCAAGACAAAGCATGGTAGAGAAAAGGGGAAACATGAGAAAAACGAAATTGAGTGGTGAAACCCCTGAACGGAGAAGATCCAATCGATCCTTGGTGTGGAATCCGCGTTCTGCCACCTTTCGGCGGTGGAATTCGTCTTCTTCAGCGTCCGGATCGGCTGGGACGTGCTCTCGTGCTCCGTTGTTTTCTCCTTTGCTCTCCAGGATGTGTGCAGCAACTAATGACGTACCCCCTTTGGCTGGGGGCGCCGTCATTAGGTATATCTCCCTCATTAGGTCGCTAATTAACCACGGCCGTCAGATTAAGATCATTCCAAAGCAAACACATATCTTACGGTGTCGATACCATCGACGTGAGTCGATGGTATCGACCATGCGCAGATCGGCCGGCTCTCTTTCCTTTTCTTCTGTCGCAACCAATACCGACTCGATACCATCGACTCGGGTCGATGGTATCGACATGCATAGGCGTCGGTTTTAGCTTTAAGCGTCGCTGTAGCCTCCGTGCGTCGATAGTATCGACCATCGTGTCGATAGTATTGACTCCTTTCTCGCCAGCAACCTGATGGTAGCTCGATACCATCGACATCCCTGTCGATAGTATCGACTCTTTGCTGATACTCGTGGCTGGCAACCTGTGGCCCGGTCGATGGTATCGACGGAAGCAGATACTTGTTTTCTCTGGAATTCAAACACGAGACCACATAAATTCACATAAATAATAATATTTTGACAATTAATGCTCAAAACGATAAATAAAGGGGATTTGACATAAAATAATAGCAAAGACCAAAGTGGATGAATTATGCAACATTAACCATAAAAATGACTAATAAAAGAATAAAACACATATCAAACAGGTCTATAAATGTGACTCAAAATCATCGCATCATGTTTGTTCTCTGCTTGGAGAGGCTCAGTAAGGCTATTCTGGAAGAGGCAAACCAAGTTAATTGGAAACCTATCATTCTAAACAAAGGATGACTTCATCTTACACATTTATGTTTTGTCAATGACCTGATCCTAATGGAGGGAGCCAACACATCACATGATGTTATCATGAAAAAGACAATAGCCAAATTCTCAAAAGTCTCCATCCAGCAGATATCTTATGAAAAGTCCAAATGCTTCTTCTCTGTTAATGTTACTAGAAGTGAGAAAATTAGTATATCAAGGAAAATGTGTATAACCCAAACTAAATATCTTGGGTGATACCTAGGAGTTGTGATACTCCATCACAAAAGCAAAAAAGCAACTCACTCTCACATCCTAGACACAATGAATACGAGGATGAATATCTAGATGATGAGACAACTTCACTGGAAAGGCGTATCACTATGGTCAAGGCCACCATACAGGAAATACCTACATATGCAATGGAATCCATATTTTTGTATGCTACATTATGTGATGAGATTAACAAACAAATCAAGAATTTCGTATGTTTGGGCAATAGAGAAGAAAAGAAATTATCCCTCCTATCCTAGAAGAAGGTTACCACAAGTAAAGAATGACCTTGTCTGGCAATCAAAGATGCCAGATAATTCAACCAAGATTTAATGATGAAAAATGTTTGGAATTTTATGACCCAACCTGGGAAACCTTGGATGTGGGTCATGAGGGACAAGTACTATTGAAACAATAAGCAAGCTCCCCATGTTCTACTACATGGGAATTCATCAGAAGAAACTTACCCTCCATCTCTTCAATTTCATACAAGATCACCAACGATGGTCAATCCACCAAAGTCTGGACTGACAAATGGTTGGGTGATTTGTCTGTGGATAGTCTTCATCATGCATAATTGCACCCCTTGGCTCTTGAAGAACTTGTTGTCAGGTAAATGATCGATGATGATGATTGTGACTAGGGCTCCAAATATGAGTACCTTTCACCTGAAACATGGCCATTATCAATCAATATCACCACCAAACACTCTCAATGGAGAGGACTCCTGGGTGTGGTCTCTTGAGGAAAAAAACTATATGTATGTGAGATCTACATACAGATGGATATGTGCTAACAAAGAACATTCAACTATTGGAAATTGGAAAACATTATGGCAAAAGAAAATCCCTGAACACATACAAGTCTTTCTATGGCTTTTCATGCATGGAGATATATTCACCAACACTGAAAAATGGAGTCATCATTTGGACTCAGATGGGGTCTGCCCACAATGCGACAATACTGAAGAAACTCTTTTACACAATCTGAGAGAATGTGCTCGATCTAGAGAATGAGAATGTGATCGATCTAGAGAAGTGTGGGAATCCCAAAATTTTCCACCCCACTTCTATACCCTCAATGAGAATGACTAAAAAAGTCATCATTGAAGGAATTGATGAGCCACAAGCAACCACACATAGTCACCTATTGGCATCTATGGACTACAAGGAACAAATTCATACATAGAGGAAAGCTCCATCCAGCCTCCTATCTGAGCATTTTCATTGATCAACAATCCTAGACTATCCAAACCCTTTCACAAGGCACTAACTTATTGTCAGACATCAGTAGTACTATGCCACGAACACGAAATCTACTATCCAAGTCTTATGTGACATAGCCTACAATAAGGATACCCGTAATGGACCTATTAGAATCTAAATTGCCTCCTATATAGATTCTTGTGTAATGCGGATAAGTAAAATGTTGAAGGCAATGTGAGTGCTTGAAGCTGAGATGAATGTCATCCACCAGACTCTCTTGATGTGCCAACAAAATGGATGGAGCAACATTATCAACTTCTCTGACTCCCCCTACTTAGTGAACCTTGTTCTACAAAAATAGGTGATTCCTCCTAAATTCTAAACACTAGTCCAATCATGTGCCATGATGAAGGACACCCTAAACTATAAAGGTCAATTCATCTCTCACAATTTTAATTTTATAGTTGATAGAATCACCAAGTTTAGCTTGAAAACCAATGTTGTTATAAGTTTTTCTAGCACTCGAATTGTACAAGAGAACACATGCAATAAATTTTCTTGATTTGAAAAATAATTGTGAGTGACAAGTGTGTCTACTAGCCAATCTTATTGTGTATGTGTCTTCTTATGCTCTAATTTTTTTCAACAACCTATGTGTTTATGAATCTTACTGAATCTATGATATTATCTATAAATATTTGTTGACCATTTGATCTTTTAATCGTGGTTATGTTGCTTTCACTTTAATTGAATTTTACTATGCATTTCATATTTGTTCCTCAAAAGTGGTCTTAGTTCATTATCTTTTAAGAAAATAAAAAAAAATTAGGTTGCTTTATACACATAGTAGTCAATTTGCTTAAATGATTTGTATTGAATTCTCATCAAGTAACTCTTTCATAAGAACTTACAACATTTCTTATGTATGTGTTTAATGAAAAATGACCTTCTTGGTATAATAATTGGATTAAATGAAAATCATATCTTAAAATAAGGAATGCTTTCTTGTGAATTAAATTAGTTATTATTGCAATTTAGATAGTGTTATAACCTGAGTTTTCATGGTTTTATACATATTCAATTGAGCCTTATAAGGTTAGACAAGGTTTGCTAGGGTGTAGTTCCCCTTCACACAACCGATTTCGTTCATGGCCAATTAGCAGTTTAGGGTAATCCACTAGCATCTATCTTGTTCTTTGGTTTAAAAATCTTGTTGAATGAATATGGTTTGCATGTTATAACCCGATTTCTAGTTTCTAGTTAAATTCTCTCAAATCGCCCACACCTCCATAACTTGCTTAAAACCCAAATTGTGTCCTTGATAGTTAATTCTTGCTTAGTAAATTACTTTACTTTCCTTCATAGTTAATTGGTTTGCTCTTGATAGTCTCATGCTAGTTTAGGTACTTAATTTAAATTTTCCCTATTTTGTTAGTCTAGTGTAGATTCTGGCCTAATACAACCAATTTATCTCTCTAGATCACTAATTAGGATTAACTGTTAGGTTAGTATAGTGTTAGACTTTCATTGCTTGATTTAGTCTAATTGCTCTTTTCTTCATTAGTCTTCCTTTCTTGTTAATTAGAACTAAATTTCTAAGGGTTAGAATAGGTTTTGATTGCTTTCTCTCTTTATTTCCTACTCTACACTTAGTGTAATCAAAAGAACCCAAATCCAAACCATAAAAACCTAGAATCTTATGTTGAAACCTAGATAAACTAACTAAGATCTAGTTCCCCCTCTCTGTTTTAGGATTGACCCCATCCAGATGCATGTGAGTCTTTGTGTATTTGAGTGTGTCATCGACTAGGGTTACAAATTAGTTATCCCACGTGTGTGTGCCCCACGCACGCACCAAAGGTTCTTTAGAAGCATCATGGTTTAGAAGAAGCAACCTAGGAACTACAATATGAGATGATGAAAACTTAAACCCAAATTCTTTTCTAGTCATGGATATCATAAGGAAATCCCCTTTAGGGAAGGTAAGTTATAAAATATCAAATTTTGCAACCAAATCAAGTTATAAACTACTATTGCATAATTCTCTAGATTTTAAAATCTTTAATTCTAAATTCCCATTAACAATTTGCTACTTATTAGAAAAATCTTCATCTCGAGTGTTTAAAATGCAATTTATGTCCCATTTAGCTCAAATCACCCAACTTGGGAATCATAATTAAAGAATTGAAACCCATTATGGATTTTGGCTTCCAAATCACATAAAAATATAGAACCTTTTCTCAATTTTAATATCTAAAATAATTGTGAGAATATATATATTTGCCATGTTAGACTCCTAAATAAAGAGAGTTAATAATATCATGAACTAGAGTAACATAAATTAAAAGTTGTGTTGAAATTTCAAGGTAAACAAATGTATGAGTAGAAGATAGAAAATTTTGAGGAAAATTTGAGTTTATGACAAAAAAGGAAAAAAGAAGAAGAAACAAATGGCCCATGTTTTAGACAATAAAATGGTCATTGGCCATCTTCCCCCACACCATTTACTCCTGGGATTTTTCTCACGTGGTGGTTGCACACTCTTCCCCCATAGTAGGGAAATGACTGAGAGCATCCCCTCTATTTAGCATCTCAGTCCCCCAAATTTCCCTCTTCCATCTCAGTTGCCCCCCATCCCAACCGTCAACCCCCGCAATAGAAGGTAGGAGGAAAAAACACTAAAGACTATTGAAGGTGGCTGACCTATGGATGAAATGACTGATTAGACACTGTCAAGGTCTCATACCACCCCAAATCAGGTAAGAGGCACATAAAGCCTCATATCAACCCTATGGACATAAACCCTAGAAACTATGGACCTATAAATACCCCTAGATAATCCATCGATAAACACCAAGTCTCTATAGCCACTACAGACCTTTTTCTTCCTCCTCTAGACCTTTAGACGCCCTCCAACCTCCCCTCTTACTCCACTAAGACCTCTACAAACTTTCTATAAAAGAATGAAATCACCCCTTTACTAAAAATTTGAAATATCAAACCTCCATTCCCAACATACTCAAAAGGTATGTTGAAAAGGGTGTAAAATTTTCAAATCTTTATATATATGGTATACAAAAGACCATTGGAAAGCAGCAGAATAAAGAATAATTGACTATATTCAATTTCATAAAAGATTATACTAGAATACATCATTCTCCCTTTAGGGTTTATAACAAGATGCAACAATTAGGATCTAGATAGAGGGAAGTCTAACTGCTACAATCTTATCTCCAAAGCAACATCTCCATCAACCAATCCCAAGCTAAAAGCTAAGATCTTCTTGTCTTATCCATCACCTTGATCAGCACTAGCACCTGGGTGGTTGGGAAGGCACCCAACAAAAGGGAAAGGGAAGAAAAGTATGTTTCACAAAAACTAGTCTAAGATAACAAGATAAGAAAAGTAAATAAAAATAGACTAAGGATTCATCATAAGATGAAGATAACAAGAGAATGAAGCTAAATTCAATATATGCTTTCCATAAACAAAATAATACAAAACAATTGCATGCATGATTAATATTCACTACCTTAACTAAGTATGGTCGAGGAACCTACCGGACCTTCAACCAAAAGGTGAGGGGAGAATAACATATTTCTAGCCACCTACACATATTTCATGTGTGGGGGAAATATGACATTCCCCAGGGTAAATGAACTCATGCCCTACTATGGGTGGTTGTACATAAGTACCACTACTATAGCTAGTTAGTCTAATAAAAGCATCATGCTAGAAAAAATAGCAAGTAAAAGTATCATATTAATAGTACATGGCAGTGGGGTACCAAGACCCAAGCATAATATTTCAAAACTGATTTATGAGGCAAGTATAGCAAAAGATTTATAGGAAATAGGGTTTAATAAAGCATCATTAGAGAAAAAGTAGGTTAAGGCACACATATTCCCAACTTAAGGTGTAAATGCACATACCTCTTCCTTAGAGTCCTAGAAACCACTTTTCATAACCCAAAGCAAGATCATTGTGGCAACACATCCCACTATCACATAGACAGCGAGGTGTTACGCGAAAACGTGCAGAAATTACCATTAACCACAGATTACCAAGAACACGGGTTAATTAAAACCGATTGCGGAAAGAGAAATAATTGAGAAACTATTACATATAAGTGCTCATCCTACAAGGAAACCAGGTTATATAAACATATACAAGTCTTGATACATGTCCACAGCTTAGAGGATCAGCTGTTCCATCATCACATGGGTTCATCACCTATTTATACATACATAAAGGCCCACATCCGGCCAGCAGCAGGATATGCAAACCATCAACAGCTATACATCGTGAAACAATGTCAAAACACCTCCAAGGACCTGAGAGTACAGGGATGACTCTAAGACTCTACTACAAAATGACCAAAACAGCAGCATGTCCATCTCTTGCCTTCTACTGCTCGTCTTGTTGTTCGACCGCAACTCCACGACCACCACCACGTCTAGCTTGAACACCTGAAAACCACCAGGGTGAGACAATTGAACATTGTCCCAGCGAGAAACATAACTCCCCGCCAAAACTAAAAAACCAAGAGGATAAAGCAACAACAGAAAATAAACAGTAAAACGTAATATAATAAGAGTCTATACAGCAAGGCTATTCGTACCATCAAGCTTACCAGGTTGTATGGAAGGCATATCACCAATTATCTATTTATGGAACATGATTGACAAGATAAGGTTTATAAGATCATATCACATAACATGAGGAACGTATAAGTAACTACATGTATAACAAAATTAACTGCACAAGCAAGGCCTCAACCAATGTTTCGTGTTTTGCCTTAAACAATAAATATTATACGGCTGGATTACGTATTATTATTCCCTGAGGAAGTGAGTCGTACCGCTCAAATCCAAACTTCGGTTGCGAAACCCAAAGCCGGTGCCATAGAGGGTCAATGGGAGAGACGGACTCCACGACCTCCCACCTCGTAGTCAGTGTACGAGCACAAGCAAGACCGCAGTCTCGTGCTTAAGTGGCCTCAGCCATAGGGTCAGCTCCATAGTCTACCCATCTGCTAGCCCGCCTCGGTACATGTCTCGGTGCTAGTATACCTGAGCCACGGGCCAGTTCACCGTGCTCTGAGCCATGAACACATTCATGCTCCCATATCACATATCCTGAGCCATGGGCCTGTTCACCATGCTCCTATACATATCCTGAGTCTGCAACCGTAGCTGCACTCGAATCCTCACTATTTTAGGCTAGGAGAAACCTCACATATTCAACAATATGCGCTCTGGGTTAACCCATAGGAGAACCCGTTTCACCATCACCAGCTCCTGACGATGATGGATCTATGGCCAGGGCAACTACATGATATGTTTCACTGTAATTAGTTAGTATCTTTTAAGTGGATTGCAAGATTCAGCCAATGTTATATAACATGCAAACTATAACAAGAATAAATAGCAGGAAACACAATATCATGCTTTTACTGTAATCAATATCATCCTGGTCCATCACAAGGATCCAACATTACATGTTATCACTTGGCCTCTTGCCAATCATCTAGATCCATCATAAGGATCATCACATTGCCAAGGGATCTCAACCCTTCCTCACATAGTGTCACTGCCTCTCAAGGCTTACATCATCATCATGGATAGCAATTCCAGTACTTTAGTGAAACTCAGGTCCTTAGACCAAAGCACATCATACATTTCATTATCAAGAGTAACCATCAAAGCAGTGTTACTCAAACATATATATCTCATAGCCCCTTACCTAGTTATGCATCTGTACCTGCATGGTTAGTATGCACAATCATCATGGATATCAGAAGATTCATTTTATCAACATAGGGCAACATTGATGCTTTATATGCTGTTATCAATCCTGCCTCAACTTGTGACCATAGACCTAAGTTATATCATCATGCAAAGCATCTTATATGTTTATCATTTCCTTAGCATTATACAGATAGTTCGAGATGATTGTAAACACAGGTGCTATCATAGAAGGGTACATAGATGTGCACCTACTATAGCAATTGCCATCAAGCATATCAAGGTTACTCACATCAACCAAACGTGATAGTAACTAACATATCAGGTTTCACATGAGGAACAAGACCCTCACTATAGCGCCCACTATCCTCACAAAAGGTAGAATCGGGCAGGGTTCTTTCCCTATCGCCCAACCCTTAACTCATGGTGGGTAGGCAGACCAACACATATCAGCCAAGCACTAGGGTGTCGGGCATCCAAGGGCATGACGGGCAACATCATGTCGTGCAACTAGGTTCAAGGGTATGTCGGGCATCGCAGCATTGGGTGACACAGGGTGTCAGGTGCAACACTACTAGACAAGGCTTAATGCTCACAGGTATAACGTGTGCGACAGAGAAGACATAACATCCATCACAAATCTAGCCACATCTATCGGCCGACACACAAGGCTAAGGTGTGACGCCCGTCACAAAGCCAGGTCACAACGCCCCAACGGCCAAGGTATAAAGGCATTAAAACACAGCCTGACTAAGGTATGTCGTTTAGGGCCTTATACCAGGTGTAACGCCCGGTATGCCACTACATCATGTCATCCAAAACTCTAGGCCAACAAAGGGTATCAGGCATCATTGCCTTCAACATCATATCAGCAAGATGCAGCCCGATAGGGTCATCACCAACCTCAAGCATAAGGGCACCACAACCCTAGTGGATCAAGAAGATGCTCACCTCTCAACTTAAACGAGAGAGGGGTCTTGCACACTTCTTATCACCAATTGAGCAGCATAAAGGACAACTACAACCAAGGTCCACAACTTCCACAAAGCTCACTTTCAAGTCCATGGTGAGAGGAGGGTGTCGCTCAAGCAAATAGAGCACAAGCTCACCTCTCAACTTAAATGAGAGAGGGGTGTTTCCAATATTACTAGAACTCGAGCTCACTCCTCTATACCAAGGAGAGAAAGGAGTGTTGCTCACCAAGAAACCCTAGAACAAGGTTCGGCCAACAAGAGTAACTAAGCAAGAAACTAAACTAGCAACATGCATAGACAAATGATCATAAGAAACAAAAAAGAACATGGAAGAAGGTAGTATAGTTAGGGTTAGGAGTTATGCAACCCGCCTTAAGCAAGTTCCAAGCTCCTAGCACCAAGCTTCAAGCACCACCAAGGAAGAGGAGACTCCAAGGCAAGGATCGGCCACCAAGCTAGCAAAGAAAGAGGGGTATCGTGCACTAAGGGAGAGGGGAAAACCAAGAGACAAAAAGGATCCCTAGCAAAATAAAGGGAACACATATATAGAAGGGGATGGAGGAGAAACCAAGGTAGAGCAAAGCAAGGTGTCACCCACCTAGGGACACTTGTCCATGAGCAAAACCACCACTCAAGCATGCCCTAAACACATGTCCAAGGTCATTGCCACATGCAAGCATCAAGCATCAAGCACCAAGTGTCTACTAGTGGTGACACAAACGAGGTAAAAGATGGTCAAAGGTTCATGGGAGACACAACCTTAGGCGACACACCCTGGGCGACACAGCCTGGGCGACACACGCACTCCTGGCCGACACAAGGGCCCAAACAAGCAAAGGCAAGCTCGACAAGGCCCACCAAGGCTCAACCAAGCCCAAGGGAACTCTAGCAACGAGCCTAAACCTTCCTCTCAACACTAGAGGAAGCAAGGAGAGGGAGGAACACCTCACAAGGTGACAAACTTGCCCACAAACCCTAAACTTGGGTATATTACAAGTAGCACCTCCAGCTCTCAACCAAGCACCAATAAACCCTAATCACCATCAAAGGTGATTAGCAAGCCACTAAGCATCAGGGTTAAGCAAAGAAAACAGGATAAACCCTAAATAGAGGTTAGGGTCCTTACAAACTAACCCTCTACAAAGGGATTTCGTCCCCGAAATCCGAAGAGAAAAGCGAGGGATACTTCCTCCTCAACTCTTCCTCAAGCTCCCATGTGGCTTCCTCAACGCCATGATGATGCCAAAGAACCTTCACAAGAACCAGGTCCTTCCTCTTCAGCCTCGTAACTCTTCTGTCAAGGATCGCCACAGGTCCTTCCTCGTAGGTCACATATTCATCAAGCTCAACTTCGAATGGATGTATCATTGTTCCAGTATCTGGATGACTTTTCTTCATCATACTTACATGGAACACTGGATGTAACATGTGCAACTCTGGAGGCAGCTCTAACTCATAAGCTACCTTGCCAACTCGTGCTATGACTGGGTATGGCCCCATATATCTGGGTGCTAGCTTACCCTTCTGGCCAAACCTCAACACACCTTTCCATGGCGAGACTTTAAGATACACTGTGTCTCCTACCTACAACTCCAAAGATCGTCGGCGATTGTCTGCATAAGACTTCTGCCTGTCCTGTGCCACTTTCAACTGTTGTTGTATCACCTTGATCTTCTCTGTTGTCTACTGTACTAACTCAGGACCCAAAAGCTGATATTCACCAGACTCACACCAAAATAATGGAGATTTGCACCTCCTGCCATATAAGCCTCATAAGGATCCATGTCAATGCTCCGCTGATAACTGTTGTTGTAAGCAAATTCTATCAAACTGAGATGTACGTCCCAACTATCTAGGAACTGCAAAACACATGCTCGAAGGAGATCCTCCAAAGTCTGAATAGTTCTCTCAGACTATCCATCTGTCTGCGGGTGGAAAGCAGTACTGAACCTCAACTGTGTTCCCAACGCTTTGTGCAACTGTTCCCAGAAATGACTCGTGAAATAAGGACCTCTGTTAGAAACTATAGTAACTGGCACACCGTGTAAACACACTATCTCATCCACATACACTCGAGCGAGCTTCTCAGCTGTATACGTTGTCTTTACTGGTATGAAATGGGCAGACTTCGTCAATCTGTCCACTATCACCCAAATGGAATCATGATTAATAGTTGTCCTGGGCAGACCAACTATGAAATCCATAGTTATGTGATCCCATTTCCACTGCGGTATCGGCATGGGTTGTAATGTACCTGCCGGCTTCTGGTACTCAACCTTAACTTGCTGACATACCGCACATCTAGCCACAAACTCGACTACATCTTTCTTCAAACCAGGCCACCAATACAAGTCCTTCAAACTATGATACATCTTGGTGACTCCTGGATGCATAGCATACATCGACGTGTGCGCTTCCTCGAGTACTAGCTTCCTCAGATCACCTGTATCGGGGACCACCATCCTATCTCGGTAGCAAACTAGTCCATCCTTGGACTCATGGAACCCATCACGCTGTTCGGTGCCAAACTCTGATCGGATCAACTGTACTGTATCATCTGTCTATTGTGCATCTTTGATCTGTTGTCTCAACGTAGGTTTGACTTGCATATGTGTCAAAAGTCCAGCTAACAAAGAAACTTCCATATGCACATTCATCTGTTGCAAGGAAACAAGCATATCCCGTCTATGGCATACCAGGGAACTCAACTGTGCCTTCTTTGTAGAAAGAGAAGAAGACTTTTGACTAAGCGCATTAGCTACCACATTCGCCTTACCAGGATGATACTCGATGGTGCAGTCATAATCATTGATTAACTCCATCCATCGACGATGTCGTATGTTTAACTCGTTCTGTGAGAAGATGTACTTCAGATTCTTATGATCCGTAAAGATCTGACACACTTCCCCGTAAAGATAGTGTCTCCAAATCTTTAACGCATGAACCACCGCCGCCAACTCCAAATCATGAGTCAGATAGTTCTCCTCGTGTTTCTTAAGCTGTCGCGAAACAAAAAACCACATGCTCTTCCTGCATCAGCACACAACCTAAACCTTTCTTGGAAGCATCGCAGAAAACAACATAGCCCTTTCCAGGCTCTGGCAGGACTAACACTAGAGCACTAGTCAACTTCTCCTTCAAACTCTGGAAAGCTTGCTGGCAATGATCATTCCAGACAAAAGGTGCATCCTTTCTAGTCAACTTTGTCATCAACAACGCAATCACACTGAAGTCTTTGATAAACCTCCTATAGTATCCTGCCAAACCCAAGAAACTATGAACTTCTATCGGTGTCTTCGGCTGCTCACACTCTGCAACAGACTCTGCCTTCCTCGGGTCCACTTTGCCTCCTTCTGCAGATATCACATGACCTAAGAAAGTCACTTCTTCCAACCAGAACTCACACTTACTGAACTTGGCATACATCTGATGTTGATGAAGAAGAGTCAACGCTCGTCAAAGATGTCGCTCATGCTCTTGCCTGTCCTGACTATAGATCAAGATGTCACCTATAAAGACTACAACAAACTGATCTAAGAATGGACGGAACACTCTGTTCATCAAATCCATGAAAGCAGTAGGTGCATTGGTTAGCCCAAACGGCATAACCACAAACTCGAAGTGACCATACCTCATCCTAAAAGCTGACTTTGGTATGTCATCTGCTTTAATCCTCAACTGATGATATCCGGACAGTAGATCGATCTTTGAAAACACTGTCGCACCACACAACTGATCGAACAGATCATCTATCCTCGGCAACGAGTACTTGTTCTTGATCGTGACTTTTTTCAACTGTCGGTAATCTATACACAACCGCATCGATCCGTCCTTCTTCTTAATGAACAACACTGGAGCACCCCAAGGCGACGTACTCGGTCAGATGAAACCTTTCTCCAACAACTCTTGCAATTGCTTCTTAAGCTCTGCCATCTCTACTGGAGCCATCCTATACGGTGTCTGTGCAACTGGCTGTGTTCCTGGAACCAAATTGATCTCAAAATCAATCTCTCAGGGTGGAGGAACATCGGGAAACTCATCAGGAAACACATATGCAAAGTCTCGAACAACTGACACCTCTTCAAGGCTAGGACCCTTCGCCTTGGTATCCACAACGGTATCCACCACGTGAGCTAAGAACGCCTCACATACTTGTCGTAACAACTTCTCTACCACCATAGCTGATACTAGACATGTCGGAAGAATCTTCCTATCTCCTTGGAAGATCCACTTCTCTCCGTCATCATCAAACACTGCCTGCTTGGAACCACAGTCCAAAACAACCTTATACTTCTCTAAGGTATCCATCCCAAGAATCACATTGAAACCGTGCATATCAAGTGGTATAAGATCCACTTGTATACTGTGTTCCAAAAAAGATAAGACACAAGATGGACACTCTTCTCGAAGTGTCGAGGAACCATCAAGAGGGGTTTCTAACCACAAGCTATCTTTCTTACAACTAAAAGGTAAACGACAGTTTTCAAGCATACTATAGGCGATAAAAGAGTGTGTAGCACCCGTGTCAACCGGAACATATATAAAGTAAGAAGAAGACATATCATAATGAAATAACTCCATCTGACTTGTCACTACTCGCGGGTTGACTATCACCTCCGGCTGACTCATAGCATAGAATCGAGCTGTTGCTTGCTATCCACGTCCTCTGCTTCCTTGAGCAGACGATCCAGCTTGGGATGCCTGACCGCGTCCTCGCCCTCTGCTAACCCTGGGCTGCTATCTATCTAATCCTTGTTGATTTTGTCTTGGTTGCTGCGTTACTTCAACATCTCTATTCGGGCAATGTAACTTGATATGCCCGGACTGACCACAAAGATAGCATGCCCTATCTTCAAACCGTGGCCTAGATGGCCCTATCACTACCACTAAAGCTGTACTATGTGCCTTAGATGAAAAAGAAACATATCCTCTTCCCTTACTCGGAGACCACTGTGATGGTACACTGGAACCTCTCATCTCAAAAGGTGTTGAAAACCTTGGCTTCTTGAAGCCACCAAACCTCTGTCCCTGGAACTTAGCATGCCTCTTCTTGGACATGGATTCTCTTTTCTCCCTTACTGGTCGTTCTATCCTCTGGACAGATTCCACAAACGTAGCAAACCGCTCACGGTTCTCCAACGCAGAGACAAGTGTTGTCAGCTCATCACCCAGACCTTTCTCAAAATGTCTGATCTGCTCCTCATCTGTTGCTGCCATTAGAGGACAAAACCTCAATAGATCCATGAACTTAGCCTCATACTCAGTGATCATCGTTCCTTGGCGCAAGCGTTCAAATTGACTGATCTTCTCATCCAGATACGTCTTCAGAAAGTATCTGCTGACGAACTCGCGTCGGAAAACCTCCCAACCGATCACCTCTCCAGGCCGCTTCTCTTCCTCGATGGTCCACCAGTGACCAGTACTACCCTTTAGAAGGTAGACATCATGCTTTACCTTGTCTGCTTCGGGGATGTTGAGGATCCGGAAAGCCTTCTCAAGACTTGTCAGCCACAGATCTGCATCCGCTGGATCAGCCGTTCCAGCATAATCTGAAGCTCCGACTCAGCGAAGCCGCTCAAAGGTCTTCCCAATACCCGATGTTTCACCATGGGGAGCCTGTGCTCTTGGCGGAGGCACTGACAATCTTTCTACCATGAGATTCATTGTAGCCATCATTTGCCCCATAAGTTGTTGATAGGAAGGGTGTTCAAGAATGGCTGGGTCAGGTTGGGGGACCTCAGGCACTCGATCTCCATGTGCCTGCCCTTCTGCTCCATCAACTGATGCAGCATCGCTGTTCTCAGTAGCATGTTCATCATGGTTTCCAGACATCTTAACTCTTCTTCCGTTGAGGGCAGAAGACGATCGTAAGAAAATTTGGGGAAACTCACAAGAATAGACACAACCTAGTCCTAAATCCCTATAGACTCAGCGAACCTAACGCTCTGATACCAAAACTTGTGGAAACACATCCCACTATCACATAGACAACGAGGTGTTACGTGAAAACGTACGAAAATCACCACTAACCACAGATTACCAAGAACACAGGTTAATTAAAACTGATTGCAAAAAGCGGAATAACTGAGAAACTATTACATTTAAGTCCTCATCCTGTAAGGCAACCATGTTATATAAACATATAAAAGTCTTGATACGTGTCCACAACTTAGAGGATCAGCTGTTCCATCATCACATGGGTTCATCACCTGTTTATACATACATAAAGGCCCACATCTGGCCAACAGCAGGATATGCAAACCATCAATAGCTATACATCGTGAAACAACATCAAAACACCTCCAAGGATCTGAGAGTACAGGGATGACTCTAAGACTCTGCTACAAAATGGCCAAAACAGCAGCATGTCCATCTCTTGCCTTCTACTGCTTGTCTTGCTATTCGGACGCAACTACGTGAACACCACCAAGTCTAGCTCGAACACCTAAAAACCAGTGGGGTGAGACAATTGAACATTGTCCCAGTGAGAAACATAACAACCCGCCAAAACTACAAAACCAAGAGGATAAAGCAACAGCAGAAAATAAATAGTAAAACGTAGAATAATAACAGTCTATACAGCAAGGCTATTCGTTCCATCAAGCTTACCAGGTTGTATGGAAGGCATATCACCAATTATCTCTTTATGGAACATGATTGACAAAATAAGGTTGATAAGATCTTATCACATAACATGAGGAACGTATAAGTAACTACATGTATAACAAAATTAACTGCACAAGCAAGGCCTCAATCAATGTTTCGTGTTTTGCCTTAAGCAATAAATACTATACGGTTGGATTACATATTATTATGCCCTGAGGAAGTGAGCTGTACCGCTCAAATCCAACCTTCGGTTGCAAAACCCAAAACCGGTGCCATACAAGGTCAATGGGAGATCCGGACTCCACGACCTCCCACCTCGTAGTCAGTGTATGAGAACAAGCAGGACCGCAGTCTCGTGCTTAAGTGGTCTCAACCACAGGGTCAGCTCCATACGCTACCCATCTGCTAGCCCTCCTCAGTACAGGTCTCTGCGCTAGTATACCTGAGCCACGGGCCAATTTACCGTGCTCTGAGCCATGAATGCATTCATGCTCCCATATCACATATCCTGAGCCATGGGCATGTTCACCATGCTCCTATACATATCCCGAGTCTGCAACCGTAGTCGCACTCGAATCCTCACTATTTTAGGCTAGGAGAAACCTCGCATATTCAACAATATGCGCTCTGGGTTAACCCGTAGAAGAACCCGTTTCACCATCACCAGCTCCTGATGATGATGGATCTATGGCCAGGGCAACTACATGATATGTTTCACTGTAATTAGTTAGTATCTTTTAAGTGGATTGCAAGATTCAGCCAAGGTTATATAACATGCAAACTATAACAAGAATAAATAGCAGGAAACACAGTATCATGCTTTTACTATAATCAATATCATCCTGGTCCATCACAAGGATCCAACATTACATGTTATCACTTGGCCTCTTGCCAATCATCTAGATCCATCACAAGGATCATCACATTGCCAGGGGATCTCAATCCTTCATCACATAGTGTCACTGCCTCTCAAGGCTTACATCATCATCATGGATAGCAATTCCAACACTTTAGTCAAACTCAGGTCCTTAGACCAAAGCACATCATGCATTTCATTATCAAGAGTAACCATAAAAGTAGTGTTACTCAAACATATATATATCTCATAGCCCCTTACCTGGTTATGCATCTGTACCTACATGGTTAGTATGCACAATCATCATGGATATCAGAAGATTCATATTATCAACATAGGTCAACATTCATGCTTTAGATGTTGTTCTCAATCATGCCTCAAGTTGTGACCATAGACCTAAGTTATATCATCATGCAAAGCATCTTATATGATTATAATTTCCTTAGAATTATAAAGATAGTTCGAGATGATTGTAAACACTGATGCTATCATAGCAGGGTACATAGATGTGCACCTACTATAGCAATTACCATCAATCATATGAAGGTTACTCACATCAACCAAACGTGATAGTAACTAACATATCGGGTTTCACACGAGGAACAAGACCCGCACTATAGCGCCCACTTCCCTCACCAAAGGTAGAATCAGGCAGTGTTCTTTCCCTATCACCCAACCCTTAACCCATGTCGGGTAGGCAGACCAACACATATCAGCCAAGCACTAGGGTGTCAGGCATCCAAGGGCATGACGGGCAACATCATGTCGTGCAACAAGGTTCAAGGGAATGTCGGGCATCGTAGCATTGGGCGACACAGGGTGTCAGGTGCAACACTACTAGACAAGGCGTAACGCTCATAGGTATAACGTGTGCAGCAGAGAAGACATAACATCCATAAAAAATCTAGCCACATCTATCGGCCGACACACAAGACTAAGGTTTGACGCCCGTCACAAAGACAGGTCACAATGCCCCAACGGCCAAGGTATAAAAGCATTAAACAATAGCCTGACCAAGGTGTGTCGTTTAGGGCCTTCTACCAGGTGTAACGCCTGACAAGCCACTGCATCATGTCATCCAAAACTCTAGGCCAACAAAGGGTATCGGGCATCATTTCCTTCAACATCATATCATCAAGATGCAGCCTGACAGGGTCATCACCAACCTCAAGCATAAGGGCACCACAACCCTAGTGGATCAAGAAGATGCTCACCTCTCAACTTAAATGAGAGAGGGGTCTTGCATACTTCTTATCACCAATCGGGCAGCATAAAGGACAACCACAACCAAGGTCCACAACTACCACAAAGCTCACCTTTCAAGTCCATGGTGAGAGGAGGGTGTTGCTCAAGCAACTAGAACACAAGCTCACCTCTCAACTTAAACGAGAGAGGGGTGTTGTCCATATTACTAGAGCTCGATCTCACTCCTCTAGACCAAGGAGAGAAAGGAGTGTTGCTCACCAAAAAACCCTAGAACAAGGTTTGGCCAACAAGAGCAACTAAGCAAGAAACTAAACTAGCAACATGCATAGACAAATTATCATAAGCAACATAAAAGAACATGGAAGAAGGTAGTATAGTTAGGGTTAGGACTTATGCAACCCGCCTTAAGCAAGCTCCAAGCTCCTATCACCAAGCTTCAAGCACCACCAAGGAAGAGGAGACTCCAAGGCAAGGATCAGCCACCAAGCTAGCAAAGAAAGAGGGGTGTCATGCACTAAGGGAGAGGGGAAAACAAAGAGACTAAAGGGATCCCTAGCAAGAGAAAGGGAACACATATATAGAAGGGGATGGAGGAGAAACCAAGGTAGAGAAAAGCAAGGTGTCGCCCACCTAGGGACAGTTGTCCATGAGCAAAACCACCACTCAAGCATGCCCTAAACACATGTCCAAGGCCATTGCCACAAGCAAGCATCAAGCACCAAGTGTCTACTAGTGGTGACACAAATGAGGTCAAAGATGGTCAAAGGTTCATGGGTGACACAACCATAGGTGACACACCCTGGGTGACACAACCTAGGTGACACAAGCACTCCTGGCCGACATAAGGGCCCAAACAAGCAAAGGCAAGCTCGACAAGGCCCACCAAGGCTCAACCAAGCCCAAGGGAACTCTAGCAACGAGCCCAAACCTTCCTCTCAACACTAGAGGAAGCAAGGAGAGGGAGGAACACCTCACAAGGTGACAAACTTGCCCACAAACCCTAAACTTGGGTATATTGCAAGTAGCACCTCCAGCTCTCAACCAAGCACCAACAAACCCTAATCACCATCAAAGGCGATTAGCAAGCAACTAAGCATCAGGGTTAAGCAAAGCAAACAGGATAAACCCTAAACAGAGGTTAGGGTCCTTACAGTCATAGTCCACTTGTCCTAACATCATTACCATATCCATGTATTAGAACTATATTCATTCTTTAAGGACTCAAAACCCCAAAGTTACCAACCTTTTACACAAATCATTGATTTAGACTGTGGAATTATCACAATTGTCTTAGTTAGGTTTTTATGATCAAAATAACATACAATATTATGTATTTTGAAGATATGGACTTTTAGATGCATTTTTGGTGATTTTTAACTAATTAATTCATTTTCTAGAAAATGACCTTCGATAAAACTCGAAATAAATCTTTGGAAATATTTTTATTAGAAAGAGAACATTTTTCCAAGTTCAGAACATATTTTGTTTTTATTTTTGGACAAACGAATCAAAAGTTATGATTTTTACGATTCTGACCAACTAGAAAATCCCAAAACTCCAAGTAAGCGAGAAATAAGCAAAAAAGAAAAGGAAAAGAAAGTTAGACCCATGTGACTTGTCCCAATCATAGGCGGCCAAGTCATGGGTCAAACACCATGTGGCTTTGGTCAGACAAGTCGTGAAAGCAAGCAAAAAGACGGTTATGCCCATGAGCGAGAAACTAAAAGAAAGAGGAAACGAGGAGGGTAAACTCAAGATTGCACCATGGGGATTCATCCTCCAAGTTCACATGAACCATGGCTATTCGAAGCAGCTAGCTTCTTCGATCAAGATTGGTAAAAATTGCATAGCACGATGATTCAGGAAATCAAGAACATAGAAAGATAGAGGAGAGGGAGACAAACTTACTGCTAGGATTAATTGGTCGGAGGTGGCGAGGAGTAGGGGAACTAGCCGCTGCAAACCCAATGTCCCACGAAGCATGTCGGCGGCCATACAATCAAGGAATAGAGAAATTAGGATAAGATGACGGTTGCATAGGGGTTGAGGTATGTTTTAGTGGTGTTATATATAGGTGAGGGTAAGAGTTGTGGCGAGGAGGAAGTGGCCGACTTTGCTTGTAGCCCAAGGTTTTTGGGTTTCCTAATTTCTCAACCAAAATACAAAAATAATATATCAAACGGTGCAGAATCCAAATTGTAATCCAATGCAACTTGTTTCATGAAGTTTTGTTGAGAAACGTGGGAGATATAGTCATTTGAAAATCACATATATTTATTAATGTATTGTTCACACGGCTAGGGGATGACTCTGAACATTTAATACAACTTTCTAACTTTGTTCTTTTGATGCATTTAATATATACAACTTTCTATAATTATTTTAGGGTGTAAACAAAGTCTAAATAAACTCAAATTTGGTACTTTAATTTATTTTAGGGTGAGGAATCTGAATATAAAATGATATTTATCTTTTGAAGACTTTTAATATTTTATTTAAGAAAATCTTATTTTCTCTTTCCTCATACATTAATGACTCTAGGATTCTCCAAAAATAATGAAACTACACATATAAGTCAAATGAAGTGTTTAAAATATGAATTTGTTATTATTTCCTTTTTTGTTTTGTTTAATATTTTAATTAAATATTTGAAGGTTTTGCACACTTTCTCTCCTAAATTCACCTTCTCATCAAATATTTTCGACATTGGATGAAAATTTACTTAATGGTCTATTTTAACATGCAGAACATAAATTTGGAATTATTTATTTTTTGAATACTATTATTATTTTATTTAATATATTTATATTTAATCACTTATTTCATCCTTTTATTTAATTAAAGGCATCTAGAAACTTTCTAAAAATATGAAACATATCCTATAAGCAATAATAAATGTTAGGAACATGTTTTTGATATTAATTAATTTTTTTCAACATATATTTAATATTTTTGGTCTTTAAATCATTTTCTCTCTCCTAAATAAAAAAAATATTTAACATTGACCAAATTGGATGAAAATTCATATGTGGACAAATTTTGACATGTAGATTATGAATTTGTGTTTTGTTTCCACTTTTGAAGTCATTTAATAATTTATGTAATAATTTAGAGAAAAACTCATATTTTCCAATTCTAATTAATGCAAAGATAATTATTGATTTTTCAAAATTGTAAAACTTGTCATTCAAGCAAACTTTTACTCAAGGAAAATGAATCTGAAGTTATGTTTAACCAATTAGTCTTCCTTTTATGAATTTTATCCCATTATCCAATATTACCACTATTTCTCATATTAAATAATTTCCTATCACATTAACATGTTTAAAGCATTATTATTCATTCCTTTTTCTCTTCCTTGCTCCATAAGGCTAAGGAATGATCTAGAATAAATTATTTTATCATTATCTTATGTATGTCGTAAATTTGCATATTAGACCCTTATTAAAAATATTTATTGAGGTATTTGTGCATAAACTCATATTTTGGCAATAATAATGAACAAATGTTTACCAAGCCACTACTATTTCCAAAAATTAAACATAAAGGCCAAAAAGGACAGAAATGAAATGAAAAGCTTAGAAAGAGGGTCAAAAAGATAATATGTCTTAGTTTCGGTATGTTACACTTTCCAACTATACCCTGGCCACGAATTGGCCTCAACAGTTGCCCCTTCGCTATCTAGCCTTCCTCAGGCTTACTAGGCCGTCCTGATAGGAGTTAACTTTGCCAGCAACTATGACTTCAAAACCACCAATGATTTTAAAGCCACGACCACCTTAGAAACCACCACCATAGGAACAAGACACCATGAGCACTACAGTTAGGCCAGTTCCCTAGATCGCAAACATGCACCTGTACACAATATGTGCACAAGACAGCGATCTCCCTTTCCCTGCTTTACCTCATGGCTAATAAATAAAATGTAGAATTTAGTGAATTAAGTGATAAATCCATGTTAATTTCAGTATTCCATATAACAACGTTCATACAAGAGGATCAAATATGGTTTAATGTTGCAAATACACCCCAATACCCTCCCTTCAACTAACAAATTGTTTGTCTAATTTTATACAAAAATGATGCATATGAACCTAGATAATTAATTTATAGCATAAGGAGACCTAAAATATCAATACAATTTAAGAGAACACTCAAGGGGTGAAATATAATTGCTTAACCTTATTTAATTAATCTTCCCATTAAGGCTTATAAAGAGTATAATCCCTAAGTTTTGCAAACCATATATTTATGCAACACTCTTTAATAATTGGACTAAGAATGACTACTCTTGTTGTGATGTGTATTATGAAAGTACTAATCTATCCATGGTACTTTTACAACCCCTAAAAATAAGAAAACTATACCCTACTAAATGTTAACCCCTTTTTTACAATGTAGATATGTATTAGTACAAGTGATTTACATATATGACATATATTAGTATATCACATAACATATATGTTTATATCTATGCCCATATGGTAAATCATATGATGATTCATATGACATGTCTTAAAAATTATTTTATAAATAATAAAGGCAATCTTCCAATTTGTTCTATTTCAATCTATTATGCTATAATGATGAAACATAATAAATGTCTAAAGAATGGCATTATTCAATGGCGTATGTCTTCGGGTTGATGACCTAAACAATGATATCATATGGATGTTAAGAATATGTAAATTCTTATTATGTCCCTAATCAGATTTTGTTTTGGAAGGTTGATAGACAACAATGTCACATTAGACTAGAGTCTTTGTCAATTGAGTCATGATATGTGATACCAAACCAAACACATAGATACTTGTTAGAGAATAGTGTATTACATATACCCACCTTGAGAGTGACACATGGAAACCATAATTGGTGGTTATAATAATCTCTCATAGTGAAGGTGGTGACTGTGGACCATTATACTTGAAATCACTACACCCATCACATGTTACACAGTGTACTTTGACATCATCCACCGTGACCTTGAATAAGGGTTTCCATAAAGGTAATGATTGGATGCACTGTGACACATTAGGATATATGTGAGTGATATAGATGGGATTTTGCCTCCTACAGACTAAGAAAACCGTGTGCATGAACAAGTGAATCATATACGATATTGAGGTCACATATATCTCAAACAACCTGCTCTAGTTCAAGGAACATGGATTGAACATTGAAAGGGATACAATTCCATGCCTCAAGTTCAATCCACATATCAATGACAAAGGAATTATACAATCACTATAACATCAATCACATATTGTAGGTTGAAGTTATTCTCCAACTTTCCATATTACTTAGGTAGCAATGGTGTTTCTAGACACTACTCATTTCTTGTGATGTCATAAATCGGTTATTGACATTCATTGTTAATGTAAATTGGAACCTATAGGGTCACATACATAGAATACACTTAGAATATAAGTTCATTAATGAATATGGTTTCACCTTGATTACTAAAGAGTTAGGTACTCAGTTTAAACAACATTGGATGAATATTGACTGACTAAACTATGAACCATATAGTTCAAGTGCTGAACTGATCACTTCATAGTGTCAAGTAAATTAAACCAACTTTGGCAATTCTGGATGTTGAACCGACCGGTTTAGGAAGTGAACCGACTAACTGAGGACCATGAATCAGATGGCTCAGGTTGAGAATCATGTGGTTGTGGATTAATTCGACCGATTCAAGGAGTTTTGCTGATGCATGTTGTGTAGAAAGTTGAATATAAATTGCCAATAAAATTGGAATTGGAAAACATGTTGAAACGACCAGTTCAAGGTTTGAACCAGTCGGATCACATGCAACTGTTCACTTCTCATGTTAACTGACTATTTTGTTGCTTGCAGGATGTGAAAAATCATGAAATTATAGTCCCTTCCACTCCCACTTAGATTGGGAAACCTGGCCCTAACCCTCCTATAAATGGACGGGTATTGGGGGCTTCTCAGACACAACTCAATTTCCTCTAAAATTGTTGTCCTCTCTTATTCTAATAACCAATAGAGAGGTAGAGAAAGTCCTAGTACATAAAGGGAGGGATAGCAAGGGAGAATAATTTTTGGAGTAAAAGTTGGTGACTAGTACACCAACGAGAAGGGACAACTTCTTGTCATTTCTACTAGAACGACATAAGTTCTCGATGGTTCGTGTAGACTACCATAGAGGTGTAGAGTATTTCCCTCTAGGAGTACAAGGTCAAACTATTGTTTGTGGTAATCAACTAGTATATGTTGCTAACATCGTCTGACTAATACTTGAAGAAAGGTGCATACTACAACAAGGGTATTGTTGCTGGACTTTCTCTGGGACTAGGTATAACCTCATCAACCATCCTTCCCTTTACATAGTTGTTGATATGATCGTCTGTTAAAGGGGAATATGGTAGATAAATTTTTTATTTCCGCTATCTATCATTTATGTATTTCCCAAGAGTGGTATCAGAGCCATGTGAATCTACTATGTTTTAGAATTTAATCATTATGATCAGATACTAATTTTTACCTTTTATTTATTACATACAAAGAGAATATTTAATTATGATCTATGTGCATATCTGATTAAATACCACATACTATCCCAAACATATATATATATATATATGATATTTATGCAATTTACACACGTCACCCAAAAATTGATTTGACGGTGAATGTTTGGCATGGTTATGGACAATAACCCAATTACATGTGTGTGGTTGAATGGTTTGTTTTTCTTGTTTTTATCTCACTTTTCACATTGACCCTCTACCTTCTCTTTCAACATTTAAAAATATTATTCTTTCCATCCTATGCTCCCCACAAATGTGACTTTAGGTTTCTCATTACCATGTAATAGATTTAATTACATTAGGATAGTTTATTTTCTTATTACGACAAAGATGACAATTAGCACTAGAGGAACCACCCACATTGAAGATGAGTCGACCATTTGGAGGACCAAAGAGGACAGACACAGGAGTCGAACCAATTGGTTGGTGTCCCAATTGAACAATGAGAAAAGTCCAGATGATGTTGAATTGGAGATCAACCTACTGGTCTGACAAACCAACCGACCGACCAAGAGGCGAGTTGACCGGTTCAAGGGTTGAACCGATCAATCCAGATTGTTTCAAGCACAACAACAGGTTCATACATGAGATGTAGGCTTAGGTGGTAGTAATTCCTTGTGGCTCCAAAAAATTGCAATAAGAATGGCCATAACTATCACTACGGTTTAATATTGCGTGTTTGCATTTGTGGTAAATGCCATGTATATGATGCGCACTATAGTATGTGGTGATTAGATATGTATATATATATATTTTTTTTGTATAATACTTAATCAAAGATATTAAGTCTAAGATGCTTTCAATTAGAAACACACATGAAAATATTGATCTATTATGCATGGGTGCACCAACCATGGTGCGCTATATATCTCGTAGAAGTGTGATGAGAATTATGTGGGCCTACCAAGCGGGGTTGATTTCTTGTATTGGCTTTTGGGTCAGGCTTAATTGGCTATCCTTAATGACATTAAGCACCTAGAAGCATGCAAATGACTATGGCAAGGTGTTCCACATATCATCTATTCTAGAATCGTGTAAGATGCCATTTGCAAATGTTGTATACCTTAATGATTGATTATGAATGTTGAAGTTGGTCGGGTAATAACTCAATTATTTTGGTTCTTGTATCATTAGAAGTTTGCACATTGCAATCTTCCAAATTGATAATTGAGGGTTATCGACTTGAACAAATTAATGAGAATGATAATTAATTAAAGTCTTAATTAAAAATTGTCAAATTTTATACAAAATAAATCAAATCAAAATGGTTTTTGACATAATTGCAAGTTTCTCTTGTAGAATCAAATGGCAACATACAACAATTTTTCTCTACAATCAGTCCTTGAGAAGGACATATTAAATGGGAATAACTTTCATGATTGGTTCAGGACACTGAGAATGGTTCTCACACAAGAGCACAAGCTCTATGTCCTTGAGACACCAGAGCCAAATGACCCTCTTCCCAATGCACCTAAGGGAGACAAGGATGCTTACAAGAAGCACATAGAAGATGTCGTTGATGTCAAGTACCTAATGATGTGCTCCATGAACTATGAGTTGTATAGAAAACATGAGATCATGGATGTTTTTGAGATGGTCACACATCTTAAGAACATGTTCCAAGATCAGGAAAGACTAGAGAGATATGATGTCTCTTAGGTGATGTTCAAATGTAACATGGCTAAAGGAGATTTAGTAGGTCCTCATATTCTCAAGATCATTGGATATGTGGAGAACCTTTCTAGACTGAGATTCCATTTTGGTCAAGATTAGCCACTGATATGATTTTGTAGTCTCTTCTAGAGTCATACAGTTAGTTTGTCATGAACTACATCATGAATGACTTTGACAAGACATTGATAGAGTTATTTGGCTGTTGAGAATACTTGAGGCACAAATGAAGAAAGACAAACCCAAGTCTATGATGATGATCAACAAATTAAAGGGAAAGTATAAAGGCATAGGAAAATCTAAGAAGAGTTCTAAAGCTGACCAGAAGCCCAAGTCTTCAACACTGAAGGCAAAGCGAGGAGTGAATAAGGGAGTCTATTATCACCACTATCACTATCCTAGACATTAGAAGAGGAATTTCCCTCTCTACCTAAAGGAACTAAAGTAGAAAAAGCAAGGGATAGAGATCTCCACTTAAGGTATATACATTATAAGATAAATCTAATTACTTCTCCATCTTGGGTATATGATATAGGATGTAGATGTGACATATGATTGAATATGCAAGATCTGATAAGAAGTAAGCCTTTAATAAAGGGAAAGGTTGGACTGTGATCATAGTGGATCAAGAGTTTCTACAAACTTCAGTATAAAGTTGGAATTTATCTAAGCCCATCGGAGATGTAATAGAGTTAAAATAACTGCTATTCCATTATGCCAATAATAGAAACACTTTAATTTTGCATCTTGTATGACAAGGATGATTATGAATAAAATAGTTAATGTACTATTTCAAAGATGTGATCTTGTATGGGAACGCCCCGAATGTCTTATGATCTTTGTTTCAAGGATCTAAATATAAATGTACATAGAGTAAATAACAAAAGTATTACAATTTGATAACTCAAAGTCAATATCTATAACATTGTCATCTAGATCACATACATGAGAAATACATTTCTAGAATCCATGTTGACATTTATCTAGACTGTTTTGGTTATTGTTCCAATAAGATACATGCAAGTCTTATTTATGCACAACATGACAGACCACACCTCACTAGATGTAGTGGGAGAATATGAATTCTATTAGGACATGCACATAATGATGTACAAAAAACTTCAGAATAAATGCTAAATATAGTCAATTATACCTCATTGTGTGGTGAATTTCATTTAGTGAAAAATAAATCTCTTTAAATGTTTAAGGAGATCATATATGAAGTATAAAACTTCTTTAAAAGTATTAACATACTTATATATTATAAATTTTGAAATACTTTACTAGTTTGAGGACCTTCTAGAGAGATCGTGATAGTATATCAAAATGAACACCTGAAACATAGTATCAGAAAAAAGGAATCAAACCCTGATGAGTCATGGTCTGATTATCAATCAATCTAAATAATTTTTTAATTTCCTTTTGGGAACATGATTAACACAAAAATAATGTACCATCTAAAATTATTTGATAGATGCCATATGAGATATGGTATGGGAAAAGTCTTGATATGAATTAAGGATTGAAACTTATACAAAGAAAGTAGTTTCTTGGAAAAGGTTTATACACAAATCACAAAATGTTAGTTTGTTAAATATTAGATTTAATCCCAATTTGATAACAAAAAGTGTTTGTTGATATGATATTTGAGTTCCAAACGAATCATTGGGAGTAAATTAGAACTCAAAAGGTTCAAGATCAACAAGAAGACATTGAACTTAAGGAGGTATAATGGGAACTTAGGAAATCACAAATTGTTTTGGAATCTCAAGTTCCTTATGTAACACAAAACTCATAGGTATAGTAGAACACACCATGAGCTAAAGATATTATGACATCTTATAACTCAGATAGGTAGTGAGTTGGTCATAATATGATGAGCCAACAACCTATCTAGAAATTACTGACGAAGTAGAATTTGTGAAATGGCTTGAGGCCATTATGGATGCCATGTACATAAACAAGGTATGACCTTGTGTGGTACCACCTAAAGGAGTAAAACCCATAGGGTGCAGTTGGGTTTTCAAGAGGAAGACCAACATGGATAACCTAAAAGTATAGAATGGTTGCAAAGGCTTTCAAACTAGTTCAAAGTGTTGAACATGATGAAATCCTTTCACCAAATGGCATGCTTTCTATCCTTATCAAGACTATGAGATTTTACATATGGAGATGAAACTACATTCTTGAAAAGGAATAATTTAGAGGATGTGTAATTGACATAGCCTGAAGGTTTTATAACTCCATTAATGCAAATAAAGTCTATAAGCTACAATGTTCAATCTAGAGGTTGAAACAAGCATCTTAGAGATGGAATCTTTTATTTGAAAAAAATAGTCAAAGAGATTGACTTGAGTCAAGATAAAAGATGAAACCTATGATCACAAAAGATTTAGTGGGAGCATATAAATATTCCACATATTGACGGGGAATAACAACGCAATACTATGTACTAAAACTTGGAATGGAAATCACCATCTTTAAGAAGGATTATAGGAAACATCCTAGGTGATAGGAAGTGATATATGTAGAGATAGTTATGGAAGTTTTCTTGATCTATCTATGAGCACATATATTGGAAAGTTGTTGAAATGATTCAACATGAAGGATTCAATGAGACAGATTATGTCCATGTGCATGGGGTTAGTTTCTCAAGAACCCTACATTCTAATTATTGTGAAGAATGGAAAGACATGAGCAAGATTCCATATGTAATTGGATCTATCATCCATGCAATATAATGTAGTATCCTATTATCTTCTATGTATTGGACATGACAAGATGTTATTATTAATATTCCCATGAAGGTCATCGGAATTCCATATAGAACATCCATTAGTACTTGAGAAGCACTAAAGGATCGGTTGCTAGCTTATTGTAATAAATAAGAGGTGGATGTAAAGGGTTACACTGATGCAATCTTCCAAATTGATAAACTGATTATTGCAATATAAATTTTGTGTTTCATAAAATAACCTAGGTTGGTAAACTTTCTAACTACAAACCATTGTTTAACTTCTATAATAGAAACTAAGTATCCTGGTGTAATTAACACATGAGTGGATACTTTATGGATCTTAAAGTTCATATAAATGAACATACAAGATGTTCCAACCATCAATGGAATAGTAGAAATACTATGTCATCAAGGAGATATTGGTTATGCAACGAATATCATATTACATACTATGACAATTCCATCTCATATGAGATGTTGTACAATGAAGATATATGAAACATGCAATATACTGACTAAATGCAAAGTGTTGTTAACCCTCTAGATTAGTACTTAAACAATAGAAATATGATGGTCATGTTTAGATCACTAAGAATAATATTTGTGGGTGATTGGCTCTAAGTTCTAGTGGGATTCTGTTGGTATGTATGCCTAGAGAGCCAATCATATGATGATGGAGATGGCAGTTATTATAAAGGATTTTATAAATAATAAAGGAAGTCTACCCAAGAACTTTGACGTGTTGGACTTCACCAAACAAAGCTAGACTTAAAATATGTTTAGTAAAACTCTAATGAGCTAATGCATTTATAAATCACCCTAATGTAACCTAATGTTTTTGCATTAGTCTTAGGCCAATAATGGACACATAGCATATGTCACATGAGATAAATGGAGATTTCATAATAACTCATGCAAAATAATATTACATAATTACTTTGGTGATAATATGAAAATATGTAACATAAGTAGATGGTTAATTGAGAGAATGGTGAAATAAGATAATAATAGGCCATAAATATCAATTGTGACATATCTCATAAAAGGAATTTGCAAAAATGGAAACATACTTCAAAATCATAGTCTACATGTTAAAAATAGCCTATATGCAAAATTTTCATCTAATTTAAACAAACTTAAAATTATTAGGTAAGTTTATGAGAGAGAAAGGGTGTAAAATTCATAAATGATAAATCACATGTTAAATAACTTTAATAGATGGAAATAAAGGCAGACTTGTATTATAAACACTAAAGATTACTTATGGATGACGTTTCACCAAATTTCGGTAATCCTAATGTCATTAATGACTGAGAAAAGAAAAACTAAGATTTGACTAATGAATCAAACATCTTCAAAAGGAAAATCTATTACATAATCAGAATCTCCATGCCTTAGTTGCTCTCTGTGCAAACTTTCACCTAATTTGAATAAGATTTGAACCTTTAATAGAAGAAAGAGATAAAGGAGAAATAATTTAGTAACTGTTTGGTTTGATCAAATTTGTATTATGCCACACATTCATCAGTTCTAGATTTCCTAAAGTTGGTTTTGTCCCACGGCTATTTAACGTCAGCTTTCATCGGGACCCTTGGATCAAGATATGACAGAGGAGGAGTTGTCTCCTACCTCTAGTCAGACTCCCTTTTTCTGTCTATAGCATTTTGATTTCTCACTCGTGATTATCTCTCATGTCTTTCCTTTTCGTCTCAATCCAATTTTCTTTTCACCATTTTCGTGTCTTTTTGGATCTAAAGGACCATTGTTTTGATATATTTCTCTCACCCAAACTCTCAGTCTATGAAGAAGGTTTCACATCCCCTACTTCACATCTCCATCGGGTTTCTCAGATGCTCCAAACATTCCTTTTATTGCTGCAATTCCTTCCCCATCACCTTCCTTATCATGTTCCACATCCAAAGGTCCTATAAAACCTAGTGTTTTGAGGGTTACACCCCACTTTCATGACTTGTCTTCCTTTCTCCCCTATTCGACCCTTGCTTGCCTCTTTTATCATATCTTCTCACCCCTCCAGTCCTTTGAACCTCTATATAACCATCCCAAATTCCTTGTCTCATTGATAGACATGTTTTACACCATCTCGTTTGCCTCCTAACAATCTTGGGTATGTTCCCTGATCTCCATTTTCCTCTGACAATCCGTTCAGTTCCGCGGTGATGGCATCCGACCATTGTGACTCTGTACATGGCTTAGAATGACTCCAGGTAGTCTTGTAAGACCCCTCGCCACCTCGATTTGGTTGAATTCAAAGAACCTTGGTTTTCCCCAATTTCCACATTGAACACCTATGCTTCTTATAGCCATGTCACAAGTTGCGTAGGGGAAGATGAACTCAAAAGAAACTACCTGAACACCCTTCTTTTACTTTTTGTTTCATTTTTCTCACCAGGGGTAAAATTGTCATTTCACACTCGTTTATTTTGTTTTGATTCTGAGGTGAATATCCAGGTTGTTAGTGGGGCCAAACAAGTTGGACAGTGTTGATTGGGCCAACTCAGCACATGCACCCTCTCCCTCTCTCTCTTACTTTCTCGCAAGTTTGTTGCTGTAACGACCCCGTCTCCCGGTAACCCCCAATTAAGGGAGACCCAAAGGTCAGAGCCGTTGTTCAATTAACAGGATCAAAGGTTCAACAAATAATCAATAACAATTAATAAACTTTACCAACTAAGCTGAAAACTAGTATAAAATAAAACTTTTCTTACCTTGGAAAAACTGGGATTTCTAAACTTCTATCCATGATGATGTTAATCTAATTAATCCTCCTGTGCATGTTATCTCTCATTTAATTCCACATATGTCGCTTTACTATTTGTTCTTTTCATGTTTACCTAAAACACCGACAAACAAAACGTCGGTCAGTCGAAGCTGGTATGTGGGGGAAACAATAATCGTGCAACTATGTTAACAATGTAATCAACCAAATATCATTGAACAACCAAGATTACGTTTTAAGCGATACAACTCAATCTTTGTCTATCCCCTTTCTCTGTAACGTCCCTACAGTGGACATGGATACCGCCTTTCTCATATGGTAGATCCTTACCCCCATGGCCCTACCAAACAGGTAGCCAATACCTAGGGTTATGGAGTCGCATGGTCCTACCCAAAGGTAGACCAATCCCTGACTCATGATGACTTGATGGACCTACCCCAGTGGTAGCCATTTACTAAGTCATTTAATGACCTGATGGACCTACCCTCATTGGTAGCCATTTACTAGGTCAATCTATAAAGCTACAGAGGGGACTAGGATCTGAGCTAGTAGGCATATTTCTTATGTGATAGTCATATTCACATTATACTTTGCATGAATTAAATACATCCAACAGTTTAATTCAAGCCACAATGGAAATATCGATAAAATCCCAGAAAACTAATTCGGGTAGTCATAGGCGTAACCACATACCTGTACATGTAGATTCAGGTGCAAGAATAGTCCAAACAACAATGAGCAAGCAAGCATTCAATAAGATCCTGAAAAAAATATACAATTTCCTTTTATTACTCGTGTCATTAAGATCTATTAAATCTAGCTCACTTCTTAGGGTTTCTAATCCACTTTTAGGGTTTCCATTTCAATTAGGGTTTCCCTTCATCTTTTATTATGTTAAACCCTAATTTAACACAATTGATCACAAACCCTAATTATTTCCACATCTAATTATCAATTCCGGATTACAGGCATAATTAACCATTAATCAAGCTCATTAAGCCTCTTTTTATTAAAGCTACTATTTTTATCCTTTTAATCCATGACAAGATCATTATGCTTATTTATCGTCAATTTGTAATTCATTAATTCTACCTTGATTCATGAGAAAACCCTAATTACTTCATTTAGGGTATTTATCCACTAATTAAGAACTTTGATGCTCGAAATAACTTAGACTTAGCATATTCAAATTTTAATCATGAAATTAATGAATTACAGCCATTAATAGCCGAATTAGTCAACATTAGGGTTTCAAGGCCCATTAAAGCATATTCATGCACAAGAAACTCTAAATTAAACTAACTACATGCAAATTCATCCTTTTTCAATCTTAATGATCCTTTTTATCATTAACAGGCTAAGATCAACTTTAAACATATATTAAACCCTACTAATCACTTTAATCATACCAAAATAGGGTTCTTTAACTATTAATACATTAAAGTTGATATCTTCCATTATTTTTTCAAATTGCGTAAGGAATCAGGCTTCAATTATATTTTTATTAGATTCCCTTCGTTTTTCTGAGCAAGATTCATATATTACATGTCCCCAACCGAGCTACCGATATTTATTTATGAATTTTGCATTAAAACACTTACTTGGCCAATCGGAGGCTTCCACGTAGGCCTTGCCTTGCGAAGTATCACGCTGGGTTTGCAAACAGAGTCGATTGACCATTTTGCCCTTGATAAGTGAGACGAGTCTTCTGCCCACGGAGGGGAAAACTCGTCCAACACACTCCGTTCTTCTTCTACCTCCCGCAGCCCTAGGGCTGCCGCCCTAGCTGCTATTGCGCGGCTCTCCCTTCCTTCTCCAGGACCCGCCGGCCTCCATGGATGGTTCCTCCTCCTTCGTGGTGCCTCTGCGCACCTGGGGATGCCTCCCGACCATAGCCAATATGGCTGGTTTTACGACCTCCAGACCTACAAGCACGATCAGCCTACAACCGACCTACTGCAAAGCGCGGGTGATGTTCAGCTTCTCTCCGGTGCCATAAGAGCGTCGAGCTTCCATCAATCTTCCTCCCAAAGCCCCTCGCTGCTCCAGAAGTCATGCCCTTTCCCTACTGATAGGGCCAAGGAGGATGCAAGGTTTGGAGAAGATGGGAGATATGTGGGATCTTACTCCAACTCGGGCCAGAGATCAACCCATTATATAGGGGTGGTTGTCCACACCCTAAGACTCTTGCCCATGAAGAAACAAAGTCCTTTTCTAATTAGGAACCCAATTCCTTCATGGAGAAGCAAGATTCTCTCTCCTCCAAACATCTCTATTGCATTGATAACTAGGAATTCGATTTTTCCTCTTCTTTATTCTTTATACATGCTTTTTAATATATTGGCCATGAAAATCTGTTTCCTTAAGTAATGAATACTTCCTTTTTAACAATATCTTCTTAATTTATTAATAATGTATTACATTATTCTCTTATTTTTCTTCATTGATATTTTCTCTTTCCTCTTTCTTCATTGGGATTCCTTGGATCTCAAGAAACTCTAATATTTAGAAATTCCTTCATGAGGTTACTTATTATCCTTCTAGATGCATCCATATGCATTATTCTCCACTATATCCCATTATCTTGTTTATTTCTTATTAAAATGGTTCCTTTTTGAGGATTTCTCATTATTTCTCTTTTATTTTCCTTATTGATATTCCTTTTATCATTAGGAATCATTGGGATACGAAATCCCACTAAGGATAACTTGATTGCACTTCTTTTCACTTGTTTTCCACATATTACCATTATTTTCAATTTATTTCTCGATAAGGAAATATTTAATTGATCTTTTCTTTTATTATTGTATTCTCTATGCCACCTTAGACTCCTTGGAACCCAAGGAACCCAAGAGGCACGAAATCCTTCCTTGTATTTTCCTTCTAGAGGTTTCTACCTCTTTCTTTTCTCAAATATTCAATTATTCATTAATTAATTGAATTTCCTTGTCATTGGGCCCAATAGCCAATAAAGCCCACAAATCAAACAACAAGGCTATTTTAAATGAAATCCATTTATTCACAAGAAAAGACATCATTATTTTTTCATTTACACTTCTTAGCAAATGAATCCAAAATTGGGGTTGTAACATCCTTCCCCTCTTATAAGAATTTTGCCCTCAAAATTCCATCAAGCAAGCAAACAAATAGGATAAATCTTCTTATGTCCATCAGGGCTCCCATGTGGCTTCACCCTTTCCTTGGTGTTTCCCAAGAACCTTCATTAACTCATTTTCTTCCATCTGATTTCTTTCTTACCTTGGTATATCGTACCCTCATAGGTGACTCAGGACTTTTCAGCCTTTCAAAAGCTGATTAGGTTCAGGGCTCAACACCTGGCTTGGGTACCTCACATATTGCTCTAGATCGGACTCATGCAACACATCATTTTATCCTTAGGGGTAAGGTTATACAACCATCTCCACCAATCCATCTCAAATGGACCCATATATCGGGGACTTAGCTTTCTCAGCTATAGCTTAGAGGGGTCGTATTTTCACATCACATATTCTCCCATAGTGCACTACATGTCAGTCTGCTTTGCATCAACTTGAGACTCATGTCACCACTGGGCTCTCTCTCTCAGACATTGCATGATCAAGTGACTTCATCTGCACACACTGTGGTTCTTTTCTGACCTTCGCGAGGCCTCCTTCACCAACATCATCATACTGAAGTGGCAACCGACACAACCTCTCTATAAGACTTCTTGCATCCCGATAAAGGCTACGGTGGCTAACATCACATCTTAAGAACTGTCTCTTTGTATCACCCTGAATGAGCACACATACTCTCATCAGACCCTCTAGTCTAGATCATACTAACCATTAGTATGGGGTTCTAAGAATTACTAAAGATGAGTTCTTCATGTATCCACTTCCACCTCATGGAAGTGATCCTTTAGGTTACATTAAGAACTTTTGAGTTCGCATTATGGTGTAGTCGAACCGTCTCTTTTTCTCTTATGTAGTTCACAAAACTTGTCTCTTGACATTACTCCTTCTTTCTCATGTCATCTAGGTAAGGCGATCTACCATAACCCATATTGCATCTTGACCTTCCTTGGTTTAGGGGAGACTCACAACATCCATAGTGATGAACTCCCATTCCCCCTCGGGAACTCTTTACACTATATATCCATGTACTGGGTTACTGGTGTTTGTCTTTCACCTCCTGGCTTGCATGGCCACATGCTACATGCAACTTTGTTCTAAGCATCCAAAATGCTACCATCACTTACTATCTTTGTAGTACCAAGGTATATCATATCCTCCTATAATGTTATGATTCCTCAAGCTTGATACCTGGGAAACCCTAAACCACTCTCAAAAGGGTTTTATTATCTTCCTATCCAAAGAAGTGTATCAGAGGTTCTATCACCATCCTTTTACTACATCAATCCATTAACTTGTTCAACATATCTTGTTACCTCTGTGTGTTAGCCAAAACACATCCTCTCTCTAAACATAGGGTTAGTCGAACAACCTCAACTTCTTCTAGCTTCCAGTTAAACTAGGCACTATATCTCAACCAGAGCATTCATTACCACTTCTTTAGGTGTTAGGTAACATACACCTCCATGTATTATACTTCTCATCTCAAAATCTAAGTTTGTATTCATCAAGAAACTCTGAGCTCATACTAATGATGATCAAACTCAACCTTATGATTCCTTGTAACACTTGCAAAAGAAAACTCCACTTAGTTTGAGATAGAACGTCCTCACAAGATGATCTCCTTAATACTCTTAATGTTTGTAAACCATCCATGTATCATTCACTTTACCAGGGCAGGTTATCTTCTCTATCCCCATTCCTTGTGGCAACGTTCCAACCTACATCATCTCTTATCCTTGGTGTATGGCTTGCGTAATGTCCTATCTCTCACCCCCATAACAAGAGGAAATAAGCATTTGGCTGCAGTCCAAATACAGAGTTCTTCCTGTTCCAAGAGTAGAGATGGTACATCCCACCTTGCCAATACACCTTTAAATCTAAGTTGCGACGTGACACATATGTCTCTACATCACATTCATCTTGATATCAAAGTTTCTTCAATGAAAAACTAGTCTCGAACCTACTTGGGTTACTACACAATCCTTGGTCATCTCCTCTAGGTCTATAGGGTGCCGGCACTTTTGGGGTCATCCCTCTTCCCTCATGCATCAGAGAGTGCCCTACTCATCTGCCCTTTGGGTCCCATGAGTTTACGAAGGTGATCAATCTCCTAACCCATGGCCCTCAGACAATGATAGTTGTTACATCCCGACCCTATGGTCACGTGCAACTAGGGAATTAGGCAACTCCTTCTTCCATCGGTCCTATCCCTACCTGACCCTAGGATAGACTTAGGATTCTATTATGGCGTATGTACAACATAGAACCTTACCCAAACATTCATCATCTCTCTTCTTGCATTCATGGGCTGACTTTCATCTTTTCATAAGGGTCATGGCAACCTTCCTACCTTGGTCAAGCCCCATACTGGTTACCTCCATGGTAACACATCCACATGCACATAGAGATGGTTATCTATGGGTCTATAGGTTCATTCTCATGCCATGTACTCTTCACTTAGATTCTCAAGATCCTATGAGACCTCAACAAAACTGGTATACACCCTGCAAAAAGGGTCCCTCTCCCAGGATGGGAGAAAACTACACCTTGAAAACATAGGTCACAACTATCCTTAGGGTTTATATTCCCAGCAGCTACCAAGGCACAAGAAGACCACCTACTTGTTCTCTTTCCTCAATGCTGGTTTGAGATTACACCTTCTCATGTCATCAGCTTAGTTTTGAGGGATTCATCAACCATACCCTTAACTTAAGGGGTTTCCTTTACCTATACACATGAGGAGTACCATGCTTGAAACTATAGAGACTCAAATCTCATCATGAGCATCAGGTATACTGCTTCCCCTCTTAGGCCTAGGAACCCTAGGTTCACTTTTGGGTATCCAACTTGCATGCTCAATTTCTTAGACACGAATCATGCATGTCCAAGGTATGCCATGTACTCCCATGATCCTTTTATATGAGCAACACCTCAGAGTTGTGTCCTCCTCAAGGACATTCAACTAGGTATAAAACCTCACAACAGGGTACTTAAACCTCCTCAGGGTCTAAGGCACTCTTTATCTCATCCAGCAGGTAACCACTTATACCCTGGGTACTAGAAGCATCATCCTCTCTCTAGGGTCTGGTTCCTCTAAAGGCAACCCATATATCATCAGCCTCCAGGGATCAAGCATAAGGAAACCACTATCATCCACTTAGGTCGCATCATTCTCGACTCCCCACTATTCCTCAAGTTTCGGGGTTTTAGACTTTCCAACCTCCCTATTGGGGTTCTGCTTCCTCTTTCTAGAGCTAATTCCACTTCCAACCATACTTACTAGCAGTCCCTTCTCCATGAAGGCTCATGCTCACAAGCATACCCCTAGGTGGTTGATGCCTATTCTCCACTCATGTTTGGCTCAAGAGCATCCATACCCCTTTCATAAGCCATCCATCATGATCTCTTAACCAGGGTTGGGTCACCAAAGGTACTAGATCATCTACCCTCTTATGGCATCCCAAAGGCATGACCAACCAAACACTCGATCAATCATGACATCTAACCCATCATGTCATCTCTCTCTAACCTTCTCTTAGGGTTAGGGTTACCATCATCCTCAAAGGATGAGCTAGGTCTCTACCTTTAATGGAGGTCTCTACCTCAAAGACAAACTCTCTCTACTCATCCTCCTACCAAGGAGGTCTATCCTCAGGTCTCTCCTGAGGGCAATGACAACTCGTGTCATACGACCTAAGCATTTATCTATTCCTTTTACGCTTACTCTATTAAGCTTATGTCCATGACATCTTATTTACATGATTTTTATTAATTTGGTGGAGGATTCCTTAATCCTTATCAACCTTACCCATACCTCAAGAGAGTGAGGAGAAGAGAGAAAACTGTAATCCTTAAGGTCCTTAATAGAATTTGAGTTGAGAAGGGATGAAGAAGATGAGAGAGTCCTAAAGGTATCTTATTTCGATTCATACCCTAAGACTTTGGCCAGGCCGTCACACGGATCCGGGAGTCCTCGTATTCCGACTAGCGGTGCGGAGGAAAATAGTGGCAGCCCCCGGTCATGATCCTTTTCTAGACACCATTGTCTTTTGGATAATCCTCTAATAACTCCCTTGGGTTCTACGGTATTTGTAAAATTTAATAATTATTAAAGATTACTTATGGAACCTAGGCTTTGATACCAATTGTAACGACCCCATCTCCCGGTAACCCCCAATTAAGGGAGACCCGAAGGTCAGAGCCGTTGTTCAATTAACAGAATCAAAGGTTCAACAAATAATCAATAACAATTAATAAACTTTACCAACTAAGCTGAAAACTGGTATAAAATAAAACTTTTCTTACCTTGGAAAAACTGGGATTTCTAAACTTCTATCCATGATGATGTTAATCTAACTAATCCTCCTGTGCATGTTATCTCTCATTTAATTCCACATATGTCACTTTACTGTTTGTTCTTTTCATTTGTACCTAAAACACCGACAAACAAAACATCGGTCAATCGAAGCTGGTATGTGGGGGAAACAATAATCGTGCAACTATGTTAACAATGTAATCAACCAAATATCATTTAATAACCAAGATTATGTTTTAAGCGATACTACTCAATCCTTGCCTATCCCCTTTCTCTGTAATGTCCCTGCAGTGGACATGGATACCACCTTTCTCATGTGGTAGATTCTTACCCCCATGACCCTACCACACAGGTAGCCAATACCTAGGGTTATGGAGTCGCATGGTCCTACCCAAAGGTAGACCAATCCCTGACTCATGATGACTTGATGGACCTACCCCAGTGGTAGCCATTTACTAAATCATTTAATGACCTGATGGACCAACCCTCATTGGTAGCCATTTACTAGGTCAATCTATAAAGCTACAGAGGGCACTAGGATCTGAGCTAGTAGGCATATTTCTTATGTGATAGTCATATTCACATTATACTTTGCATGAATTAAATACATCAAATAGTTTAATTCAAGCCACGATGGAAACATCGATAAAATCCCGGAAAACTAATTCGGGTAGTCATAGGCGTAACCACATACCTGTACATGTAGATTCAGGTGCAAGAATAGTCCAAACAACAATGAGCAAGGAAGCATTCAATAAGATCCTAAAAAAAATATACAATTTCCTTTTATTACTCGTGTCATTAAGATCTATTAAATCTAGCTCGTTTCTTAGGGTTTCTAATCCACTTTTAGGGTTTCCATTTCAATTAGGGTTTCCCTTCATCTTTTATTATGTTAAACCCTAATTTAACACAATTGATCACAAACCCTAATTATTTCCACATCTAATTATCAATTCCAAATTAAAGGCATAATTAACAATTAATAAAGCTCATTAAGCCTCTTTTTATTAAAGCTACTATTTTTATCCTTTTAATCCATGACAAGATCATTATGCTTATTTATCGTCAATTTGTAATTCATTAATTCTACCTTGATTCATGAGAAAACCCTAATTACTTCATTTAGGGTATTTATCCACTAATTAAGAACTTTAATGCTCGAAATAACTTAGACTTAGCATATTCCAATTTTAATCATGAAATTAATCAATTATAGCCATTAATAGCCGAATTAGTCAACATTAGGGTTTCAAGGCCCATTAAAGCATATTCATGCACAAGAAACTCTAAATTAAACTAATTACATGCAAATTCATCCTTTTTCAATCTTAATGATCCTTTTTATCATTAACAGGCTAAGATCAACTTTAAACATCTATTAAACCTTACTAATCACTTTAATCATACCAAAATAGGGTTCTTTAACTATTAATACATTAAAGTTGATATCTTCCATTATTTTTTCAAATTGCATAAGGAATCCGGCTTCAATTATATTTTTATTAGATTCCCCTCATTTTTCTGAGCAAGATTCATATATTACATGTCCCCAACCGAGCTACCGATATTTATTTATAAATTTTGCATTAAAACACTTACTTGGCCAATCGGAGGTTGCCACGTAGGCCTTGCCTTGCGACGTATCTCGCTGGGTTTGCAAACAGAGTCGATTGACCATTTTGCCCTTGATAAGTGAGACGAGTCTTCTTCCCACGGAGGGGAAAACTCATCCAACGCACTCCGTTCTTCTTCTACCTCCCGCAGCCCTAGGGCTGCCGCCCTAGCTGCTATTGTGCGGCTCTCCCTTCCTTCTCCAGGACCCGCCGGCCTCCATGGATGGTTCCTCCTCCTTCGTGGTGCCTCTGCGCACCTGGGGATGCCTCCCAACCATAGCCAAGATGGCTGGTTTTACAACCTCCAGACCTGCAAGAACGATCAGGCTACAGCCGACCCGCTGCAAAGCGCGGGTGATGTTTTGCTTCTCTCCGGTGCCATAAGAGCATCGAGCTTCCATCAATCTTCCTCCCAAAGCCCCTCGCTGCTTCAGAAATCATGCCCTTCCCTTGCTGATAGGGCCAAGGAGGATGCAAGGTTTGGAGAAGATGGGAGATACGTGGGATTTTACTCCAACTCGGGCCAGAGATCAACCCATTATATAGGGGTGGTTGTCCACACCCTAAGACTCTTGCCCATGAAGAAACAAAGTCCTTTTCTAATTAGGAATCCAATTCCTTCATGGAGAAGCAAGATTCTCTCTCTTCCAAACATCTCTATTGCATGGATAATTAGGAATTCGATTTTTCCTCATCTTTATTCTTTATACATGCTTTTTAATATATTGGCCACGAAAATATATTTCCTTAAGTAATGAATACTTCCTTTTTAACAATATCTTCTTAATTTATTAATAATGTATTACATTATTCTCTTATTTTGCTTCATTGATATTGTCTCTTTCCTCTTTCTTCATTGGGATTCCTTGGATCCCAAGAAACTATAATATTTAGAAATTCCTTCATGAGGTTACTTATTATCCTTCTAGATGCATCCATATGCATTATTCTCCACTATATCCCATTATCTTGTTTATTTCTTATTAAAATGGTTCCATTTTTAGGATTTCTCATTATTTCTCTTTTATTTTCCTTATTGATATTCCTTTTATCATTAGGAATCATTGGGATACGAAATCCCACTAAGGATAACTCGATTTCACTTCTTTTCACTTGTTTTCCACATATTACCATTATTTTCAATTTATTTCTCGATAAGGAAATATTTAATTGATCTTTTCTTTTATTATTGTATTCTCTATGCCACCTTAGACTCCTTGGAACCCAAGGAACCCAAGAGTCACGAAATCCTTCCTTGGATTTGCCTTCTAGAGGTTTCTACCTCTTTCTTTTCTCAAATATTCAATTATTCATTAATTAATTGAATTTCCTTGTCATTGGGCCCAATAGCCAATAAAGCCCACAAATCAAACAACAAGGCTATTTTAAATGAAATCCATTTATTCACAACAAAAGACATCATTATTTGTTCATTTACACTTCTTAGCAAATGAACCCAAAATTGGGGTTGTAATAGTTGCTGACGTGGAGTTATCTTATTGGTTGATTTTTTAAAATTCATAACGAATTACTTGTAGCTCAAAAAAACATAATAAAATATGCTCTAGAATCAAAAAAATATGGGCTTTCTAATGGTACTGGTTTTTTTGCCAAAATCTAATGTTGTAAATATGTTATTTTGATGGATTTTCCTAAATAAGTAATAAATTGCAAAATTCATAACAAATAATCTATAAGTCAAAAAATATAATAAAATACATTATAAACTAAAAAAAACCTAAAACATGGAATGGTTTTAATAACCATATTCACTAATATTGAAAAGGCAATTTTTTAGGGTTTTGAATAATTAATGTAAACTTAACCCTAATTCTACATTTATGCATCATAGGTGCTTTGGAGATCTAAGACTTGGATCTAGGGCTGATTGCATTCTACATTATTTCCATATTGAGTAATTTCTATTTCCCATCTTTTATGTGTGATTGCATCCCCATTATTTCTATACTGAACAATTTCTAATTCCTCTCTTAATGTATGTTTGCATCCCCTATTATTCCTTTTGAGCAATTCACCTATTTTCTTATTTCTCTTGATCCTATGGACATTATTCTACACAATATCTTGTTCTTCTGGAAAATATGCTTCTAATCATGTACCTTATATTGTTACTAATCTTTTGATCATATTTGGACATTCTCTTGGTTTCTTTCTTGTACACTGTTCATTTTGGAATAATATTTGATGATATATGATGTCTTTTTCCCATTTATGAGATGGATGTATATGTTGGACAATTTTGTGGTGACTACTTTGGAAAATCTAATTATACCTGTGCTTGCCTCTCTATTAAGCTTGTTATGTGACTCAGTAGCCCTAGAGTAGTGTAATTGCATTGGTTTTTGGGTTATGTGCCCTTATTATAATTTTGGGATAGAGGTTATGTGCCCCATACACAGATTTCTAGTTTATGAGGCTTGGCCCACATTTTTATATATTGGGGAGTTTGGTTATGTGACATTCTTTATTAGGTTTCAAGTTTATGTGGCTTGGCATCCATTGTCTTTATATTGCTCTAGTGCTATGTTTATATCACATACATGCAGGTTGTTATTATATTGATGAGTTTTGTTCCCAAAAGATTATGTATGCTTTTGTGGCACCACTTTTATTGTTTTTTATGGTAAGTAATTCCTTTTGTTATCTCTTATTTGCAAATCAAGTTCTTTTATGCCCTCTTTGGGTAGTCCTTTACTTTTCGATGGGAAGCCTTTTATATTTGATGTCCTTCATCCCATATATTGCTTAATACTCTATTTTAATATCCACATACCAACCTTTGCTGATGTAATCTACTTTTTTCTCCTCTTGTTGGGGTATGCTTCCAACCCAAGGTGAAAGACATGGATGACATGAAGTTATGGGGTAGCTTAAAGAGTTAAAGATTGGACACAGTATTGATATGGTTTAGGTTTCCCTCGACTTAGATCCATAAGTTGTATCTGACATGTAAACCCTTTGTGGGAGATTATGATGTTTTTTTAACTTTGTCATAAATTAAATATTGTTAATATTTTTATTTCACTGCTATATTTTGGTTGTTTTGAATACCATTAATAAGGTTTAAAAATTTTACACCCACTCCATCATACCTTTTGGTTGTGTTTGGAATGGAGGTTTTATTCTTCAAATTTTAGTAGGGAGTGGATCCCCTCTAGGTCCCACTCCTTACAACATGGTATCAGAGCCCATAGTAGTCATAATATGACTATTTCAATTTTGTCTCCCTTATTAGAACCCTTGACTTAGATAGTTACCTCTAGGTGAGATGTTTTCCCTAGGTCTTACCTAAGTTGTTTTTGATGATGAAAGGTTGATATGAGATTCACATTAGAATCCTGATATGTAGTAAACTCTAATAATGTGATGAGGTATTAGGTGATCTTACCCTCTCATATAGGTTAATGGTGATTTCAATTTATTGACGCTATGAGGTTAGATTTGAGGGTGCAATGGTAGGATAAGGATATCTTTTTATGGATAAATTATTAATTGGTTTCTGCATTGATTTTGAGATCATCTCTGTTTCATATCTCATGATTTTTCAAAGAACAATATATTTTCAATTATACTACTATATGTACAAAATTTTCTAGATTTTATCAAAGTTTTCTTAAACCAAGTCACAATGAAACTAGGAATATGTGGATAATTTAAAGGTATAGTGGACTTACCCTTGGTAACCTATAACTTTTTGGTTGTATATGTAGGGTTGTTAGGTTAGAGACACAAGGAATATAGCATGACCCAAAGTTGTTATGACATGTTAGGTAGATACATCTCTAAAACATTCACAACTAAAAGATATATGGGTAACCCTAAATGTTGTTAGTTTTACTTGTAAGGTTAAACCTTTTATGGGGTGGAGAGTAGTTGATTGTTGATGTTTGGATCAATAGATTTTGAGGATGAAATCCTTTTAAGTGGTGGAGTGTTGTAACATACCGGATCTAGGACCCTACTCTAGAACTTTGACCTTTTGGACTTAGCCAAACAAAGTTAGACTTAAAAGATGTTTAGTGAAGCGCTAATGAGCTGATGCGTGTATAAATCACCCTAATATAACCTAATGTTTTCACATTAGTTTTAGGCCAATAATGAACACATAAAATATGTCACATGAGATAAATGGACATTTCATAATAACTCGTGCAAAATAATCTTACATTATTCCTTTGGTGATAAAACGAAAATATGGAGCATAACTGGACGGTTAATTGAGATAATCGTGAAATAAGATAATAATAGGACATAATATCAATTGTGACATATCTCATAAAAGGAATTCACAAAAGTGGAAACAAACTTCAAAAATCATAGTCTACATATTAAAAACACCCTATATGTCAATTTTCATCTAATATAGACAACCTTAAAATAATTAGGAAAGTCTTGGAGAGAGAATAGGTGTAAAAGCCATAAATGATAAATCACATGTTAAATAACTTTAATAGATGGAAATAAAGACAAATTTGTATTCAAAATACTAAATATTACTTGTGGATGAAGTTTCACCAAATTTGGATAACTGAAATGTTATTAACGACTGAGGAAAGAGAAACATAGATTTGACTAATTAATGCATTGAAAATCTTCAAAAGGAAATCTAACTGCATAATCGAAATCTAGATGCGTTAGTTGGCCTTTGTGCAAATTTTCACCTAATTTAGATAAGGTTTGAACCTTTAATGGAAGAAAGAGAAAAAGGAGAAATAATTTAATAACACTTTGGTTTAATCAGATTTGTATTATGTCACACATTCATTAGTAATGGATTTCCTAAAGTTGGTTCTATCAAGTGGATATTTAACGTCGGATTTCATCAGGACCCTTGGATTAGGATCTGACAAAGGAGGAGTTGTCTCCTACCTCCAATTAGACTCCCTTTTTCTGGCTACAATATTTTTATTTGTCGCTTAAGATTATCTCTCTTGTCTTTCCTTTTCTTCTAAATCTAATTTTCGTTTCACCATTTTGCATCTTTCCAAATATATAGGACCCTAGTTTTGATAGGTTTCCCTCTCCTGAACTCTCAGTCGACAAAATGGGTTTCGCATATCCTGCTTCACTTCTCCATTAGGATTCCCAAATGCTCCAGACATTCATTTTCTTGCCGCAATTTCTTCCCCATCACCTTCTTTATCATGTTCCACATCCAAAGGTCCTATATAACCTAGTGTTTTAGATGTTTCACCCCACTTTCATGACTCATCTTCCTTTCTACCTTGTCCGACCCATGTTTACCTCTTTTCTCCTATCTACTCACCCCTCTGATCTTTAAGACATCTATACAACTTATATGTGTCATTTAGCACACCAATTCACTAAGACTATTATCCTAGAGTTTATTCCTTTTTTACTTTCTAGTTAAGGATAGTATAGAAGGGTCGATCCCACATGATAACATTTTAAAGATTGTATTATGTAAACCCAATTGATTTTTTTAACTTTATTTTCTTGAACAGGTGAACAAGAAGATAAAGATCCATTTGCAAATTTTGTGATTTGATTACACTTATAAAAGAAAAAAAGTTCCAACAAATTAAAAATTACACAAAGCAGAGTATGAAAATGTTATGCTAAGAATAAGGATACAAACTGAAGATTGTTAGCACAATGAAATAAATTATTTAAGGATTGAAAATTAAATTTTAAACAAGAGAAATATGATTGAAAAGAGAGATTTCAAAAGAAATATTAATCAAGGGGGAAAGAATTGAGGCTATGAGTTTTACCACCATAGCCATGTGACAACAAGATCAAAGAATTATTCAAAAAGGAAGATAAAAGAAGGCATGCAAAACATTCTTAAATGAATCACAAAAGAAGGACTCACTGTGAACCCATTGGTCTTAGCGTTCATGAATCTTAGTCCTATCATCCTTATAGGGACTTTTCCGATGTCTCATCTAAATCCCCATGTCATTTGATTGGTCGTTCTAAACTTTGGTTTCTACAATCACATCCTCTAAAGTTAACATACGATAAAAATGAAAGATCACTTCACTTAAACCAAAGATTTCCAAACAAAAAACCATCTATCCAAGGAAACACATGGCTCAGGGGTTACACCCCTTTTACTTGATAAAAAATACTCACTCATGATTCTTGAACAAGGAGAGATAGAGAAAGAAAGATTCTTAGCCATAGACTAGTCTTAGAAAGGGAACAAGCATTATAGTAGCACGATTAAATGACTATATTCTTTGTTCCTTGCTTCCTAGAATCCCCAGAAGGAGAAAGGAGAAGTTAGAATCCCATATCCAGTAAATAAACAAGCAAAAAGAGATAAGGACATTACAACTTCAAGAACTAAATACTTTTATTACTAATCACTTGAGTACAATTGTAAATAAATAAGCGATAATTATTCGATCAAAGTTTTCTCTCCACCTAAAAGTGATGCCTCATTCAAGTGCAGACCCCCTCCTTTAATAGGAGAATGAGGGGGTTCAAAACCCTAGAAGGAAGTGAGGGAAAGAAAATGAATGATGGCTGCTTCAAGACTTGGTCAAGTGAATAGTTGCTTTCTTCAATAGACAATAAAGAAAATTAATAATTGCCTTCTTTTGACCATTTGAATTCAAATTCTCTTTGCTGCAAATTCACATCACATAAGTTTCGAGCATATTTTCCCTATCATGATTTTAAGTGCGCCCAAAAATATAATTTTCCTGTAGATAATTAAATTCTATGTTCATTCCATACTTGCACATTAAATTATACCTTAGGATGTGAGAGTTATGCCCATTTTGCTGCAGAATATATACTTAAATCAGGCAATGCAGGAAAACGAACAAGAACTTTAATCAGTTAGTTGGACAATAATATAACAGCCAAAGTCACCGAAAAATATATTTTTCCTATAGAAATTAAAATTATCTTTTCAAAACATATCTAAACTCCAAATTTGGAATTTGTATGTGGGATTATGACTGTTTGGTATGAGGTATAACAAACTCTGCGAGAAATCTAAAAAGCCTCCTATCTTTTCTTATCTTTAATTAAATGCTTCAATAAATCCTGAAAATTGAAAGAAATTTCATAAGAATTTAGAAAAGGAATATCCACTGGATGAAAGTGCAATTAATTTCCAAAAATAAATTAAAATTACCAAGAAAGTCTGAATTAATTATCCAAAATGATGCAAAAATAAACGATGAATATGCATTCATCAAAATACCCCAGACTTGAATCTTTGCTTGTACTCAAGTAAATTAAATTACAAATACAGTATAATTTTTACTCCCAATATGTCATTTTCACCCTTGTAATATCTCTATAATCCTTACCTCCAATTTTGGCCAAGTGACTTAATCTCCTAGAACCACGTAGCATAAAGTTCTATATCTCCTATCAAAACAAATGTCAAATCTTGCTTCTAAGTTGAGAATATGTAGAAAAATAGGTTCCTCTTATTTTTGCTTTGACACTCTTAGTTTATGAAAATTTTTGTAAGTTATTTGCACAAGAACGGGAAGAGGGAGGGGTGTGAACAAACAAGAAAGTAATAAAAAAATGATCCCTCCTCTATTCGACTCAGGATTTTGATTTTGTAGAGTTGTGGCTACAATGGTCACAAATTTTTTTCTTGTGCACTTTTGGCATCTTTTCTATGGTACACCCCTTTGTGGAGTATGGAGTTCGTTTTGGGAAGCATGCCACCCTGTACTTGATTTTTTTCCGGTGGTGATTCTTTGCTTCACTTTTCTAGAAGAAAAGTAGAGGGAAGGAAAAGATATTCTCATGATTTGATTTCAAAAATTTTAAATTTTTTTCTCAAAAAGTGTCATTGCTTAAGTTATAATATTCCTATATATCACATCATATAAGTTCTATAACAAGATAATCCATTATTTGAGAATAGGGAAAAATTATACTTGATTCTGATTGATTCCATAAGACTTGTCAAATATCCAATGAGTGATGTTATTTAGGGGTGTTAGGTGACACAGTGGTTTCAGACATGGTAATTTGTAATAAATTTTACAAAAAGTTTTACTAAGTTCAATTTGGGGGTACAACGATATATATCTATTCAACTTGACTGACCAGATAATGATCTTTTTGCACTAAGGAAAACTACAATAAAAGGATAAAAAGTAATGAAAGAAGGGAAAAGATAAGTGGGGGAATAGAGACATACCACCCACCTCCACACTGGACCTAGACTTTTGCTTGTCCTAAGAAAAATCCAAATAGGAGATGGAGGGAAGAAGGTCACCCGAAGACAATCACTCATTTAGATTAGCGAAAAGGTGGTTTTCTTAAGAAGAGGTGATTTCTGGGAGTTGGAAAGGGAAAGGAAAACAACTAGAGATTACCAATTAAAAAAAATCAAATGTAATATAAGCAAGGAAAAATATTGGGTTGCCTCCCAACAACATCTGGTTTTACGTCGAAGGCCCGACACAAGGGTATCATGGAGCCAGTTCAGGCTCAAGATTAGGAGGGGGTGGAGGGTCGTTCAAGTCAAGATCTTCTTATAACGAGAGTTGATGTGCCTCAGAAGTAAAAAAATCTTCAACAGTAGTGTACCATTTTAACCTATGTCCATTGACTTTGAACTCCCCTAAAAACTTGTCCCAAAGAAGAAAATGTCCATGTGGATAGGCATGTTTAATAAGGTAAGGCCCATACCATCTTGATTTGTGTTTCCCAAGACAAATCCTTAATCGTGAATTGTAGACAATAACTTGGTCACCCTCCCTATTATCTTTTCTCCTAATATGACCATCATGCTATAATTTAGTTTTATCTTTATATATTCTAGCATTCTCATAGTCTGTCATCCTGGGATCATCTAACTCTTGCATCTGAAGAAAATGATTTTTCCCTACAACAGATAAGTAAAAATTAAGAGTTTTGATGGCCCAATTAGCCTTGTGTTCTAACTCTATAGGAAGATGACAAGATTTTTCATAAATCAACTTGAAGGGAGTAGTGCCTATAGGGGTTTTGTAGGCAGTCTTGTATGCCCACAAGGCATCATTAAGTTTTCTCAAGGATGGACTTGATTTGCCTATTTGAAACCTCAACATGCCCACTAGTTTGAGGGTGGTAGGGAGAGATTACCTTATAGTGGACCCCATAAAGTTTGAGCAAGGATTCAAAACCTTTTTTTAAGAAGTGGGAACCTCCATCAGAAATGACAATGTGTGGTACCCCTAACCTAGGAAAGATGATATCCTTCAAAAGTTTCTTTACCAGTTTGGAGTCACATGATTTGGTGGATATGGCCTCAACCCATTTGGAAACATAATCAACTGACACTAAAATGTATTTGTACCCACAAGAAGAAGGAAAGGGGCCCATATAATCTACCCCCCCCAAACATCAAAATATCAATTTCTTTCCAGGAGGTCATGGGCATTTGGTCTCTCTTGGATATGCTACCGGTTATTTGACATTCATCAAAGGTCAAAGCAAACTCAAAGGAGTCCTTGAATAAGGTGGGCCAAAAGAATCCAGACTACAACACCTTCCTAGCAGTCTTGTGAGAGTTCATGTGCCTCCATAAGGGACAGAGTGACATTGATTGAGAATGTCATAAGCTTCACTTTCAGTGACATACCTAAGATAAAGCCCATACGAACATTACTTAAAAAGATAAGGTTCATCCCAATAAAAGTTTTTAACATCATGAAAAAGTTTATCTTTAGAGTGTCCCTTATATTTAGGGTGCAATACACTTGCATCTAAAAAATTGACATAATTGGAAAACTAAGGAAATTGGGAATCAACTTTAAGCAATTGGTCATCGAATAAGGAGTCATTTATGGGTGTGTCATCATCCTAACATAGGCTTAGTCGGATGAGATGGTCTGCAACAACATTATTAGAGCCCTTTTTGTCTAGGATCTCTAAGTCAAACTCTTGTAATAGCAGAATCCATCTAATGAGCCTAGGCTTAGCATCTTTCTTAGTCACGAGGTAGCTGATGGATGCATGATCAGTATAGAAAATGACCTTGGATCCAACTAGGTATGAGAAAAATTTGTTAAAAGAATAAACAATGGCTAACATTTCTTTTTTAGTGAGAGTGTAATTTTGTTGGGCATCATCTAAAGTTTTGGATGCATAGTAAATCACATGGTGCTTCTTGTCCACACATTGTCCAAGAATGGCCCCCACAATGAAATCACTAGAATCAAACATGACTTTGAAGGTTAAAGACCAGTCGGGGGCCTGGATGATAGGAGTGGAGGTGAGAGCATCTTTTAACTAGTCATGCAATGTTTGTCAAACATAAAGGGAACCTCCTTTTGAAGGAGGTTTGTGAGGGGCTTGATGATTTTTGAGAAATCACGAATGAATTGCCGATAGAATCCAGCATACCCAAGGAAGGAATGAATGTCTTTGACAGAAGTGGGGAGAAATATGGTGATAACCTCAATCTTGGCTTTGTCTACCTCAATACCATGATTACTTACATGATGTCCTTAGACAATCCCTTCTTTGACCATGAAGTAACACTTCTCCCAGTTAAGAACTAAGTGTGACTCCTCACTTCTTTCCAGGACAAGGGCTAGGTGTTTGAGGCATGAGTCAAAACTATCTCCATAAATAGAGAAGTCATCCATGAATATTTCCATAACGGTTTTAGTTAGCCCTACAAATATAGCAGACATACATCGCTGGAAGGTTGATGTGGCATTACACAAACCGAATGGAATCCTCCTGAAAGCATAGGTGCCAAAAGGGTAGATAAAGGTGGTTTTTTCTTGGTCTTCAAGGTGAATGGGTACCTGATAGAAACCTGAATAACCATCCAAATAAAAGAAATATTGTTGATGGGCTAGGCATTCTAGTACTTGATCCAGAAAGGGAAGAGGGAACTGATCTTTCTTAGTATCCTTATTCAATTTTCTATAGTCAATGCACATCCTCCACCCTGTAACAATGTGGGTGGGGATGAGATCATTTATTTCATTCTTGACAACAGTGGTTTCCCCTTTTTTGGGGACCACCTGAAAAGGATTGACCCATGGTGAGTCAGAGATAGGATACATGATTCCTGAAGTCAAAAGCTTAATTACTTCTAATAGTATAACTTCCTTCATATTGGGGTTAAGTTTGTGTTGGGGGTATCTAGAATGCTTGTACTCTTCTACCATGGGAATTTTATGGATGCAAATGGATTGGTCAATCCCAGTCAAATCGGCCATTTTGTAGTCGAGGGTAGTTTTTCTCTTCCTAAGTTCGGTTTTGAGCTTGGCTTCCTATTCATGTGTAAGATCGGAGTTAATGATAACATGGTATAATTTATTTTCATCAAGGAAAACATATTTTAGTCCCGCATGAAGAGGTTTCATTTCTGGAGCATTAGGAGGTTCAAGTTTTCCTTCTAAGAGAGAGGCCACCTTATGGACTTTGAATTCAGCATCATGCACCTCTTCATAATTGTCAAGGTGAGCCCTATATTGATCTAGTTGGTCATCATCAAGGCTACATTCATATGAATCCATGAGGACTGTGTGTAAAGGCTCTTCAATTAATTACCATTCTTGTCTCAATTGTGACAACTTGTCAACACAGTCACAGAGATATACCTCTTGTTGAAAACTAGGACCCTTCACACTCTCAAACACCCTAAACTCTAGGATCTATTTTCCTAACCTTAGAAAGATGGTTATGGCCTCAACATCAATTAGGACCCGGTCATTGGGTAGTAGTGGGTGGCCAAAAATGAGTGGATAGCAAAGTCCTCTTTGATGTCCATGATCACAAAGTCACATGGAACATAAGCGTCCTTCCCAATCTTAATAGGAACATCTTCAATGATTCCCATAGGCTTTGTCATGGACGAATATGCCAATTGGATTTTCATAGCAATATGAAGCATATCAACAAACCAAAATCTTTTACAAAGGCTATAGGGCGTAATTGAAATGCTAGCTCCTAAGTCGACTAAGCCTTTCCTGCATGCATGGTCACCTAGATAGTACATGATTCCAAAGGAACCTTCATCCTTTTGTTTCTTAGGCATTTTGGCTTGGATGATGTCAGAGGTGGTCCTAGCCAATTTCACAATTTTGTACTCTTCAGTTGCATATTTCCTAGTCAATAGAGTTTTCATGTATTTGGACTAGGCAGGCATGTTAGTAAGGGCATCTAAGAAGGGAATATCTACATGCAATTTTTTCATAGCTTCCCTAAATTTCACAAATTGTGTGTAAAGTCTAGTTTGTTTAAGGAAAGCTTGGTATGGTGGATGAGGTATATAGATGGGAACTTTAGATTTGTCAACTTCTACAGGTGGGACCTCGGGGTGGGGATAGTGGCTTTTGGTTGTGATGGGGTTTCAATGACCTAAGTGTCATCATACTCAAAGTCTAAGGGAACAAGTAGAGGTTTCTTTAGAGGAGGGGGGTGGAATGTACCTTCCCAGAATTGTTAGAGATAACCTTGAGTTGTTCAGGGTGTTTTGGATTGTTCTCAGGCTACCCAACAAAGGTGCTAGCAAGAGGCTTTTGTTGGGCAAAGAGGCAACCTAGCTGAGTGCCAGTCGCCTTCTGGAAGGCTTGTTGTGCAAGAATGAAGTTATAATGTGGTAACCCTATCATCGGTCGAGGGAGGGGGAACATTCTATTGTTCTTGAGGAGGTGGTGGATTGAGGTTTTGAATCGATGCCCTTGGTAGGGCCCTCAGCTCTAGAAATTACCCCTGTAATTTCCTTGGTTCTCAAAGTTCCTTTGATTGTTGTATGGAAATCTTGGGGGTGGTCAGTAATTATTTTGAGGGAAAAATGGTCTTTGGGGGGAGTTGAGAGGCATTTTTGGCACCTGAAGGATTCCCATATTAAAATCCAGGGTGGTTTCTGGCTTTATTGGGATTTTTGTATGCCTGTCCTAGATTACTATGGATTGAATTAAGATATTCTACTTGTTAACCGACCTCGAGCTACTTAGGAGTGTTATAGAGATATTGACATTGAAGGGTAGCATGATCATACCCTTGGAAAATCTAGCAGAGGGATTCAATGGCTCGAACCTGTTGAGGTTGTCTCTCATAACGATTTAAAGATGATTCATGGAGGTCTTATTTCAAGGAGATCAGTTTTAGAGTTCAGCAATAAGTTGGATATCAGGATTTACCTCATCCTTAGCTACCTTAAGAACCCCACTTGAATTTCATGTTGCTTGGGTTTCAGATGCGCGTTTGACAACTTGCCAAGTACTTTCTAGATTTATAACATAAAATTTCCTCCAGATGAGGAATCTAGAAATTTCTTAGTGTCAGCATCAACACCACTGTAGAAAATCTCAATGAGTTGAGATTGGGAGATGTCCTGGTGAGGGTAACGTTGAAGGAGTTCCCTAAATCTTTACCAGGCTTCTCGTAGAGTTTCTCCTGGGACCATTGAAAAAAGAATGATTTCTCCCCTAATTTCGTAGGTGAGGGAAGGGGGAAAATTTTGTCTAAGAATTTGGATTGCATGGCCTCCCAGGTGGTGACCTGTTCTTCACCCTCATGGCATTATACCAACAGTTGGCTTGCCCTGAGAGAGAATATTGAATTATCTGAGCCTAATGGCATTTTCTGAAATGCTTGGGATTTTCTATAGGGAACAAAGGTCAATAAAATGTTGAAGATGATCTTGACAACTCTCAACTTTGTTCCCAGAGAAAGAGTTGGCTTGGAGCATTGTGATCCATTGGGTGCAGATCTCGAATCGAGGGGTAGTGATTGCAGGGTGGCACAACTGGGTGTTGTGCATATCCTATTTTAGGAATAAAAAAGTCTTTTAGTTGTTTTTTTCATTCAGATTCCCTCTAAGAGGCTTCTAAAGCCGCTTGTTCGGCAATGTAAGTTGCGTGCATAGCGACTTCTTGAGCCGCTCATCGGCCTCCATGGCCTCTCATTGAGCAGTGAGTGTGTGCTCAATCCTACATGCTACCTCTTTCTCACTCATCATTTTATGACTATTTTGTTGATTGAGATGATGAAACATTATTTTAGGTTCTGGATAAAAAATTGGCGACGTAGAATTGGCATTTTGCGGGCGTCATATGCACAATTATAATTAAACAATAATAATTGAGTGTAGAAAAATGTACTGCTGGGATGAAAACTCAGTAGAAATATGAATACTCTTCTGGAATGGGACTCAGACGGTAGAGAAAAAAAATGAAAAAAGTTTTTGTTCAAAAAGTTTTTGGGAGTTTGAAGAAAACAACATGTTGTCCCCGATAATGGTGCCAAAAGTGATACTCGTCGTTTATTACACCAATTCACTAAGATTCTTATCCTAGAGTTTAATCCTTTTTTACTTTCCTATTAAGGCTAGTATAGAAGGGTCGATCCCACATGACAACATTTTAAAGGTTGTATTCTGCAAACCCAATTGATTTTTTGAGTTTTATTTTAATAGGTGACCAAGAAGGTAAAGATTTGTTTGCTGAATTTGTGTTTTGATTACATTAATAAAAGAAATAAAAGTTGCAACAAATTAAAAGTTACACTAAGTAGGGTATGAAAATGTTATGCTAAGAACAAGGATATAAACTAAAGATTGTTAGCATAATGAAATAAATTATTTAAGGACTAAAAATTAAATCACAAACAAGAGAAATATGATTGAAAAGAGAGGTTTCAAAAGAAAGATTAATAAAGAGAGAAATAAATGAGGCTATGGGTTTTACCACCATAGACATGTGAAAATAAGATCGAAGAATTATTCGAAAAACAAGATAAAAGAAGGCATGTAAAGGATTTGTAAATGAATCAAAAAAGGACTCACCATGAACCTATTGGTCCTAGCGTTCACGGATCTTACTCCTATCACCTTAGAGGGACTTTTCTGAGGTCTCATCCAAATCCCCACGTCATTTGATTGGTCATTCTAAACTTTGGTTTTTGCAGTCACATCCTGCAAAGTTAACATACGATAAAAACAAAAGATCACTTCACTTAAACCAGTGAGTTCTAACCAAAAAAACCATCTATCTAAGGAAACACATGACTAAGGAGTTACTCCCCTTTGTCTCGATAATAAACTACTCACTCATGATTCTTGAACAAGGAGAGATAGAAGAAGAAACAATATTTGCCATAGACTTGTCTTAGAAAGAGAACAAGCATTATGCTAGCACAATTAAATGACTATATTCTTTGTTCCTTATTCCCAAGAATCCCATGAAGGACAAAGGAGAAGTCAGAATTCCATATCTAGAAAAGAAACACACAGAAAGGGAGGAGATTACAACGTCAAAATCCAAATACTTTTATTGCTAATCACTTGAGTACAATTGTAAATAAATAAGAGACAATTATTTGATCAAAGCTTTCTCTCCACTAAAAAGTGATGCCTTATACAAGTAGAGACCTCTTTTATAGGAGAATGAGGGGGGTAGAAACCCTAGACGGGAGTGAGGTGAAAGAAATAAATGGCAATTTCTACAAGATTTGGTTAAGTTAATAGTTACTTTCTTCAATAGGTAATAAAGAAAATTATTGATTGCCTTCTTTTGACCATTTGAATTCAAACTCTTTTTTCTGCAAATTCTCTTCACAGAAGTTTTGAGAAAATTTCTTCTGTCAAAAAGATTTAAGTGCCCCCAAGAATATGATTTTCCTGTAGATAATTAAATTATCTTTTTATCATATACTTGCACATTAAATTCTGCCCTGGGATATGAGAGTTATACTCATTTTAGTGCAGATTATATACTTAAATCAGGTATTGCGGGAAAACAAATAAGAACTTTCATCACTTGGTTGGATAGTCAAATGGCTACCTAAGTCACCGGAAAATATATTTTTCCTGTAGAAATCAAAATTATCTTTTCAAAACATATTTAAAATCCAAATTTAGAATTTATATGTGGTAGTTATGACTGTTTGGTATGAGGTATATCAAACTCTGTGGGAAATCTGAAAAGTGTCCTATCTTTTCTTATCTTTACTTAAATACTTCCATAATTCCTAAAAATGAAAGAAATTTCATTATAATTTAGAAAAGAAATATACATAGGATGAAAGTATAATTAATTTCAAAATTAAAATAAAATTACCAAGAAAGTCTTAATTAATTATCCTAAATGATGTAAAAATAAATGATAAATATGCATTCATTAATAACCATCTCAAATCTCTTCCCTCATTGCTAGACATATTTTGCACCATCTCGTTTGCCTCCCGAGAGTCTTGGTTATGTTCCCCGATCTCCGTTTTCCTCAAGCAGTCCTTCCAGTTCTACGATGATGACATACGACCATCGTGACTCTGGACAGGGCTCAAAATGACTCTAGGTAGTCTCCTAAGACCCCTCGCCCCCCCCCCCCCCCCGATTTGGTTGAATTCAAAGAATCCTAGTTTTCCCTTAATTCCCATTTTGAACACCTCTACTGCTTCGTGGGGCCATGTCCCAAGTTGCACAGGGGAATATGAACCTGAAGGAAACCACCTGAACGCCCTTCTTTTCCTTTTTGTTCCTTTTTTTCACCATTGGTAAAACGGTCTTTTCATGCTCGATTATTTTGTTTTGGTTATGAGGCGAGTTGCCAGGTTGTCAGTGGGGCTAGCCTAGTTGGCCACGGCTGATTGGGCCAACTCAGTGTGTGCCCTCTGCCTCTCTCTTTCTTTCTCGCGATTCATTTGTTGACGTTGATTTATCTGATTGGTTGATTTTCAAAAATTCATAACGAATTACTTGTAGCTAAGAAAAATATAATAAAATATGCTCTAGAATAAAAAAAATATGGGATTTTTAATGGTACTAATTTTGTTGCCAAAATCTAATATTGTAAATATGTGATTTTAATAGATTTTCCTAAATAAGTAATAACTTGCAAAATTAATAACTAATAATCTATAAGTCAAAAAATATAGAAAATAAGTGTTGAACTCAGAAAAAGATAATCTAAAATATGGCATAGTTTTGATAACATAATTCACTAATATAAAAAAGGTGATTTTTTAGGGTTTTAAATAATTAATGTAAACCTAACCCTAATTATACATAGATGCATCATAGTCGCTTTGAAGATCTAGACTTGGATCTACGACTGACTTTGGACCATTTAGATTCTTAATTAAGGTATGATTGCATCCCACATTATTTCTATATTAGATAATTTCTATTTCTTCTCTTTTATGTATGATTGCATCCTACAATATTTATATGTTGAGAAATTTCTAATTTCTCTATTAATGTATGTTTGCATCCCTATTATTCCTTTTGAGAAATTCACCTATTTTCTTCTTTCTCTTGGTCATATGGACATTAGCCTACACAATATCTTGTTCTTTTGGAAAATATGCTTCATGTGATGTACCTTATATTGTTACTGATCTTGTGATCATATTTGGACATTCTCTTGGTTTCTTTCTTATACATTGTTTATGTTGGAATACTATTTGATAATATGTGATATCTTTTAATCACTTATGAGGTGGATGTATATGTTGGACATTTTGGTGGTGTCTACTTTGGAAAATCTGACTATACTTGTACTTGCCTCTCTATTAAGAATGTTGTATGACTCAGTAGCCCTAGAGTAGTGTAATTGCATTAGTTTTTGGTTTATGTGCGCTTATTATATTTTTAGGATTGAGATTATGTGCCCCATACACGGGTTTCAAGTTTATTAGGCTTGGCCCTCATTTTTATATATTAGGGAGTTCAATAATGTGACATTCTCTATCAGGTTTCAAGTTTATGAGGATTGGCCTCCATTGTCTTTATATTGTTCTAGTGTTGTGTTTATCTCACATACATGTAGGTTGTTATTATAATGATGGATTTTATGCCCAAAAGATTATGTATGCTTTTGTGGCACCACTTTTATTATTGTTTTATAGCAAGTAATTCCTTTTGTTATCTCCTGTTTGCAAATCAAGTTCTTTTATGCCCTCTTTGGGTAGTCCTTTACTTTTTTATGGAAAGCCTTTTATATTTGATGTCCTTTATCCCATATATTGCTCAATACTATGTTTTAGTATGCACATACCAACTTTTGTTGATGTCATGTACTTTTTTCTCCTCTTGCTTGGGTATGATTCCAACCCAAGGTGAAAGACTTGGATGACATGAAGTTGTGGAGTAGCTTAAGGAGTTAATTCTTAGAGACAATATTGATATGGTTTAGATTTCCCTCTACTTAGATCCATAAGTTGTATCTTACATGTAAACCCTTTCTGGGATATTATGATGTTCTTTTGTAAACTTTATTCCGTTGTTATACTCTGATTGTTTTGAATACCATCAATAAGATTTGAAAATTTTACACCCACTCCATCATACCTTTTGGGTGTGTTTGGACTAGAGTCTTTATTCTTCAAATTTTAGTAGGGAGTGGATCCCCTCTGAGTTCCACTTGTTATAATCTTCCAATTTTTTCTTTTTCAATTAGTTACTAGATAATGATGAAAAATAATAAATGTCTAAAGAATGACATTACTCAATGTCGTATGTCTTCAGGTTGACAACTTGAACAATTAGATCATATAGATGTTAAGAGTGTGCACATTCTTATTATGTCCCTATTCAGATTTTTTTCTGGAAGGATGATAGATAACAATGACATAGAAGATTAGAGTGTGTGTTGGTAGATAACATAATCTCATTAGTCCTTATATGTGGTATGAAACCAAACACATAGATACTTTTTAGAGAATAGTGTATCGAACAGACCCACCATGAGAATGACACATGGAAGCCATAATTGGTGGTCATAATCATCTCTCATAATGAAGGTGGTGATTTTGATTCTAAGACCTAAAATCACTACACTCATCACATGTCATTCAGTGTACTTTCACATCATCCACCGTGACCTTGAATAAGGGTTTCCATAAAGGTAATGATCGAATACACTGTGACACATGGGGATGACTGTGAATGATGTAGATGTGATTTGTCTCTCCAATATGACTTTGATATCGTGGCAACTTGATAAGAGAGACTGAGAAAAACATGTGCATGCACATATGACTTAATATATGATATTGAGGTCACAAATATCTCAAAAAGTTTTCTCTAATTCAAGGAACATGGATTGAACAATAAAAGGATGATGATTCCATGCCTCGAGTTCAATTTGGATATCAGTGACAAAGGAATTATACAATCACTGTAACATCAATGACAGATTGTAGGTTAAAGTTCCTCTCTGACTTTCCATATTACTTGGGTAGCAATGATGTGTTTCTAAGCACCTCTCATTGCTTGTGATATCATAAATTGGTTATGGACATTCAGTGCCAATGTAACTGGGAACCTATAGGGTCACACACAAATTTTACACTTGTAATACGAGTTCATTATTGCATATGGTTTAAACTTGATTAATAAAGAGTTAAGTACTCAATTTAAACAACATTGGTTGGGTATTGTCTGGTTGAACTGTAATCTGACCGGTTCAAGAGTTGAACCGATCATTTTAGAATGTCAGGTCAATTAAACCAACTTTGGCAATTATAGACCTGGAACAGACCGGTTCAGGAAGTGAACCTACTATTTGATTGATTTTAGGATCTGTGTTGACGTCATGTTGTGCAATAAATTAAATATAAATGTCCAATCAATTGCAATTGGGAAACATGATGAAACGATCAGTTCAAGGGTTGAACTGATTGGTTCACATGCCAATCGATCGATTCACTTGTAAACCTACCATTTTGATGATCGCAGGATGGGGAAATTCATACAATTCTAGTCCCTTCCACTCCCACTAAGATTGGAAACCATGACCCTAACCCTCCTATAAATAGAGGGGTACTGGGGGCTTCTCAGATACAACTCAATTGACTCTAACAATTGTTATCCGCTCTGGTTGTGGTAGCCAATAGAGAGCATGAGCAAGTCCTACCTGATAAAGGGAGGGATAGAAAGGGAGAAAATTTGTGGGAGAGAAAGTTGGTGACTAGTAAACCAACGAGAAGGGACAAGTCTTTATTGTTAGTTCTACTAGAATAATAGGATTTCCTGGTGGTTCGTGTGGACTATCATAGAGGCATGGAGTCTTTCCCACTAGGAGGAAAAGGTAAAATGGTTATCTGTCATCCGAGTGTGACTAAAAGAAAGTCTCATACTATAATGAGGGTATTGTCATTGGACTTGCTCTAGGACCAGGTATGACCTCATAAACCATCCTTCCCATTACATAGTTGTTAATGTGATCGTCTGTTAAAGGGGAAAATGGCAGATAATAATTTTGTTTCTACTACCTATTGTTTAAATATTTCCCAATAATAGATACTGAGATTTATTATGTAACATTTGAATAATATATACAACCTCTTTTGGGATAATCTAATCTATAGGGAAATATGGTGGCAAAGCAAGAAGCAAAAATTAAAAAATTATTTTATATATTCCCCTTATAACAGTAGATTGCATCAACAACTATATAATGTGAAGGATGGTTTCGAGGATATATTTGGTATGAGATTTAGTCTAGTGACAATCTTCTTATCATACTATGTTCCTTTCTTCAAGTCACACTCAAATAACATCTATAGAAACTCCACATGGACCACCGAGAACTCCTATAGTTTTAGTAGAATAAAATGGAAGGAGTTGTCCCTTCACTTTGGTGTAATAGCACCAACTTTCTCTCCCACAATTGTTCTCCCTTGATATCCCTCCCTTTATCAGATAGGACTTGCTCAGGCTCTGTATTGGTTACCACAACCAAATAGGAGAATTGTTAGAGAAAATTGAGTTGTGTCTCTGAGAAGACCCTAATACCTGTCTATTTATAGGAGGGTCAGAGTCAAAATTATCACTGTGTGGAGAAGTGGGAGGGACCTAATTTTCACAAATTTTTGTAACCTATGGAGTGACAAAATGATCAATTCATAGGTGAATCGATAAGTTGGCATTTGAGCCGATCAGTTTAGTATTTGAATCGGTCATTTTGTCATGTTTCTCAGTCATAGTTGTATTGTCAATTATAAATCAATTAATGCACAACATGACATTAGCACTAATCCTTGATGCATTCAAATTGATCCATGAACCGGGTGGTTCATCACATGAACTGGTCATTTGGCAACCTTGAGCCAATCGGTTCATGCCCTTATTCATCTAAAATTTAGCCAATGCAGTTTCCAATCAACTTGACACTCCAACCAATTGGTTCAACACTTGAACCAGTCATTTTAGAGTCTAGTCACTCAATTATTTTTTAAATTGAGTACCTAAAAAGTTTAGTAATCAAGTTAAACATTATTCATGAACAATACTATTATTCTAAGTGTATCCTATTTGTGTCACCCTATAGGTCCAATATTATGTTGGCAGCGAGTGTCCATAACTAATTAATGACATCACAAGAAAAGAGAGGTATGTAGTAACACATCATTTCTACCCAAGTAAATGGAATGGTTGATAACAAGTTCAACCTACAATCTATCATTGGTGTTACAATGTTTGTATAGTTCCTTTGTCATTGATATCTAGATTGAACTTGAGGCATGTAATAGTCATCCTCTTCAATATTCCATCTATGTTCCTTGAAATGAAACAGAATATCTGACATATATGTAAGCTCAATATCACATATGGACTCACATGTGAATGGACATGCATTTTTTATTCTCTCTAATTAAGTATCTAGTATATCATACTCCTTTATGAGGGACAAATCCCATCTACATCACTCACAGTCATCCCCATGTGTCATAGTGCACCCTTACACCACCTTTATGGAAACCCTAATTCAAGGTTATGGTGAATGATGTCAAAGTACATTGAATGATGTGTGATTAGTGTAGTGACTTTAGGTCTAAGAACCATAATCACCACCAACACTATGAGAGATGATTATGTCTATGATGTAATGGTTTCCATGTGTCACTCTCATCGTGGGTCTATTTGATACACTATTCTCCAACAAGTATCTATGTGTCTTATTTGATATCACATATCATGATTGATAAGATTATGTCATCAATCAACTCACACTCTAGTCGTATGTGTAATTATTGTCTATTAGCCTTTCATAATAACATCTAACTAGGGACATAGGAAGAATGCCTATACTCTTAACATATATATGATCTCATTGATTAGGACATGAATCCAAAGACATACATCATCGAGTAATATCATGCTTTAGACATTTATTATGTTACATAATTATCTCATAATTGAATAAAATAGAAACAATTAGAAGATTGCCTTTAATATTTAATCAAATCATTTACAAGTTATGCCATTACAATCATCATATCATTGGTTCTCTTGGCATACACACCAACAAACTCCCACTTAAACTTAGAGCCAATCACATGTGAACTAAATCCCAAGTGATCTAACATGACCATCATGCTTCTACAACAAAAATGCATTAGTCAAGGGGTCAACAACATTGCTCTTGGTTGACTCTGTAAATCTTCACATCTCCTAGCTATATGATCTCTCGTATGAGATGGAACCACCTTTGCATATGCTTGGAACGCTGATGCAATCTGGATTCTTTAGATTGTGCAATATCTCCATTGTTATCACAATATCTCTCAATTTCATCGTTGATGCTTGGAACCGCCCCATGTTTAGAGATGAAATTCTTCATCTAAACAACCTTCTTTACTGCATTTTTTGTAGCAATATACTCAGCCTCTATTGTAGAATCTGCAACTGTCTCTTACTTGGAACTCTTCTAGCTCACAACTCTATTGTTGGCATAAAACACAAATTCAGATTGTGATCGATAATCATCTTTGTCAGTTTGGAAGCTTAAATCGGTGTAACCTTTTACCACCAACTCTTCCTCATTGTCATAGACACAGAACTGATCCTTAGTTCTTCTCAAGTACTTAAGGATGTTCATCATGGATTTCCAGTGAGCATCACATGGATTTGACTAATATTTGTTCATGATTCTCAAGGCATATGAGACATCGGGATGAGTACATTACATTTCGTACATGATAGATCCAATTGTAGATGGATATAGAATCTTACTCATGTGCTCCCTTTTTTTACAAGAACTGGGACACTGAGCTCTATAGATGTTGACACCATGAAACATGGGCAAGTTTTCTCTCTTTGAGTTCCTCATGTTGAACCTCTTCAACACTTTGTCAATATATGTGTGCTGACTTAGTCCAATAAGCCTTCTAATCCTATCTCTATGTATCTTGATTCCTAAGATGTAGGATGTTTTGCCTAAGTCCTTCATAGAGAATGTATTTCCATGTTAGGTCTTTACCATCTGTAAAGTTGGGATGTCATTCCCCATTAATAGTATGTCATCCACATACAATATGAGGAATACAATTGTGCTCCCACTAACCTTCTTGTACATATAAGGCTCGTCTTCATTTTGACTAAATCCAAACTCTTTGATTGTTTTGCCAAATCGAAGATTCCATCTCTGACATGCTTGCTTCAATCCATAGATTGACCTTTGTAGGTTACATAATTTATTTGCATCCTCTGGATTTATAAAACCCGTAGGTTGTGTCATGTACACATCTTCATGAAGATTCAGATTAAGGAATGCAGTTTTAACATCCATATGCTAAATCTTATAGTTAAGTTGCAATGGCAAGCATGATCCTGATAGATTTAACTATGAAAATTGGAGAAAAGGTTTTGTCATAGTCAACACCTTGAACTTGTCTGAAACCCTTTGCAACCAATCTACCCTTATAAGTTTGTACTTTACCATCCCTATCGGTCTTCTTCTTAAAGACCCATTTTCACGCTATGGGTTTTACCCCTTCAGGTGGATCCACCAAGGTCCATACCTTGTTGGTGTACGTGGATTCCATCACAGATCTCATGACCTCAACCCATTTCCCAGACTCTGGTCCCTTAGTAGTTTGTAGATGGGTTGATGGCCCATCGTCTATGACCAACTCACTTCCTTCCTGAGTTACAAGATAACTAAATCTTTTAGTGTCAAGGTATGTCCTACTAGATGTAGGAGATTCCTATGTTACTTGAGGAATTTTGAGATTCCAAAATGACTTGTGATTCTCCTTGTTCCTCTTGTACATATATTGGTTAAATGTTTTCTTGTTCATCTCAAACCTCTTTGAGTTCTACTTTCCTCCCACTGATTCCCCTGGAAATAAATTTCTTTTCTAGGAATGCAGAATCTCTGGGAACAAACACTTTGCTTTTATATATGGAATAAAAGTAATATCCTTTGGTTTCCTTAGCATATCCAACATAGTAACATTTATCAGATTTAGGTTCAAGCTTTTTGGGAAACTACTTTCTCACTTAAGCTTCACAACCCCAAATCTTCATAAAGGACACATCATGACACTTCCCATACCATATCTCACATGGTGTGTCTTTTTAACTGATTTAGATGGTACATGATTTAGTGTAAATGTAGTGGTTTCAAGAGAAAACCCCCAGAGGGTAGTCAAAAGTTCAGCTACACTCATCATTGATTGCACCATATCTAGGAATGTGTGATTCATTCCTTCTGATACACTATTATGTTGAGCTGTTCCAGGTGGAGTCCATTGTGATATAATACCACAGTCTCGAAGAAGGTCCTCAAACTCTTGGCATAAATATTCTCCACCTTGATCATAATGGCCTTAATACTTTTGCCAAGTTGGTATTGTACTTCATTAATGAAATCCTTGAACTTTTAAGGATTTGTAACTTATTTATAATTAGGTAAACATAACCATACCTATTGAAGTCATCAGTGAAGGTAATGAAGTATTTGTACCCACCTCTAGAAATTGTTCTAAAAGGGACACATACATCAATATGTATGAGTCCTAATAGATCATTAGGTCTTTCATTGTTTCCAGTGAAAGGATTCTTGGTCATCTTCCCTAACAAACAAGATTCACATGTCTCCATTGATTTGAAATCAAAAGAGTCAAGATAACCATCTTTATGGAGTATAGATAAGTGATTATCATTTATGGGCCCTAGGTGACAATGCCAAAGATATGTTTTGAAATCAAAAGAGTCCAGATAACCATCTTTATGGAGTCTTTTGGTATTACATTATAAATATATGTCTTTAGATCTAGCAAATAAATACCATAAAACATTGGGACACTGCCATAAAATATCCCATCGTTAGACATAGAACATCCACCATTCTTAATATGAAATTCATATGCATTCTTATCCATACAAGATAAAAAAATGATTTTCTATTTATGTCAGGTACATAATGGAAGTTCATTAACTCTATTACAATCCCAATGGGAAGAGATAAATTATAGGTTCCAACTGTAGTGAAAGAAACTCTTGCTCCCTCTACAACTCATAGTTCATCCTCACCCTTTTGTTAAAGGAATAAGTCTTTTCAGATCATGCATATTCGATCATACATGAGATCCACATCAGGTATCTAGTACCCAATATGAAGAAGTAGATAAGTTTATCTCTATAATGGACAAACCTAAAGTGGATATCTCTATCCCCATCTTCTTCCTAAATGCCTTCAAGTACAAAGTATATATTCCTCTTGTACTTTTCCCTCTTCTTATCTTGAGTGTTGAAGATTTGGATTTATGCTTAGTGCCAAAACTCTTCATAGCCTTGCTTTCATCCTTGTAGTTCTCTCCACTAATCATCATCACATATTTTTCCTTCTTCATTCCTTCTTGGACATTAATCGGCATGCCAAGAAAATATAATAATGTTCTGGCCATATTATTCAAGTGGTAACACTCGATAAGATGTCTATATGATTCATGCAATGATTGTTGAAGCCTTCTAGATCTATATCTATATATCTTGATTTCCAATATATAGAACGCTTCACCGAAGTCCATAGAGAATGTACCTCCCAATCATGTGTTTACCTTTTATAAAGTAGGAATGTCATTCCCCATCAATACTATGTCATCCACATACAATATGAGGAATACAATCATGCTCCCACTAACCTTCTTGTACATACAAGGTTATTATAAATTTTGAGTAAATCCAAACTCTTCAAGTCTTTCGTCAAAATAAAGATTCTGGATGCAAGATGCTTGCTTCAATCCATAGATACCTTTGTATCTTATAAACTTTGTTTGCATCCTTTGCATTCATAAAACCCTTATGTTGTGTCATGTATACACCCCAGAGAAGATTCCCATTAAGGAATGTGGTTTTATCATCCATCTGCCAAATCCCATGGTCATGATAAATTGCAATAGCAAGCATGATCCTTATGGACTTAACCATGGAAACTAGAGAAAAGGTTTCGTCATAGTCTAAACCTTAAACTAGTCTCAAAACCTTTTGCAACCAATTTGTCCTTATTGATTTGTACTTTGCCATCCATATTGGTATTATTCTTGAATACCCACTTGCACCTTATAGGTTTTACCCATTCAGGTGGATCCACCAAGGTCCATACCTTGTTGGCATGATGGATTCCATCTCAAATCTTATGGCCTCAGGCCATTTCTTAGACTCTGGTCCCTCCGTATCTTCTAGATAGGTTATTGGCTCATCATCAATGACCAAATCACCACCATTCTGAGTCACAAGATATCCAAATCTTTTAGGTTCAAGGCAATTCCTTTTAGGTCTATGAGGTACCTATTTTACTTGAGGAATTTGAGATTCCACAACACTTTGTGATTCTATTTGTTCCTCTTGTGCATCTTTCAGTTCAATGTTTCCTTTTTAGTCTCAGACCTCTTCAAGTTCTACTTTTCTCCCATATATTCCATTGGAAATAAACTCCTTTTCAAGAGATACACTAGTCCCGACAACAAACACTTTGTTGTCAGATCAAGTGTAAAAGTAGTATCCCCTAGTTTCTTTGGGATAACCAACAAAATAACATTTATCTAATTTGGGTCCAAGCTTTTTAGGAAAATTTTCTTGACATAAGATTCATATTCCCAAAACTTCATAAAAGACGCACCGAGACATTTCCCATACTTATTGTATAAACAATTGTCTTTAGATCTAGCAAACAAAGACCATAAGACATTGAGGCGTTTCCATAAAAGATCTCATCTTTTGAAATAGAACATCGATCATTCTTAACATTAAATTCATAGGCATCCTTGTCCATATAAGATATAGAAATGATGTTTTTATGGAAGGTACATAATAGGAGTTCACTAACTCTATTACAATCCATGTAGGCATATATAAACTATAGGTTCCAACTATATTGGCCACAATTCCTGCATTATATGCAACTCATAGTTCAACCTTGCCCTTTCCCAAAGGATTACTTTTCAGATTTTGCATATTTGAGCATATGTGAGATTTATAGTCGGTATCTAGTACCTAACATGATGAAGTAGATAAGTTTATCTCGATAATGTATATACCTAAAGTGGAGATCACCATCCCCATACCCATCTTCTTCTTCATGAATGCCTTCAAGTACAAATGATAGATTCCTCTTATACTTTTCATTCTCCTTATCTTGAGTGTTGTAGATATGGATTTGGTCTCAACCTCAAAACTCTTCATGGACTTTCTTTCATCCTTAGACTCAACTTTGTTGATCAGCATCAAAAGTTTGTCCTTCTTTATTCTTGCTTCTACATTAATCAACATGTCAAGAAAATCTGACAATGTTCTAGCCATATTATTCGAGTGATAACACTCAATTAAGTGTATATATGATTTAGGAAACAATTGCATAATCATATTTGTGGCCAACTCTTGGCTCAAAGAGAATCCCAGTTCTTCTAGATGTTCCACATATCTAATTATATTGAGTACATGGGTCTCTACCGAGTCTCCCTCTGCCATCTTACACTCAAAGAGCATCCTTGAGACATTGTACCTTTCTTGCTTTATATGATTATAGTTCATTTTCTTAAGATTTGTTACCATCTCAAGCATCCTCATGTACTCACACTTCTCATGCAACTCATTGTTCATGTAGCTTAGCATAAGGTGCTTTCTGTCTAAGGCATTGTTGACATGCTTCCAGTAAGCATCCACCTCATCCCTAGGCGCATGAAGAGTAGGCATTTTTGGCATTGATGTTTCTAGGATATATCTTATTCTCATCATTAAGAACCCTTCTCAAAGTCCAAACCAGTTGCCAAAATTTGTCTCATTAAGTTTGTCCTTCCTAAGGACTGATCGGTATGATGATTTGATTGTCATTCGATTCTATAAGAGAAAATTTGCATTTGGTCAAAACACTTTTGATTTTATTTGATTTGAATAATTTTTGATGATATTTAGTTAGGTATCTAAATAAATATCATCCCCACTATTTTATTCAAATTGATAGCCCTCACATATCAATTTTGAAGACTATAATGTACAACCACGCTTGGCATGCACATGCATAGTCGATCAAGATTTTCATATGTGTTGCTAATGGAAAGATTCTTAGAATTAATATGATTATGGAGAGAGTTTGTATTTATAGATACATATACATATCTAATCACCACATATACATAGTAAGTATCATATACATGTTATATCCCACAACGAAAACATGCACTAAGACATAAGCAATGGCTAGGGACAAACTAATATAATTCCTTGGAGCCAAAAGTAATTAGCACCACCTAGGGTCTACATATCATAGAGAAACTTGTTGTTGATACATATTTATCCTTGCCAATCTTGGTTTATCGGTTCAACTCTTAAACTAATTGGCTCGCCTCCTAACTAGTTGGTTGGTCGTCTCCCTGGTGACCTGATCTCCGATCCACCATCTTGTGGGTCCTCCAATTGATCGGTTTGGGGCCCCAGCCAATCAATTCAGCTCCTCCATGGTCCTCCATCCGGTAAGCTCATCCTTTTCATTACCATAATAAGAAATTAAACTATCCTAATGGCATTTACATATTACATTATAAAAGAGAAACTCAGTTTACATATGTGAGGAGAAAAAGTAGGAGACGATGATACTTCAACAATTGGAAGACAACATAGAGGCTCGGTATGCAAATTGAGATAAACTAGGAATAAACAAACACAACCACTATGAACAGATAATTAGGGTTATTGAACATACCCACTCTACATATCCACCACCGTAACCATCTTCTAGGGTAATGTGTGTAAATTGCATATATATTTATATATATGTTTATATTGTACGTCATATTTAATCGGATATGAATATTAATATTCACATCATATGCAACAAATTAAATGATGAAAACTCAAAATCAGTTCATATCAATTATCCCAAAACATAACAAGTTGACATGGCTCTAATACCACTGTACAAAAATATGGCGGCAGAGTAGGTAGTGGAAACAGAAAAGTTAACTTCCATATTCCCATTATTGAAGTAGATCACGTCAACAACTATATAAAGGGAAGGATGGTTTTGAGGATATACCTGGTCCTGGAACAAGTCCAATGACAATCTCCTTATCGTAGTATGCACCTTTTTTTGAGTCACACTCGAATAGCGTTTGTAGCAACTCCTGATTGATCACCATGGATGGCAACATGACATTGTCCTCCTAGATACAGACAATGACATCCTTGCCTCTATGTTAGTCCACATGTACCACCAAGAACTCCTATCATTCTATAAGAACAGACTAGAATGAGTTGTCCCTTCACGTTGGTGTACTATCACAAACTTTCTCTCCCACAATTGTCCTCCTTTGCTATCCCTCCCTTTATCGGGTAGGACTTGATCGGGCTCTCTATTTGTCACCACAACTAGAGTGGAGAACAATTGTCAGAGGAAAATGAGTTGTGTCTCTGAGAAGCCCCTGATACCCCTCTATTATGGGAGGGTTGGGGTCAATGTTCCCAGTCTGTGTGGAAGTGGAAGGTACTAGAATTTCACAGATTTCACAACTTGTGAGTGGTGAAACGATCAGTTCACCCACTAGCATGCGAGCCGATTGGTTTAAAACTTGAACCAGTTGTTTCGTCATGTTTTCCAATCACAATTGTATTGGAAATTCTAATTCAATTAATGTGCAGCCTGACGTCAGTACTAATCCTTGATGCAATTAATTTGATCCATGAACTAGTCATTTGGCGACCATCAACCGATAAGTTCACTTAGTGAACTGGTCGGTTCGTGCCCTAGTTCATCCAAAATTCATCCAATGCAATTTCCAATCAACATAACACTCCAATCGATCAATTCAACACTTGAACTTGTCAATTTAGAGTCCACTCAGTCAATCATTGTTTAAATTCAATACCTAAAAACTTTAATAATCAAGTTAAACATATTCACAAACAATACTCCTATTCTAAATGTATTCTATGTGTGTTACCCTATAAGTTCTGTATTATGTTGGTAGTGAGTGTCCATAACTAATTTATGACATCACAAGAAAACAACAATATCTAGTCACACATCATTACTATCCAAGTAAATTGAAAGTTGGAGAACAACTTCAATCTACAATCAATGATTGGTGTTACATTCTTTGAATAGTTCCTTTGTCATTGATATCTAGATTGAATTTGAGGCATGGAATAGTCATCCTCTTCAACATTCAATCTATGTTCCATGAACTAGATTGGACTTTTTGAGATAAAAGTAAGCTCAAGATCACATATTGAATCGTCTGTGCATGGCCATGCATTTCTCAGTCTCACTAATCAAGTGGACAAGATATCATACTCTTGTAGGAGGGAAAAATCCCATCTACATCACTCATAGACATCCCCATATGTCACAGTGCACCCAAGTGCACCTTTATGGAAACCCTTATTCAAGGTTACAGTAAATGATGTCATAGTGCATCGAATGACATGTGATGAGTGTAGTGATTTTAGGTCTAAGAACTACAATAACCAAAAAATCTATGAGAGAAAATTATGACTACAATGTAATGGTTTCCATGTGTCTCTCTCGTGGTGGGTCTATCTGATACACTATTCTCTAACATGTATCTATGAGTTTGGTTCATATCATGACTAACGAGATTCTATCATTAGCCAACACACATTATATCTTATGTGTTATTGTTTTCTATTAGCCTTCCACAATAACATCCAACTAGGAACATAGCAAGAATGTATACACTCTTTACATCTATATAATCTCATTGTTCAGGTCATCAACCCAAAGACATACGTCATTGAGCAATATCATTCTTTATACATTTATTATCTTACATCATTATCTCACAACTTAATAAAGCAAAATAAATTGGAAAATTTCCTTTATTATTTGACCAAATCATTTACAAGTTATGCCATTATAATCATCATATGATTAGCTGTCTGAGCATACATACCAACATAATCTACTATCACCATGGAGTAATATTAACACCTAGAATATGTATAAAAATAACAAGGATGAATTTGTACCTAATGAAACTGAATAAGTGATTCCCGAAGACAACAATCACATTATAACATGGGCTATTTCCCTTTTTCTAGGATTTGAAAGTTCAGAGCTTCTTAAACCCTAGTGTGGAAATATTGGACTTTTTCTTGGTATGTGAGGGACTAGATCAATGATTGCATTATTGAACTATTTTCCCTCTTGATTTGCACACATATTATCATGTTCAATGGTGAGCCTAAATTAGCTATGAAAACATTTATTATCTTCTCAATATTCACCACCCCAATTGTAAATGATGAAATATTATTGGGAATAATTTTTGCATTGGACTTGAACTCATGGATTTTTGACTCCCTATGAAGTTTGGTCCCTTAATGTTTGACCCTATGGAGATGTGTCTCACTTGTTTGGGCCAAATACTATACAATGGTAGCGATTAGTTGTCCCCTAGCATACTATAAAAGCTAATAAGGGACTAGTATTGTTCTCTTCTAGAGTGTGAGAGAATAAGGTACTTAGCCATAGAAAAGATATGATAGGAAGGTGTACATAGTTATCCAATTGAATAATCTGAAATTTATCTGCTTTTTAAATAGCTTGGATAAATTTAACATATTTAAAATGTTGAATATTTCTTAGTGGATGATCTTGTAAAAGAATCCCAATCATGAGATTGATAATTGAAATTCGTACTTGTTAACCTTTAGTCCACCAAATAGTCCATTCTTAACTTTTATCTTGTATCTAAATCATATTTTGTGCATAGTTTGATAATAAGGATATAATACCAACTTTTTCTTACTAAATATTTTTCTTTGGGCCATGACTTTGATGAATCCCTAATGTATATTGCATGGACAATGAGACTTCCTCACACAGACTCTTGTTGTGTGGATTACTATGAAAGCTCAAAGGATAGAGAGGTTACCATTTTGTGGCCATAATATCTTTCTTGTAGTATTATCTTGTTGATGTAGTCCCTTAAAATGGATCCAACTCCTTTCTAGTATTTTATGTTTCATGTTGAGAAGACAAACACTGTGTTTTCATATTGGTGATGATAATACACTTTGGTATCATACTATGTTACACATGGTTTGGAACTATGTTGTCCCAAACTTGTCCTTTACATGTATCCAAATCAGACACATATCAAAAACAATATCAAATTATGAGTGGATCAACATTTCCATAGGGTACGTGACTAAATCAAATGAATCCAAGAAGAATGTCTAAAAACCCAAGGATTTTTTCTCATAGAAGAATATCTATCTCAGAAACCCAGTAATCATTGATTTCATTACATCTCACAATATACTATGAACTAGAGAGGAGAATGGTGTTAGTGACTCTTGGTATTGTGCCATTCTCAATGAGACAAAATACAAGGTTACTAGGTGATGGGAGGTCCTAGAGAAGCACTCTTCCATTATAGTTAAGGTAAGATCTTATCAGGTGCAACCATAAACAAATACATGGAAAAACTGTGTCATAGATTGGCTCATGGACCCAAAGCTAGGACAACCATGGTAGAATCAAGGAAAAGAAGCATGAATTAAAGGTGAGTTTCTATCATATGAAAACTTGAGGGAGAAACTATAGTACAACAATACACAGACGAAACTGAATGGAAAGGAGTTGAAGTTGTAACAGGGCTCAGGGTCAAACTCATACTTTTCAAAGTTGGTAGAGGTCAAGAAGGATAGTTCCTCAGGGAATACAATAATATATGAGATTGTAATTGAGTTTGGGAGGTTGAAAGGATGTTATAAAGTCTATAAACATGTAAGTAAAGTCATGGTGCATCTAGGAGTGTGGTCGAAGAGGACCATAGAGGACAAGAAGATTGAATTCAACACAACTATTGAGGGAACAAGATCACAACATCCTTTTTTTAAGTTCTCCTAGTGATGCATTGAATAATTGATGTTCTCATAGGCTATTTATTATGGATATTTATGCACTTATTGTTCATTTTAATATCTAGCATTGATGCTTAATTCAATCAAATAGATGTATTTTTAATGTTCGTAATAGATTCATTATTATTTGGGTGCTTATGTTTGTTTTTTTTGGAATTTTAGGTGAATCTAAAACAAACTACACAACTCGATACTACTGACCTATCTGTCAGTGGTAACAACACTTGATCAGAAGGAACATGTGAACTCAAGAAAACTAGGTAGTACCGACCAAGGAAGTTGGTACTATAGACAACCTTACACAGAGAACCCCGAAATTCTTGGTAAATATCAGTTCTACATACATCAACTCTGTAGTACCGACAACTCATAGGGTCACAACTTATCTAGGGCATCGATACTACCGAACCCAGCCAGTAATATCGGCTCAATGGGCTCAAGAAAATATGAAATCATCATTAATGCAATAGTTGAGACTTAATGACGCCATAAGTTGTTTCTATGACTTTGGAGGAGTTCTGCCAGACTTGATAATTACATCTTATTCAGTTGTGTAGTAGTAGAGAGTGGAGAAGAGTGAAAGAGGACAAAGCAACATTCTGGGTGGTTTGTGCACTTTTAGTGGCCTGATTTGTAGTTAGAGGATGGCAAATCACAACATTCGTCAGAGGGAACCTTCCATACCATCTTTCTCTAGGGGTTTTTCCTTGTTCTTGATGTTTTCTTCCTTATCTTCTTCCTTTTCTATTTGTACAACAATTGAAATCTTATGGGGCTAATCCCCTTATTCCTTAGGATTTGAGAGTATCCCGATTTTGCATTGTAATTGACAATTTTGATTTAATATATCTATTTCTTTTAATTTGTGGACATAAGTCTATGAGAGCATCATGAATTATCAGTGCTTTGTCACCACAGGTAGTTTTTTAGACCGTTAATTTCTTCGAGAGAGGGATTAAGGGTTGGAAAACTCATAGATTTACATATTTTATATCGCGCCTTGAGAAAGGGCTTACGAATGTGAAGAAAATAACCCAGAGGTTTTTGTAAAGCACCTAACTAATAACACAATGGCTATGACTTTGGGATTAATATTATATTAGGTAGTGAATTATGCCACAAAAGTGGGTAATTCTTACTATAGGTCTCTTTGTCCAGGGTTAGGAGGAATTAATATTAATGAAATAATGTTAATTTCGATGTGAGCCATGGTGAAGCCGCAATCATAAGGAATTCATTCCACTTGTGATCACAACCAATAATATTAATTTTAATTCTTTCATATTAGTTATTAATTCAACAAAATCACATTTTTGCTCAGGCCTAGATGATTGGGTCATTGTTAGTAGTAGTTTCTGGGTACACAATTTCCCCATGTTCGATATTTGGGCCTCTTTAGGCCTATATTTCATTGATATGTGCACTTGCATTTTTGACTTGTAGTTTACGTGCATCTAGTTTTTGGCACCATTTCTAGGGAACACAGTGTGTCCAACACTACCAGTGTTGTGACCAACCACTGTAGGCCACCATTTTTTTTATTTTCTTTTACCATTTCTAGATGAAATTACAAATATTTATCCACTCACTACTACCATGCTCTCACATAGATTTTGTATTTTTCAAGTACTACTGCATTTTTCAGACAAGCAGTGACTACGGAGGATCAAATCCATAGTGCGTTTTGTAGGAGGATTTGTTACACAGAGCACATGAGTACAATAACTCTTCGCAAAGGTTGATTCAAACTCCACCACCCAAAAATCCATCATCTCCTACAGTATAACCTGAACCAGAAGAGATAGGTGACATAGAATCTAAAGAACAAACCATTTGGGAGAAGATTAAGGCGTCATCTACAACAACATAATTGGGCCTGAGTAAGAGGAAGACTATAAATGTGAGCAACTACAAGATAGACCCTGGCTTGGTGGCATTGGTTAAGTCACAAGTGTTACATGGACACATCACTGAGGACCTAATGATGCATATTAATAATTTTTTTGAGAGTTGCAACATGGTGAAGATCAATAGAGTGCCAGCGACAGTCATCTACTTGAAGTTGTTTCCATCTTCAATGGTAGGAAATGCAAAATCTTGGTTTGTTAATCTCCCACCCCAGTCAATAGAAATATGAGAAGGGATGATGGACATGCTCTTTAAGCAGTATTTCCCACCTCAGAAGACAAATGAATTGGTCTGGAAGATTCATAATTTCAAGTAGAAGGCATAAGAATCATATTCTAAAGCATGGGAGAGGTTCTAGAACATGTTGAGGAAGGTCCCTCATCATAGGATCAATCTTTTGGCCAAGAAAAAATATTCTATTACGAGATACATCAAGGAGAGAGGACCACACTCGATAGCACAGGAACATGATTCTTCCCCAACACCAAGACATCCAGGTGTCATGAGATTCTAAATAATATGGCTAAGAACCAGTCATGGGGAGAAGAAAGATAACGTCCAACAACTATTAAAAGTGTTGGATAGTCTAAAGTCCATCACGACATTGAATGAGAAGCTTGACCTCATAGCTAAGAATCTATATCAGAAGGATGTAAATTCCTCTATAGGAGAGGAAGAAGAATGTATGTTTGTATGGAAGTGGAATTATAGGGGAAATGATTATTATTGGAGGAAGGATCCCAAGTTTTCTAAGAAGGATCCGAATAACTTTTAGTAGAACCCATCCCAAGCATAGCAAGTCAAGCCACAACAAGTTGGTGTATAACAACAATACCAACAAGACAAAGCCCCTAATAAAATAGACTACATTGAAGACATGCTAGGCAAAATAGTCAGTCAGAATGAAGCGATCATTATGAAGACACAGAGGGAACTACAAAACTAAGGAGCATAAATCCACAATATTGAGACTTAGATTTCTCGAATAGAAGTAGAAGTGGCTTTTTTGAAGAAACACAGCCAATAGGGGTTCCCAGGAGTATTGAGATACCATCTGGAAACCAACAAACGAAGGCAATGTTGCTTCATAGCGAGAAGAAATTGTTGAACGAAAAGAAGACAATTCTAGAAGCAAAAGACAATGTTGTTGATAGCTGGACCAACAATGATTATTGATCTAGTTGAGCCAGATATTGTAGCAGAGGACAAGGCAACTGATGAAGAAACTCATGAACCAGAGGAGACAAGGAAGAATTCATACGTCCCACCTCACCAAAGGAAGTTGGTGACTCTGGTGCCCTTTCTGAACAACTTGAAGGCAAAGAAAATTGATCAACAATTTCAAAAGTTTCTAGATAGTTTTAGAAAGCTTCATTCGACATTCCACACATTGATGCAATTGAACAAATCCCTTCCTATGACAAATTTTTGAAAGAAATAATCAATCAAAAGAGGACAATAGTCGATTCAGATGTAGTTGTGTTGAAGGAACAAGTTAGGGTTTTCAGTTTGGTAAAACTGCCACCAAAAAGGCAAGATCCAAGTTGCTTCAACATATCATGTTACATCCAGAAGACCATGTTTGGGAGGCTTTATGCGATTTTGGGGCAAGCATTAATAGTATTCCCTTGAATACCTTCAAGAACTTGGGTTTCAAGTAATCCAGAATGTGATATATGACGATACAACTAGCAAACAACTAGTCCTATAAATGGATATCCAGAATCAACACATTCGATCTTGATTCAAGTATAAAATTTTGAAAAATATCCAACATCCACATAATCTGAGTTGGATTTAGGATATCAAATTTCATATCTAAAAATTTTGGATAGGATATAGGATATGGCTGTATTCTCTCCGAAAATTTTGAATCTAACAAAATTTATACATATATTATTAGATATATATTATCTATATATAAAAATATAAAAATATAGATATTTTATCATATATATGCATTTTAATATCGATGTTTTCTATGTACAATATATTTATAACAATACATTTTTTATTTCTGGTTCTGATCGAATATATATCAGAATTCAAAAAGTATTTTTTCGATCGGATTCAAATATTATTACATGATATTTGTCGGATATCAGATTGATTCTTTTTTCAGATTTGAATATCAGATATAGAAGTATTTGATCCATTTATAGGTCTACGGACAACTCAGTTGTTAGGCATTATGGTATATGTAAGGATGTTATTGTCTAGGTGGATAGATTTGTATTTCCAATAGACTTTGTGGTTATGGAGATGCAGGTTGTTCACGATAATGAACTACTTCTAGGGAGTCTATTTCAAGCCACAATAGATATGATCTTAGAGATGGGAAGAGGAAGACTAACACTGGGTATCAGAGAAGACCATTTTGAAATCAAGATGTATGAGTCTACACAAACGACTAAGGAGGAGGCACATTTTCACATGCTACAATAGATCCAAGGAAAGGTATATTTATTTCTATAGAAGCCATTCCTAGAAATGTCTCATGTGATAACATAGGTTCACAAAGGCACACTAGAAGTAGATATCCTGGAGAATACCAAGGATATTTCATTTGCCAAGGAAATTCAATATCCTGATGATGAAGAGGAGAAATATTGCCCTACGATAATTGACAAAGAAACTTCTTCCACCCTTGTTCAAGCATATCCATGGTTGCCTTTGGAGGCATGCCTTATAAATTTGGTGGATGACTACACTAGAAGTTGTTCCCTGGAAGAGTTTGTCTTATTTCTAAAGGCATTATCATTTCACTACACTAGGTACTATGAAGACTTAGGACCACCTCCACCACCTTTGATTCAATCTCTACTGAGCCCTCCATATCTTTAGTTGAAGCCCTTGTCACCTTTAAAGTACACTTATTGGTAGAAATGAGAAGCTTCTTGTCATCATCTCAGCATCTTTAAGCATCTAGGAGGAGGATTAGTTGATTTTTGTGCTGAAGAACCAAGTGACATTATTTGGGCGGTCAGTTGCAGATATTAAGGGGATCTCGCCTAGGATTTTCCATCACAAGATCCACATAGAAGAAGCAGCCAAGACCATAGTACAACCTCAATGGAATCTCAATCCCATCATGACTGAGATGGTGAAAAAAAAGTGGTATTCAAACTTCTGTCGGCAGGTATAATTTATGCTATCTCTGACTCTAATTAGGTAAGTCCTACTCAAGTGGTTCCAAAGAAAGAGGGGATAACTATCACCACAAATTTAGCTAGTGAACATATTTCTACTAGACTGGTGATTGGGTGGTGAGTTTGTATTGACTATTTTCATTTAAATACTGCTACACTTAAGGACCATTTCCCTCTTCCTTTCGTCGACCAGATTCTTGAGCATCTCACTGGCCGCTCTCATTTTTATTTTCCTAACGGGTATTATGGGAACAATCTGATTGCCATTGAGCCATAGGATCAAGATAAATCTACTTTCACTTGTCCATATGGCACACTTGCTTACCATCGGATGCCATTTTGTTTGGGTAATGCACCAATGACTTTCCAGAGATGTATGCTCGCCATTTTCTATGATATGGTAGAGCGACGGTGTCTTTAGGTTTTCATTGATGATTTCTCAGTGTATGGAGAGTCATTTGAGGTCTGCCTTGATAGTCTAGATAAAATCTTGCAAATATGTGAGGACACTCACTTGGTTTTGAATTGGGAAAATGTCACATGATGGTGAGTGAGGGAATAGTCTTGGAACAAAAGGTGTCCCATAGAGGGATGGATGTCTATCCGGTTATAATTGACGTTATTTCTAAGATGCCTCCACCTTCCACGGTGAAGGGAGTTAGGAGTTTTTTAGGCCATGTCGGGTTTTAACGACATTTCATAAAATTTTCTAAAAAATTGCAAAACCACTTTCTGAATTAGTGGAAAAAGACACTGAATTTAAATTTGATGAGAGGTGTTTGAAAGAGTTTGAGGTGTTGAGGAGAAAATGTAGTCAGTACCAATTTTTTTTATCCAGATTGGAGCCAACCGTTTGAGCTGATGTGTGACACATCGAATTATGCGGTAGGGGTTGTTTAAAGCCAATGCAGAGATAAGAGTCCCACCATAATTTATAATGCTTCTAAGACCCAAAATGATACCTAGTGAAATTACACAACCACTGAAAAAGAATTGTTGGTAGTAGTTTTTTCTTTTGAAAAAATTCACCAGCATTTGATTGGGGATAGGGTCATTGCATGGAATGATCATGCAACAATTATAAATATTTGTTATAGAAGAAGGATGTAAAACATATATTGATTATGTGGATTTTTCTATTGTAGGAGTTTGAAATTTAAATCAAGGATAAGTCAGGCACAGAGAATGTAGTTGCATATCATTTTTCTAGGCTTGGAAGAGTGGATGAAAAGGATGTAGAGATACCAACACTGAAAGAATTTCCAAATGTATAGCTCTTTTCCATGAAAAGCAAAGATTAGTGGTTTGCAAACAATGCAAACTACTTGGCCTATGGTGAGATTCCAGAAGACTGGGGATACCAGGAGAAATAGAAGTTGTTCCATTATTTGAGGTTATATCTATGGGGATGATCCCATCTTGCTCAAGCATTGTGGGGATGCTATTTTAAGGATGTGTGGTGCTCGGTTGTGAGTTTTAGAGTCCTTGCCTAGTGGGGGTCACCATACTAGTTCTAGGACAATGACCAAAGTTTTAGACTGTGGATTTTATTGGCCTATGCTCTTTAAGGACACATACAATTTTGTTCTTCATTGTAATGCTTGTCAACATGTAGGGAATATCTCAAACAGAAATGAAATTCCCTTAAATGATTTTTAGGAAAATGAACCAAAGGGTATATTATAGGGAACCTTTTTTAGAATGTAATAATAGAAATAGGTGACATTTAACCTTTCTATTGATGGCTTAAGTTGTATATGAGCATCCGGTCTGAGCATGGTGTCTTATACATTGATGTATCTATGATTATTACTTTTTAGAGATAATGTACAACTCATGTTCCTCACTTTATACATACGTACAATGATGTTTTTCATATAAGAATTATGAGCATGGCCACCATTGACAAAAAATGCACATATACATGACTTTAAGATATATTATGGGCCCTTTTATGTGGTTATATATAGACAAACAGTTAGAATTATATTTTAGGGTTTTCCTTGCCTTCTTAGTTTATGCTATTATTTTGGATCAATCCATAATTTATCTTTTAAGTTATCTCACTGTGGTGGTTTCCATGTGGCATTATAGGGTTGGAGTGCCCACTTGGTTGTGGAAGATCTTAGGTTCCTATAGTTACATGGAGATAATATTTTTTGTTTATTATTACATTTTTAATATATTTGATCGTTGTTTATGGTTATTGAATATTGTTGACAGATTTGAAAAACGTATTGAAAATAGTTTCATGCTACATGTGACTTATAGTAGGAGTAAACGAGATGAGAGTGCATGAGACACCATCATCCATGAACCCTATGACACCAGTTAACTCATCTATACAATCTATGTTTTTGGAAGTTGTTTCCTATATTTTTGCACTTGACCGATAGAATGTTGATTCCTTCACCCAAGGTACCATTAGGGTTGTGGAGGAATTCCTTTGAGAGGTTGTGGAGATTCAATATTGTGGAGTATTTTTTAAATGTATATCTAGTTAATGTAGATATATGGTTTCTAGAGATAGAGAAGGCTTTTTGACATAGTAGATGATGATAAGATTAAGCATGATATCTATCTCTTAAAGGGTAGTGTGTGCCTTTGATGGGCAATGGAGGAGGATTAGGTGATGGACACTTCAGAATATTTATGTAAAGAGTATGAGAACAGATACCTTCCAAAATTGTATATGAGAGAGAAGATGGTCAGTTTTATAATTTGCATTAGAGAACATTGATAGTTGTCAATCACAAAATTTAGTTCAAGGAGTTTTTGAATTTCTATCGTCACTTTGTCGTCATGATTGAATAGATTATCTAACAGTTTTGGGAGTGTTTGAATATAAAGTTACCATAGTTGGACTCCACTCTGGAGAAATCTGAGATGTTTCATTCCTTTAGTGAATTATTTAGGAGGATCAAGAGGATTACACTGATCTATTTGATTATGAGTCAAGGAACAAATCATCTCCACCTCATTGCAGGAAATGTGATATTTTATGAGGTCAAGGTATTTAATGACACAAACGAAGCAATGACAACAATCACATAATAGGTAGGAGATGTAAGAATTGAGGATGTAGATGAAGTCCCAATGGTCACCTTGTATTGAAAGACGTAGAGAGGGTTTCCACTCACTTGAGCCATGAGTCTGGGTTCCATGTCTCTAATAGGGCCATCTAGGACACAATGTGACTGACTTCGTGGAGTTTGTAGTGATAGAGAGTGAGGACCATGTCTTTTGTAGAACCGTCAACATTATCAATGTGGATAGTTTGGGGACATCTACATTTTCATCCCCTAGTTGTAGTAGGAGTTGATACGGTAGTGATAAAGTTCATAAGTGTCAAAAAGTGGTTTGAGAAGAGGAAAACTCCAAGTGTCACAACCAAGATCGCCTTATTGACCTCTTCGCTCGTCATCAATTTTGTCATTGAGCCTTCAAACACATTCAGACATGGAATATGAGATAGAGCATGGGTCATCATTATTCCCTTGAATTTGGTTGGTGTATTTCCCTACAAAATAATGATAATTTCCATTACAAACTTGAATTTGAGGATAAAAGCAATTTACACTAGTTTAGGCTAAAATGAGGAAATAAGAAATGAAAATATAATAAATCTAATCTAAAAAATGAAGTAAATATGGGATGAATATTAATTCATCAAAAGGTGAACTAAATATTCAGCCATAGTCCATAAACAAAGGGCACCTTGTTTTTGTTATACAAATGGTGCATCCACACATTGTCACATAGTTTTTAATTTATGTTGAGTTATCCTCAAAAGGGAATCCAAAACATGAATACATTTTAACTCCATGAGTTTTTTAAAATTTCATGAACTCAAGGGGTAAGTTCCTTTCTTGTAACTCTTGAGTTTATGCACAACATACTTTTAGATTTTATTTCAACCATTATTGTATAAGCTCTTGTATTATTTATATTTACATCTCATGTATGATTGGGCACATTCATTCCCTTTAGATCTCCAGGGATATAGGTACCTTTGAAGTGATATCTTGACCCCAAGGACCTCATCTACTTATGGAGTGCCTTTTACTTGACCCCTAGGACCTCATGTACTTATGCACTGGCCACTCTCCAAACACCAAGGGTATTATGTACTTTGGGATTTCTTTCTCTTAACCCCATGAGCCTTATATACATAGTGCATGATCACCTCCTGACCCCTGAGTCTCATGTACCTTTAGGTCCCTACTTGACCTCAAGGTTGACTAAGGGTTATATCCTTCCTCCTATTAACTAAGATGTTGTAACTTTAATTATGTATCTCTCATTACTTACACCATGTTTCACAACAAGGATCTACAACATTATCATATTTGTATTTGCCATGACTCATCTTGAAACAGAAGGGGCTTTAACTTAAATGCATGTCATGGAATTCCTTTCAATGTATTAACTTTTATAACACATTCATCTCTTGGGATTTCTCTAGATAAAGTTTTCACACACACACACAGATATATATATATATATATATATATATATATATATATATATATATATATATATACATCAAGGGTACTAAACCAAACACACACCTTTCTTATTCAAAATTGGTGGTAGTTTGGCTTACATGCCTTTGATGAAACACTATGACATTCCTTTTAATGTACTTTATTTTCCATTTAAATATTTACCCTGAGATTTTCTATAAATATGGTTTTCACATTTAAATATGTTTAAATTACTTTTTAATTATTGAGGACAACTTATTCTGACTTGGTAGTGGTAAGGGCTTCCATGATTTATATCATCCACCCACCTAAATCCTTGTTCTATAGGTCCCTTCTAGGATGCCCAAAGTTACCAAAAAAATTTAAACCAAACACAAGGTTTTCAAACTCATATTTGTAGAGGAGGTTCTAACCTAGGGTACCCTATTGGCTTTCAAAAAGAGTTTAGGTTCTCTAGACATAGCCTACTCCCATAGGTTTAGGATTATCCCTCCTTCAATAGTCTGATCCCTTACTACTAATGACCCACACCAAATTTGAGCACCATCAGTTAAAAGTGAGTATAGTTCCTTACCTATTTTCTTATATAATATCAGATTTTCTACATTTCATGTGTATATACATATGGTCTTTTATGTGTACCTTATATACATGCATGGTTGTGTGTATTCTATGTACTTGTATTCATGGAAACTATTGATATCTATTTTTTGGTACACAAACTGGCTTACCCAAAATCATTTGGATTTTCTCTTTCTTTTACATTCACCAAGGGTTTTTTTGGTAGGGGTGCTATTTTCCTTATATCTATGTGCATATGTTAACCCAATAGGATTAACTCTATATCATAGGACTTTATCTCTCCTTCAACTCACTTAAGGTTTCAATTAAATGATTGAGTTCTCCTTACCCATCCCTAGAACTATTAAGTTTACTCTCATAAGAGAAACATGTATAATATGAAGCACCTCCATATATATATCTCTATTTTGCATTATCTTTTCATTAAATTGTGGAGGATGCCTTATTACAACTTCTTCCTACAATACTAACTCAATATGAGGAGTGAAGTTAATTCTAGGGTCAAGAGACCAACTAGATGAGAAGAGGACAAAATTTAAGAGGAGAAGACCTAAAGGTGTTTTATTTCAAGCAAGAACCTCAAACTTTTGTCATGTCAAATTCATAGGGGCCTGGGAGTCCTCATTTACCAACTAGCGGTGCACACATAAATCTTGCAAGACCATAGGTTGTGATCCTTTATAGACACCATTATTTTTGAAAAAAAATCCCTAATAATTCATTTACAGTTCTATGAGATAACTGGATCTGTTAATTATTGTAAGTTATTTAATAAAATTGGGATGTGGTACCAATCATAGCGAACCCTACCCTAGTTATCCCTCACTAGAGGTAGCCCATAGGGTCATTATATTTTTCAAGATCCATATATAAGTAATAATAAATAGAAACCAATGTTTTCTAAACATGCTTGATACATAGAACATTATATATATCCTCGAAGGAGTTTACATAACTTTCTAACTAAAAAAGAACCTATAAGAAGAGATATTCCTACATGGAAGGGATTACTATCATTCTAATCCTTAATGTGACTTTACTTTTGTGATCTTAAATGTATTCATATTATCTTCATATCCACATATCTTTACATAGGTAAACTACCTAAAATGTCAAACAACAATGCACACAGTTAGTATATTGCTATGCTGTGTATATGGATTCATACAAAAGTGTGCATGTTTGGTTATCAACACATATTACTAATCATTCAAAAAATCACATATATGAACTTGTAGTTTCATTTTAATATTCTAACACATGCATGTCGTGCCACCACATGTGTAGACATTTCTCTATCCACCAATTGGACTCATATGATCAACCCCTTTTTAGGTCTAACCCTGAGTTCAAGATATTATAGTATGTATTATGTGATACCAATAAGCATTATATTTCAACTACAATTAAATAAACATTCAAGTAGTTTAACATAAGATCAAACACCTTGGAAATCATCCAAAAATCCATCGACAATCGATGTTTTTGAGTATTCATCAGATAACCACATACCTTGAATGAAGAAACTATGTAGCATTACCAATTACCTCAAGTATGTATCCAATCCAAACAACCAAGGGTAGAGTCAGGCAATAAATCAACATGCACGTATGTATAAGACTAGGGTGTCACCATTGTACTCATATGACTTGAATTAAGGTTTAGTCCAGGGCTAGATCCTATGGGTCTTGGTTTATGGTTTTCATTAGGGCTAGACTCACAACCCTATTCTCATGAATATGGTTTAAAGACTTATAAACCCTAAGTGTTAATCATTAACATCTTAATCTTATGAATATCTCATGATTTCATTTTTCACTTTAAAATATCATACTATATCAAAAAGTGAGCACAGTTAAAATGTTTAACAACCTATTCATCAAAATTAGGGTTTCATCATAGTTATCACTTTACATATATGCAATTTGAACTGGGAATATATTTATATATTGAATATGATTTATTTAGATTATATATATTTTCCTATCAAATTGGTATATAGATTCACCATATTTTGAGCTAACATCTAATTTCTACATTGATTGCAAAGTTAACATATATGGACCAATGGCGGCACATCACAAAATAAAAATTATTTTAGATTTTATCTGGGGACTGAACTTGGGACCAGGGAAATGACCCTAGTGCCCCTATGTGTTGAACATGGTTGAGGGGGTTTAGTGTCATTTGACCCTAGGTCATCTTCTTCCTCACATAGAAGGCATGTCCCACCCAAGGTGAGTCAATTATAGGGTTGACATCCCTTGCTTGGTCTTCCCAGGATCAAGTGAAGGTTAAGGCACCTCCACACTACCTCACTGAACTTGGCTAGCTAGTTACTAAGGTTTGTGGTTTCTGGGATAGGTGAAGCTAGAATCCAGACCCAGTAGCTTCTTCAATTAGGAAGCCCAAGTTTAAGCTAGATGATGAGGGTGTTACCCAGGAACCATGGAAAAGATTGATGAATGTTAGACCTGTAAGCGCATCAAATACGGAGCACATACTGCTATATCTAATATATGAATCTGAAAAGAAATCAATCTGATATCTGATGTGATCCCCAACGGATATCATATAATAATATATGAACTCCATTCGAACAAATATATCCAAATTCAGATAAATATCCGATCCAAGTCAAAAATCATAATTTTTTTATTTACAAATATATCATATATAGAAAGTATTGATATACTATGAATATATATGATAAAATATCTATATTTTCACATTTTTATGTATAGATAATATATATTTAAAATTATATGTAAATATTTGTTGAATTCAGATTTTTTTTGGACCAGATACAACCATATCGATATCCTATTTGAAAATTTCAATTATGAACTTTGATATCCTAAATCCAATCCGGATTATGCGGATGTCGATTTTTTTTCAAAAATTTGAACTCGAATGTGTGGATCTTGGATATCCATTTACATGGCTAATTTGAATATTGTTGATCGTTCCAAAGGGCTTGTGAGCTCCATGTCATGTCGTGGGCCAGACATATTCTCCCTGAACCATGTTGACAAGGGTGAAAGGTCGTGGTGTTTCTACTATGTGTTGGATTGGTCGAGACTAGGATGATTTCTGGTGTTGTTGAGTGAGGGTAGAGATGACCTTATATAGGCACTTTAAGTAGGTATTACTACTATGCAAACCATATTTAGGCCATTGAGTAGATAATTCCACTAATCTGTAGAGATTTCTACACAAAGGCAAGCTCTTGCTCTTGGTCTGAGTTCGGTTGGGTGTGAGAAGTGGATTAGAAGGGACATATGGTGAGTTTGTTAGTGTAGGGTGATCAAGAGAGAGGAAAACCATGACTGAAATAGGGGAGAACCATGAATGTCAGGGTTCCTTGGGAGAGCCTTGGTTGAGAGGGAGATTTCCCTTCCCTCGACTCTACCCATGAACCTAGGTTTTGGGCTTGAGCCCAGGGAAAGAGGGACACCCCTCTAGAAGGTTATCCTCATATTTAATTCAAAATCCTAATCATAATAGTGATCCCCCATGCCACATTAGATATTCAATTGATCTAAAATTTTTGGATTATCTTATCTTAACCATTATCTAACGTCGGGATAGAGGTTGGGTCAAAACAACTATATTGAATATACTAAACTCAGTTTCAATTAAAGTTTAAATAATTATTTACTTAATCATCTAGGTCGCAAGATAAATTAGAACCTTATTGAATTTATCCTATAATTTATAATTGTTTTATCCTTCAACAAAAATTAGCCTGGGCATTTAATATGACAATGAGATATTGAATTCTAAATTTTATATCCCAGGGACCCACCTGCAGACTAAAGGTAGTCCAATAGGGCTTGCATTGGATTCTAGAGTCCATGGCTCAGACCTAGGCCTTCAAATGAATCTATAGCTTCACCATGTTCTCAATTACAAAATTAAGGCTTGGAATACCATAGTGTCTCAATTGGATCTCATACGAACATGTTTGCTTAATATTACTTCATTTACTTAAGTTGAAGATTTATTCTAAGTCCCGAGCTCCAATTCATCAACCAAAGTCATATTATCGTACTCATTATTCCACTCTGTTCTTCACAACTTATTCTTAGATTAAATCTCGAATTTCCAAAATTTGAGGCCACTACAATTATAACGTCCGGTAATGTTGGTCACCCTATGTTGAATTATCCTCCAGCGTATTCTAGTTACTTGAGTGGGATACCACTAATTATTTGTGAAGTCAGACTAACATCAATACTAACCTAATGTGAAATCTATAGAGTGACACTGAAAAGATGTATGCTGTAGAGAAGAATAGATTCACATAAGAATCATAACTAGAATTGTTTAATATAGATATAGGCTGAGTTCCGGCCAAACAAACCGACTGAACAGACCAATTAATCAACAGAAAGTCGTATAATCGACTGATTTACAATATGGGGGTGAGTCATCTGATTGCTGGAAAGGCAATTGATCGCATGAAATTCAATTGGTCACCTCAAAGTCAATCCATCAACTGATCATGGATTAGGAAACTTTGCAGAATATTTTATAGATCATTTGAAATGTTAAATGATCAGTTGGTCTATCTAGACGATTGAATAAAGTGTCAATCCACCCGCTGAGAAAAGAAGTATTTCTCCGCTTTTCACTAGAGAAAGGAAGCCCTTTTGCGCTAACTACCGCGTCGTCGTGAGTTGGTGTTGGGTGCTGTTGTTATGGGGGGTCGGTAGTACGCTGGTTGCAGGGTTTCTGTCGGTGAAGGAGCGGCGCACCTGTTGCTTCTTTTCCAACCTATCTATCCATCCACCCTTGGTCAATCCGTAGGAATAAGTAACATAACAACCCCGACTGACGACGATGGTGACGCCGCCAAGTCCCCCAGCGCAACAGATGCTAGCTATGTATCTTCTTCCACATTCTACTGTTCTTTGGTCTGCTAGAGTATCGTACCAGTACCACCCCCCATTGCAGGCATATGACTGCAACATGGGCTTGCCGGCCACGGCTCTTCCAGTCTGTCTACTCTCCGCTTCCTGTGATCATGGAACCATGAAGCCGCGTGGCAGATCACCGGCAATGGTAAGATACACTAAGCCCGTTTTGGTTGTGGCCCGACCGCACACCTAACATGTTTCCACTCGTCGGTTTATAAATAAAAATCACTTATCCCACATGCATATGATCATCACGCCATGTGTCTGGTTTGAACCAAACAAAGTAAAACATCATACTGTACATCAAACTTCATGAAACCGCAATAATGTAGTTTGCTTGGGCATTTACTGTGATTTTAGGAAACGACTTCTAGAAAATCAAAGCTTTAAACTTTTTTCTGTAAATAGTCAACACAAAGTATGTTAAATTGTTTAAAAGGGAGTCACGTTGATAAGGGAGACTCATGCGCAACTAGGAACGGATACATATATACACAGTTCGGGTAATATCAAGTTGCGTAATGTGCACAAACATGCTACCTCGCGCGATTTGGGCGGATTGCATTTTCAAACTAGCTAGTCTTTAACAAGAATTTAAATGGATTCATTTGAAAGTCGATTAAGGGCCGGTTCAGTTGGATGGAAATCCAACACATAACAAACGACCGAAATGCATTTTGTAATTTATTACGTTTAGTTGGACATGGTTGTAAAGTTCACACAGTTGAAAGACATGAATGCATTAGATCAAAAAGAAAAAAAAGCCTACATAGCACGGTTAGAATATAAAAACATTTTTCACAATCTTTTTTTCCTTATTTGGCTTCATAGATGGCTTCTTGGACACAACATATGTTCCCCGTGATGAGACTTATTCATTTTTTTCTGACTTCTTGTCAGTTATGGCAGCCGTGTCTGTGTTTTCATCTTTTCCCTGCATGCGTACTACAGTTCTTGCAGCTAACTGGAGGGCTAAACAACACTCGACCAAATGTAAACAAACAAAAAGAATTCATTTGGAACACACGCGAAACCAAATAGCAACTACAAAGTTGAAATCAATGTCATTTTCTTATTTTAAAATTACTAACTTCTAACCAAATAGGTCCTAACACATAAACCCGACGAACCCAAAACGATAACAAGTCCATTGTGGATTAGATTATATATTGGTTCCCCCCTAAAATTAAGCACAATTTTTGTTTGAAACTACATCTTATTGATAATTTCATGTTTCTATACCATTTTCCATCCTAATTTGAACTCCTAAGTTGACGACTTGTTACTTTTGAGTTGATCTAAGCCTGACCAATACTACACGAATTTTCTTTTGGTATATTGTGACTTATAAAAACAGGAAACTTTTACATCGAAATAGAAGACAGACGTGCAACAAGTTGCGCTGCTAGTACTTTTTGGATGGTAAAATCAATCTTTTGAAACATTACATCCATACACTTAGGAGTCATAACATTATTATTCGTAACATTTTGGACATTTTTCAGAAGTTTCACTGGATCTGGTGCTAAGAATCCAAAAGTATCAAATCAACGATCATCATTTCTTGTCAACGTGCTACAGTGCGCATAGTTAGGCAAACAAAGATCCACATCATTTATAATAGTCTCAGATAAGTGGGAATCGATATGGATAGTTATTATTCCTTTCTTCATCTTTTGGTAATTAAGCATTCATAAACATTAAAAACAATGCATGTATGTACGTCTAGCTCGACGAAATCCTCTCTCCTTGACACTAATCACGGAGCAAACCTTGTGGAATTTATTATGTGGAAACAAAATGAAAATCTACAATTTTCAATCCGACTCCAGCCACCACAGAGAGAGAGAGCGTCCACGACCCACCTTATAATTAACACCAAAATGCTAAAGCATCACTGGAAATGTTATCCAATGTCCCACATCTAATTGCTCTAGCCGCAGTGAGAGGCGCTCCACCACCTCTAGTCTCTCTAAACATTGGCTGTACAGCAGCTGGACACCAAGGGGATTCATCTCCGGTAATATAACGTGCCGGCTTGTACCATCTCATCCATCTACGGCCCACAAGAACGTACTCCCTCCCTGGATCGTATCCCAACATACTAGTCTTATGGTATCTATAACTATTATTATTGCCGTACGGAATTGCTGACGCCGAAGAGATCCCCTCTTGGAACGCTGATGTTATCACTAGAGTAAGCACCGAAAATGTCAAAGTCAGACCGACGGGCGGCGCAACCCGCTGTTTCAGAATTTGCCGTGGCAGCATCAACCAATGCGATCATGTGACACTGGTTACACGCACGGGCTAAACAATGTCAAGACATATTCAGATTGACTTTACTGGTTATAAGATGCTTTAATTTAATTTAATAACCTATACGTATTGCGGGCAATTGGTAAGTTTGTGTCATTCGAAATACGACCCAGTTTCAATATCAAGGTCAGCTTATGTTTCTATCGGTCTACGGTGGGAATGTCAAGGTTTGTGGTCTCCCAAATGCACAAAATAGCATTGCAAGCCCCACTCCTATGACGTCGCCCGCACGAGTCGTGATGCTAGCCAACATACCTGTAAAGGCTACAAAGTTTACATATTCAAAATTGGAAATAGATGCATGATGATTGCACTACACTTCGATTTTTACTTTGCATCCTAAATTTATTTTTAAAAAAAATTATCAAAATAAACAAGCACAAATAATAACCTAACACTCTACTTATTAAAGATACTTGGAAATTTTAGGAGTTTTCATTGTTGGAAACTAGCTACTTCTTTATCGAACATACCCGTTGCGACTTAGATAATTGTTGAATCATTCAACAACATTATTATATATCATTTAGCCTTTTAGTGTAACTTTTATCGTGAGATCACATTCTTTTTTAAATGTTAAGATAATGATCAATCATTTTATACACCTACGGGTTGGCAAAAGAGTGACACGACGTCTTGTGAATCAATTTTGTTGTATTTTTTTTCCTTTTATAGAAATTTGAATACCTGTGGACACATTAAGGAACACATAAGTTAAGAAAATTAATATGAAAGCATTCTAAATCAATAGCTTGGAGAAGAAGTAATATTGCAATATATGCAAAAATGTAACAAAATTAATTATCAATAATTCAGAAATTAATATGTTACACTAAGCTTATAGCATACTTCCCATCTCCCTAAAGGGAAGTGAGGTTCTTTCCAAGTGCAACACACTACTTGAAAATTAGATTCTTGGAGCTTTAGAAACCATTGACAGTTATTGATAGATTTGTAATCATGAGCATGTCGTATGCTTTTTATTTTCAAAAGAACAAACATGTGTGAGTGCATGTCCAGAGGAACTAAGTGATACACTATGCATGAGTCGATAAACAAGAAAAAAAAACTAGGGGGACAATCAAATGAAATATAGACCACTCATCACAGTCGTTGGCATATACAACATGGTTCCCACATTAAGAAATCTGCACATAATTTGTCATTCAGGCTAAAAAAAGGTACAAGGTTCATATATGTAGGAAGAACCATTGAAGTTGATGAGAGAGGTGATGAATGATAGTTTCAAGTCATCACAAACACAGGAAGAGGCTGAAGAACATATAAATTCACCTTTGCTTGCTCAAGAAGATCAAGGGGTGATTGAATGCAAAGAATCCCATATCCCAAGTAGAATATCAAAGTGGATGGAAGAGCCTCCAAATTAGTGTTTCCAATGTGCCACATAATTATCAAAGAATCCATATGTTCCCATGATCATAGAGAATATTTTCTTCTTAGAATGACCATCCGAGAGAAAAAATGATTGTGAGCAATAGTTACAACCACCTTGCTAAACCACCACGACCACGGTAGCAAATGCAAATTCCTAGGCATCTGCCTCCATTCTCAAAGTATGCACCATGGTCATGCTCACCACAACTCCCGCTTTGATCTAAACCCATCGTAGTCATTCTTTCCACTATGGCTATGGTACATCCCCTACACTATCATTTTTCACCATTTGCATTGTATTCGTGTCACGGTGATAAAATCAATTTACCCAAGATTCACCATGAATGTGGTGACAAAGCACGACCTTGGTGGCTATGAAACTCTAATATTTTTATAGTACTTTTTCATTCTCATCCATTTGTTACCCTCATTCTTAGACTTAGTATAAGGGTATTAAGTGGCAGCTGCCCAAGCAACCACTCCCTACCCACTGGTACATTACCTCTTTATTCACCTCTCCATCCATGTCTCATCACTATTCCTCCACCCATCACTTACAAAACTCTAATCCTAATCATAATCTCTTACTTTCCACCTTTCCACACATCACATATTCATCCACGATGGAGGACTCATCTTCTACAACAAGGTGGGATACTAGAGGTAAGAAGGATCTCATCGTCTAAATCATATGTGGATGCTTCTTTTTCCTTTCGAAACTTCTATGTCATGACTAGCTAAGATTCATGTGGGTTGTTAGGGGGTATTACGGGAATGTAATACCATGTATTTGGGAAATAGTCATGTAAATATTATATATTTTTATTAATACTATTTGCATACTTGATTTCAATTCATTGATCTCTTTCTTATTTGATTGATTATCTTGTACAATCTTAGGTGTAGATAATAGATAGTGAGCTCTAGATGGGTGACAAGATAAATTTTGATTTTAAACAACTTTACGCACAGATGATAAGTTAACTTACTTAAATAATATCTTGATAGAAGGTAAGCAAGTAATCAACAAGTTCATCAACCATTAAAGGACACAAGATATGTAATGGTTTCATATTGAAATGATATATCTCTACTACCTATTTGTTGCCAATTAGGGTTTCTAATCATGTTTTTTTTCTTAAATTTTCTATATGAGTCTAAAGTAAAAATACAATTTCCCTTTGTAGAATTAGACTAACCTCCTTTTCAAGAGAAACAAGAACTTCACCTTCTTTATGGGACATCCAAAGACCACCATCTTGGAGAAGATTGTAATCTACCTCCATAACCATTCAATGAAACATTCTCACAAGAAGTAAATTCAAATATCTTCGATGCAGCCTTCTCACAAGATGTAGCCTGAAGAAATGAAACAAAAGATACAATAATATGGAAGAAGAGAATTACAACTCAATCTCAGAAAGAATATACAATGTAGCACTCCAGAACAAATGATGATCAACTTAACGAAGTTTATAAAGGGATATGTTTTGTGTAGTAGGACTGTAGATCTAGGCGTAAGCTTAGACTAACTTCAAATTAGTTGGTTGTAGCGGATTACAGTTCAAAATTTGAGAGAGATGGCATGTAGAGTAAATTCCTAAGTGTTCTTTGGGTATCTATATGGCACTCCTACATATTGAAAACACTTAAGAATAGAAAAGGTAAGTATTAGAGTGTTTAGGATGAAATTTAGCAGGAAGCTAGTCATTATCAGATAAAATAGTGGTGTAAAAATATCTAATTATGCACTAACTAATATGTTTGCAAAGCTTTAGTCATTCAAATTGTAATTCAACCAAAATTTATCTTGTTAAACTAAATTTAGACAAAAACACAACCTTGACTCCTTTGTTGTACATCTATGAATCGATCAAAATAATTTCAAATTAACATGCATTTCGATCAATTTGCAACTTGACATAAAATAGCATGTCTTGTGAAATCTTAAATTTTGGAAAACATATCAAATAATTATGGAACAATAGTTCACCTATCGTGACTGGTATATACAAGTATAAAACACTACAATGATTGTTAACCGTTCATTACTTGTTTTCCAATATTCCTATCAAGTTGTGTAGTTACACATGTACAAGTTATAATTTTAGGTACGACTTCAATTGAAGCATCTTCACACATATATCATTGCACATTCTTTAACAATAGATACTATCGAAGTTAGTAATCATTCAAAACACTAATTGTGTACCATAGTAACAGACATCGAAAATATTTGTATCATCAATATTAGAGTGTGGAATATTCAGAAACCCAACAATCTCTCTATTTTTTATGATAATAAATATTTTTAAAATATAAATATAATATTTCCAAGGTATGAGAATCATACCTTATATTTTCAACAAAGAAAATTTACATCATAGATTTCCCTCCATTGTTGTTGTAAAAGAGAGGGCATGATAACTAAAGATCCCCCTCAAGGAGACACTCCTCCTCAAAAAAAATATTTGATTTGTTGAGGATCAACATACCCAAGCAACAATGGATATATAAATTGAAAATACCACTAACATTACATGACATGTAGATAGGAGTCCACAATTTTATTAAGGAACAAAGGTTAAACATATCTTAATATCAGCGAGAGGAATATTGAGTCCTCAGTGATAAAGAGATTCCATTAAGAATAAAAAGATTTAGAAAGGTACTCTAATCCATAAGTAGGGAATGTTAAGTCCACCATTCACATAGATTGGCCATAAGAAAAAAAAGATATCAAATATAGAAAGATATGTCACAAGGTTGAGCTCCCCCTTAATCATGTTCTAGGAATGAATTAACATAAATATATACATAAAAGAACTAAAACCACATTTGTAGCATGTAGGATAAATCATTTCAGACTAAAAAGGTTATACAAACATGAAGCAAGGTGAATCTAAAAAAAATTGAAACATAGCCAAAATAACAAGTTATAGTCAATATTTCGTTCAAACTATGATTCAGAGGAACTTCCCTATGTCAAGTTACAACTAAATAAAAAGGAAGTCTAATGGAAACTTTAATCCAATGCAAATACAAATCACAACTACAAGAACAATTACATGCACCAATTGGACTCTAGATCGCTTATGCTAACAAATATACTAACTAAATCCTACAAAAAATTAGAAGATCAAAGGGTATCCAGTGAAGCACATTATATCTGAATGAATCATCTATCAGGAGGTTGTTGGAACCCAAACCATGTTATTCTCACCTTTTATCTTAAATGGGAGAGAGAAATCATAGTTACCAATTCTACAATAAGAAATGGAAGTAACATGTTTTATAGATAAACAAGAACTAGCATATTAGTTTACAAAAATAGGTCCTTGATTTTTCCTTCCAACATGGTTCTCATTTCTTTGAAAACAACTTGGCCCTTTGGTACCTACATGACCATTGTGAGAATGCAAGAACTGTTTAATATTTCTACTATTAAAGAAAATATCTAAATACCTTTTGGGATTTTCATTTTCCCCAAAAAGCATCAAAGAGTTTTTATTAGTAAATAACAACCATTCTTATAGTATTAGAAATATTATCTTCAAGAATAGAAATCTATCATTCAAATCAATGTTCACTTGAAGAAAATAACATTGTCAACATGAGAACATAGAACTAATTGTTTCTCTATATCACTGAATCTATATAAAAGACTTTAAACTTGATTCTGTAAGGAAGAATTTTAAGAAACAATATCATATCTTCATTAGCATAAAGATCTTTCATATCACTACTGATATCTTGTAAATAATCAACAATAATAGTCAATTTATTTTTTTTTCTTATATTTTAACCTTATTCAATGTAACTTCAACATGTTTAACCAACTCACATTTAGAAAATGTTGTAGGAGATATGTCAACATCATCACATTGTGTACTTTCATCTTCTAACTCATTGTTTCATCATGATATTGTAGGACACATATAACCACATGATGGCAAGTCTCTTCCTCATCATTTAACTACTGATTTAAAAAAAGAGTACTACAAAGAATGATATGATTTATTCTTTTTTAGATAGTTCTTCTTCTTCTTATTGAGTTACGATAATTCATCTTTCCCATGCTTTTTCTCATTAGAACAACACTAGTATAGAAAGATCTAATTTTTTCAAGAAGAATAAGTTGAGTTCATCTTCTTCTAGGAGTTATTATCTTCTTCACTACTTGGCTCATCACTTAAGAAGAGGATATTGAATGTGTAAATCATTAGGAGTCATAATCTTTTATTAGTATGATTTTCCTCATCTTATTTAATCGCCTAGTCTTGAATATTGATTTGTATCAGAATACCTATTAGTTATGCATGATGCAAGGTTAAAAGACAAACAATCTTCACTAGTAATCACTTTATTTTCATTCTTAAAGGTTAGACAATGAAAATCTTAGTAACAAGCTATTTTACCTCAATATTCTATCCCAGAGATGTCAAGCAGTTATGATCAAAGTGAATCAGAGTGCATTTCATAAACAAGTTCAAGTTTTTTCAATAGAAATAACTCTTTCTTACAAGAAAACATATTTGAACATGTATCCTCCACCTTCTTAATTCCTACATTTGTTATAAAAAGTTTCAATCAAATATCATGAGTACTTTCATGATAAAAAATTATATTAACTCACAAAAAGATAAAAATGTTTATGTAGTACCCACAACATTAGCAGTCAATGTAGCACTTCTCATTGTGGCCACATCTTATTAGTCAAGATTTGTCCTTGGAGGAGCCTATGGTTAAATGATCATCTTCCAAATATCAACGGTGATGCCTTCGAATAATTATTACATATGACATTTAGAATAGGTGTAGTTAAAGTTTTTGGAAGTGTAGGTCCCACAAAAATGTGCTCCTTCAAAGTTAATATGCAACAATGCATTCCCCCCCCCATATTAATGACTAGTTAGAGATCCTTGAAGATGTTCGTTGGTGCCAATTAAAAAACCTAGAGGGGCTGTGAAAAGAGAAAGTCTAATTTTATATAACTTAAAACACAAGGATGGTTAATTGTAACTTACTTAAAGAATAATGTAATGGGAAATGAAGAAAGTAATTGACAAGTGAAGCACCTACAGAAGTAAACAAATATGTATTGTGGTTCTACTTTAAAATGACATACCTCCACTAAATAATTTTTCCCATCCAAAATTTCTCAACCTATAATTTATCACCTTTTGATATCGATAAATATTACAAATATTGTTGCCTTTTGGGGATCAAAATTGACCCCTTTTCAAGACAAAGGATAACTTTCTCATTCTTTGGAGGGTGTTAGAACAACACTCGCTTGAAGAAGAAGCAATGTACCTATAATAGGTTTGGATGTATACTTGTCACATGAAGTAGATTCAAATATCTTTTTGATGAAGCCTTCTCACAAGAAGTATCATGAATATGATATATCTACCATTATCTAGTTTTCTCTTTCTATATTAGTGTGATCATTATGGGAAAGTGATCTTATCTACATATCTTGTCGTATACATATATCCCAAAAAATATTTTTTCTTACATGCGCATCAATTTCATCATGTTTCAAAAGTAATTTGGCTAAAAGTTTATTATATATAAATGAGCTACTCATTTATTAATATTTTCAATAGGAAATACAAGTTTTCTAGCCAAAATATGTTGGTATGTATGCCCTAAGAATCAATTTCATGATGATTGTATTGATATAATTTTTTTATTAATATCTATTTATTATGTTTGTTCAAATGTGATATGATGATATAATGTAATAAATGTCTAAAGAATGATGTTACTTGATGACATACCGTTTAGATTGAGGACATGAAAAGAAGATTATATGTATGATTAGAGTATATATGTTCTTGTCATGTCCCAAGTCATATATCATTGTGAAATCTATATAGACAACAATAGAAGAAAAGACTAGAATTTATGTGTTGGCTAATGAATAAATTTTATTATTCATGATATTGGGTATCAAGTCACACACATAGTTACTTGTGTTGGCATATATGCTTAGAGAGACAATCATATGATGATGAATGGGGAATTAGATACTTGAATTGATAATCATAAAGGTGATTCCATCTATTATGAATGTCTCAATAATGAGATAATGAAACAAACATAGTAGATGTCTAAATAATGATGTTACTCGAATACATATATATTTAGGTTGAGGACCTGAACAATGATCATATGTATGATAAGAGTACATGCATTCTTGTTATGTCCCTAGTCATACATTACTGTGGAAGAAAAATAGACAATAGTAATACATAAGCCTATAATGTGTGTTGACTGATGACAGAGTCTCATTATTCATGATATATGATATCAAGTCAAACACATAAGTACATGCTATAGAACAATGTATCAGACAAAACCACCTTGAGAGTGATACATGGATACCATGAAATGGTAGTTAGAACTAGCTCTCATAGTGATAGTGGTGATTCTGGTTCTTAGACATGAAGTCACTATACTCATCACATGTTGTTCGATGTATTTTGACACCCTCCAACATGCCTTGAATAAGGGTTTTCCATAAAGATGATGCTCAGGTGCATTGTGACACATGGAGATTTAGTGTGAGTGATGTAGATGGGATTTGTCCCTCCTATAGGAGATTGATATCTAGTTCACTTGATAAGCGATACTGAGAAATGTATGACCATACTTGTGCAACTCAATAAATGATATATGATCCCATGTGCATCTCATACAGTTTGCTCTAGTTCAAGGAAAATGGATTGAACGTTGAGAATATGACAATTCCATGCCTATAGTTCAAGGAAAATGGATTGAACATTGAGAATATGACAATTCCATGCCTCGAGTTCAATCCAGATATCAGAGACAAATAAACTATATGATCACAGTAACACTAATCATAGATTTTAGGTTGAATTTATTCTCCAACTTTACAATTACTTGGGCAACAATGATGTGTTTCTAGATACCACTCATTACTTTTTATGCCATAAATTCATTATGGACATTCACTGCCTATGTTACTTGGGACCTATAGGGTCACACACATATGATGCACCTGGAATAGGAGTTTATTCATGAATGTAGTTTATGTCTAATGATAAAGTATTTATGTATTCAATTTAAACAACAATAGATGGGGAAAATTGACTAATAGGACTGTGAATGGACTGGTTCAAGTGTTCAACCAACCGATTCAAGTGTCAGATCAATTCAAACAACATTGGATGAACATTACAAGAATGAGGACATGAACCGACTAGTTCACTTGTTGAATCAAGCAGTTCAAGGTCTAAAATGTCTAGTTTAAGTGTTGAACTACCCGATTTAATGATCAATATGATTAGATCACAGATTAATGTTAACGTCATGTTGTGCATTAGTTTGTAGCATTGAAAGCCAAAATATTTGTGAATAGGAAACACAGTGAATTGATCGTTTCACTTGTGAAATGATTTTTTCATTGATGAACCAACTAGTTTGATGTTCGTTGCTTTTAGAAAATTTATGGAATTTTGTCTCTTTGACTCCTAGTTGAACTAAAAACCCCTGGGCCTAGCCATCATGTATAAAGGGGGGTAGTCTAGGATTTTCATGATAAGAAAATAACATTAATCTCTACAATTGTTGTCCTCTCTATTTTTGGTAACTAGAGAGCTTGAGAAAGTCTTACTCGTAAAAGGGAGGGGTAGTGAGGGAGAGACAACACAGAAGAGCCTATCAACGCTAGCAAGTTGATGTTTGAAGCCACAATTCCTTTTTTTTTGCTCTGGTAGCACAACAGGAGTTCCTGGTGGTCTGTGTGGACTACTACAGATGTGAAGAGGCCTTTTCCACCAGCAAGGAGGATTTCAGCAACTGCCGTCTATGGTGATCAATCAGGAAGCCACTACCAACATCGTCCAAGTGCAGCTTGAAGAAAGGAGCACGTTGTAGTAAGGGATAGTCGTTGGACTTACTCCAGGACCAGGTATATACCATGAAACCTTCCTTCTTAGATACATTATTGTTGGTCTGATCTCACAGGTTTGGGAGCCAGACATTAAATTTTTTATTTCTACTACCTATATGTCATCCCTATTTCCAAACAATAGTATCAGAGCCACATCAATGTAAGGTGTATCAGGGATTTAAATCGATATGATCTTATTTATTTTATTTTATTGCATACAATGTGAATATTAAAATGATTAATATGCATATCCTATTAAATACCATATACACCAAAAAATATATATATATATATAGGTCATTCATTCGTTGCCCGCATGGGTAGCCTGAAATTCACTACCCGTGCCTCCTGAAAAGTAACTATTTGGTCCAAAGAGTAACTTTGTAAAAAAAAAGTAACTATTCGACTCCAAAATTAAAACTGGGCATAATACACAGGAAAAATTCTGTAAAAAATATGTACTTATATATTTGATACAAATATAACTATCTAAGCATGTAAAGTACCTCATTGCAAAGTAAAGTAACCCTCTACACGTGTAAAGTAAGAAACTCCAAAAAGAGTAAATAAATATGGATCTGATAGCAACCTGTGCATGCATTGATATATAAGCCCATTATATATATATATATATATATATATATATATATATATATATATATATATATAATCCCAAATAAAGTAACTGGAAGGACCAAAAAGTAACTATGTTGATAACAAAGTAAGTATATGAATAAAAAAGTAAAACTAGGCAGAATACACAGGAAATATATATGTAATTGTATTTTGAAATATGTTGTTGCAAATGGAACTATCTATGCATGAAAAGTAACAGTTTGCAAGGAAAAGTAACCTTGCACATGTTGAAAGTAAGAAACTTGAAAAAAAGAAACCAAAATAGGGGGTAGGTAGCTACCCACACGGGTATTAAAGATGAGCATATATATATATATATATATATATATATATATATATATATATATGTGTGTGTGTGTGTGCGCTTTTGAATTTATATATATATATATATATATACAGATATATATATACACACATATATATATACATATATATATATATACAAAAGCACACACACAGATATATATATATATATATATATATATATATATATATATATATATATATATATATATATATATGAGTCAGGCTAGAATACACTCGAGTGTATCCGGAGCAGAATACACTCAAGTAGTTTTTCAT